>CM019236.1:1438077-1492303 GCA_009741485.1 Malurus cyaneus samueli | reverse complement strand
CCATGTCTACCTGCTAAGAGACAGCTTGATTTCTCTGCCATTACAAGGCATTTTGTACTACCAGTTGAGACTGACAACCGTCTCCTGTTAACAACACCAAATGGAATAGCCTGAAGCTCTGTTCTTCATACCGTGTGCCTAAAATCAGGCTCTCCTGAAACAGAGGCTGGACAAACTTAAGAGAATGAGGATAGGCAACTTTAATTCAGGCCTAACAGGCCTATTGGTACATTAGGGCAGACAAAAGCCTCCTGATCCTGAGGCTAACCCAAATGATACAGAGTCACGAGATCCTCACCTTTTGTAAGTTTGTCTTATTATATATTAGGCCTCAATTCTCCAATCAATATCTTCAGGTGATAATGTCAACCACCCCAACTCGCTCCCCCCAACTTGCTGTTGTTTTACATATTTTGAGGCTCTGAGGCAGCGAGGTTCCTTGGATTCAGGCTCGGAAAGGAATTGTTTGTCTAAAGATGTGGAGCAGGAAACTTAGCACTGTACTAGCAGGAGTACAAGAATACGATGCAATGAAAATATAGAAACTAAAATCCTAAGGCATCTGCCCACCACCATTTTTACTTTATGTAGGTTTATTTTACTTAAACTGAAGCTTGAGGGAAAGTATGAAAATGCAGATGGAAGCCATGCAGAAGGTTGATTGCCTATGGCACAGAATCCTTGTGCTCTGAGCCTGACAGGATGTTTGCCAACAATTTGAAAACGCATGTAGTATCTGTTCTTATGCCTTTTAGATGCAACCCTAGAGAGCCTTGTCCATCAGAGCCAGATCCTCTCAGCTGTAGTTCAGAGATATGTGTTTAAGAGCTTTAGCTGAGATGAAATACCTTTCAGTATTTTACGCAAAGGAGAGAAGGATGATTCTGATGAGATCTAGGCTTTCAGATCAATTCTCTTTCTTGATCAATTTGGCCACCCAGTGCATCTCTCAGTGAGAAGACTAAAGATGTAGCCCAGTTCCTCTATCTTCTCAGTTGTGTTGTTGGGGGATCTTTACAGTCCATGAACACGAGAGATAATCAAGCCCTTTTCCTTCTGCTAAAATGAGAATAATTTTTCTTTTATAATGCGTCCTCCAACTAGGCAGAATCAGTCCTCTAATTACTGTTCATATATTTCTGCAATGTATTATGAAATATCTGACAAAAATTACTTTCCGGCATGTAAAAGCACTTGTGGTTTTAAACATTAAGTGTGTCTGGTAGGTGCTGGTGGTGAAAATCTATTTCATATCATCACTTAATTTAAAGGAAGGTTATTGTAGCCAGGCTACATCTGTTAGAGCTGTAGCTTATTAATTTGCTTTCTTTCTCTGCTCTTGAAATGCATGAGAACAAGTGATAGGAACAGGCTGTGCTTATTAGAGTTGCTCTATCAAAGCTTGTAGAGCTTTATAAAAGATTTCATTATCTCTGAAGGAAAGATGATTAATCCACAGCCCTGCCAAATAGGGAATTCTGTGATCAATAACACCTTTGTAAATGTAGGTTTTCCTCACAAAAAGGAAAAAAAAAACTTTTTGGTCAGGCATATGATGGTTAATATTGATATCCTTTCTTTGGGAAGGACATCGCCTGCTGTATTTCAGTTTTGAGTAGCAGGTCTCCAACCAATATGTAGTGATCACAAGGTGTTCTTGCCTCTGCATTCATTAAAGCAGCACCTAATTAGATAGGCTACCTTAGGCTTCCTGGCTGTGCTGTTAGATTGCAGTGACTTTGGGAATGGCAGCAATTCTGTAGTTCTGGGGGGTTTGTTGGTTTCTGGTAGATTTTTTTGTGTGATTTCTTTTGTATTGTTTTTGGGTGCTGGTGGTGTTTGGAGAGTTTGGGTGGGTTGTTTGTTGGGGTTTGTTCTTGTTTTGGTTTTTTTGGGAGGTTATGTTTTTTTGCTTTCTAAAAGATTTTCTGAAGTTATTTTCGATTAACTATTTAAACGTTTGATGTAGTTCTATATGTAAGCTATATGTGACTTTTTGAAATCAGGCTGTTGAAATAGCTTACATTTTTAGACTAGTGACTCACATTGCAGCATTACAATAAAGGGAGAAACCACTACCTAACATAGCATAATTGCTGTAACAGCAACCCCACAACATTGCTGCCTTAAGATTGTGGCTGCTAACCCAGATCTATAAAAGGATCTCCACAGAAGGTCAGCCATTGGCAAGGTCCATTTTCTCCCTAGGTTATTTATATTAATAGGCTGCAGACCATATTGGTACTGTCATGTGATTACTTGTCTAGGATAACATAACTTTGTTTCCCCTGTTAGGTCCTGATCTTGTCACAGAAGAGCTCAAGCCAGCAAGCAAGCAAGACACATATAATTCTCAGAGTATGAGATAGTCCTGTCTGGTGAGTATGTGTATTTTTTTTGTCTTCCAGTTATTTTATATTGAATATGAGTGCACACAGTCTTTTTTATGAATTTAAGAAATCTACTATATGGCAAGTTCTTGTAAAAGTGAACATGTTAGCAGTGAGCACACTCATGAGCTCAGTAAATTAGAGATGCATTTATGCTTTTATTAACCATTGTGTTTCTAATAATAACTCTTGCAGTGGATAGTCGGTTCACGTCCACTTTTTTAAACCACAAGTAAAATGATTTAATAGCTCTCTTTCCTTCAAATCAATTGAAATTACAGGTTTTTTTTGCACTAGTGAATCCATTTGGAGGAGACCACGTAAGCTAGGGTACTTGCAGCAGGTGTTAACTTTAGCAACTAAGCATGGAGAACAGGAGAAATAAATCTGTGTCTAAAGTACATGTGAAGTTTCCTAGATGTCAAATAATACTCTAGAATAATTTCTGGGATAGCTGGAAAAACTGAATCTAACTGGTTATCTCTAGAAGATTTGCAAGGTGCTGGCTGATACTTCAGGATTGTAATTTTGCAGCATTATGCTGTATTCTTCTTACAGGAATTAAGGTACTGTCTGTTTCCGTTTCTGGTACATGCAGTCTTGGTACAGGGATGCTCCAGAGGTCAGTCTTGCTATTGGTTAATCTTCAGCATCATCAAGTTTTATGTTCCTCATTTAAAGGATGGCTTTAGTTTTAAAATAATTGCAAAACGGACAGAACTATTTCATCTGATAAAACTTGCGCTACTGTGAAACCAATTGCATTTGTAAAATCACTTTGATCATAAACGACTACCTCAATAAGCTGAGATTATGCATAGCTCATCTGTTGAGCCTAATTGCTCTGATAAACGAGTTTCAATAGCTGACTGCTCTGCAATGGAATATTGAGATGTTGCAGTTCTAGGTTTATTCCCAGTTCAACAGATCTGAAGTATTTTGGCCAGGACTTGCAGTTCTGGACATGCCATTCTTGAGGTTGTAAATGTCCTGCCAGACCCAGTAAAATTCACTACTCTGTATCTGATGCTTTCACTTCAGCGAGACTTTGCTGCTTAGGTAGACTTGCATTAATATTGTCGGTGAGCTGTATCGTAAAACTTCATCTTCTCTTGGAAGATATGTGAGTCGTGTAATACAAGCTACATGTTTTTGACGCCAAGTACTACAGGGTAGATTCTAGGTTGAGATAGACATGGATAAATTTTCTTGGGGGTATAGATGACTTAGCACACCTCTGTAGAAGGCTGAAGGGATGACAGAAAAGGCCAGTTATGAAATAAAAATAGGTAAGTATGTGGATGATTTCTTATAAAGAGGTGTTTCTGTGGGTCAGCAAAGAATATTTTCTGGTTGATATCTACTTTTTGGAATGTGCTTCTTTTATGCCGTGAGCCTATGCTCTGAAAACAAGAAACAAGACAGGTTTTTTCTACTTGTAGAATATTTTTCTTTGTAATTCTACTGACTTGACGGAAGGCTAAGGCAGCCCTAAATGGGTTTGAAGGTGATTTGATGTTAACTTGAGTAACTGTAGCATGAAAGGCCAGATCCAGTATGTTAGGTTGTGGATTTTACCAACACTTCCTAGCCTAGGTATACCTGTGATCTTAACGTATCATAAAAATCTACAACTGGCTATAGATATTTAGTCTTTAACTCTTCTTAAAAATAATATATAAGGGGTCCTAATTATCGTTAATATAATGCACCCTTAATTATAGATAAAAACTACTTAGATATGTTTTGCTTGTGGCTACTAAATTATGTAAAAGCTCCTTAGCCTTCACATGGCATTGCTTTCAGTGTGTAATGAGTATATATGCTTCTATATCTAAGCTCCTGTTGAAAGCTATTAAATACAATCGCAAATGGGAGAATGTTATTTTGTGAAAGCGTGTTATTTTAACTCAACTTGGAGTAAATATTCTTAAGAAAAAATTTAACTGTGAAACTCCTCATTTCATTGTTGTGGTTTTTTTTTTTTATTTTTTTTTTTTTTTTTTTTTTTTTTTTGCTGATTAGAGCACATGTAGCATAAAGCACGATGTATTCACAACGTAATACCTGTATAATAATGTAGAACACAAACTTGGATTTTTTTTTAATTTTTTTTGCCCAGAATACGGTAAATTTTAATTTTCATTAAACTGTTTTTTAAATTTTTGCTAGGCACTTCGTTGAAAAAAACGTCCCTGTGGGCAGTCCAACTTAAAGTTGACTGATCTGCAAATTAGATGAGCATGCTCCTTTGAAAAATCCTCAAGTGACTTGGAAAAAGGGAAGTGAACAATCAGTCACACCACTAAAACTTGGAAACAGCTGGAGCATCCAGTAAGTAGTGTTCTTTGCACTGTGATTTTTGCGTTTAGTGAGTTACCAGTGTACACTGGCTGCCAAGCATAATATGTATTGGAAAAGGGCCAAATGCAAAACTTTTTTAATCACATACTGAAGCTGCAGAAGGGAGAAAGATTGCAGATACCTCAAGCCTAGAGGAGGGGCAGAACTCTTGCTCTAGGCTTGAAAAAAAAAGTGGTTTTTTTTCTTTGTTTTGTTTTTTTTTGTTTTTTTTTTTTTTAAACATGAATTAGGAAACGGTTCCTTGAAATCCAGTAATTTGTTCAGTAACGCATGTCAATAATCAGTCTGAGATTAAAATATGTAGCAATTTCTCTTCCACTCCCTAATTTCCCACATGCTCTTTTCCATCTCATTGCTTAGCAGAAGTCTGGAGGCATCAATGGCCATTTTCTTTCCTTCATAATTAACAAAACATAGAATTTAAGATTTACAGTAAGATATTTTGAAGAGAATTCTTAAGTCTTTCAACCTCTAACGAAAGCAAAAGGTTTAGTAGCTCTCTACAATTGATTATTGTTCGTTAGATTAAGCGCTGTTCACACATCTCACTGGTTGGTCTCCAATTGATTTCTGTATAGCTTAAGAGCAGTAAATACTTGGATAAAATTTTGTTGTAAAATGCATTGAAATATTAGTCACTTTTCCTGATATTCTATAACACAGCCATGTAAATCTTTTTCCAACTGCCAGTAAAATGTAGAATTGCCAGTGGAGAAAGATGGTGGACCTCATTAGATGGAAGCTCTTTAAAACTCTTACTTTATGTTGAGATAGCAAGAAGAACTATTTAAGTAAAGACCTACATAGCATACGCTTCATAGTTCTCATGAAAGACCCGTATCTAATTTAGTAAGCTGTAGATAGTGCTGCTTAAAGGTGATTTTCTGTAGCATGAGGGTGAAAATGGTAATTTATGTTCCAGGTGAGCTTCTGGTCTTCGTTTTCTTAAAAACGTTATGCCACTTCTGCATTGCACTTAACCTGAATCCAGTTTCAGTGATGGTAAGTTCACTGCACTGTTACTAATCCTTACTGTTTTCTTTTAGAATGCTAATTAGCAGTCACTCTGTAGCAGTACAAGAAGAATATGCATAAGAACCGATTGGTGATTTTTTGTTTGCTTTTTTTAGAGTTACCCACGATTACTCAAGAAATAAGGGAGTCACTGAGGAGAAGTAAATTAATGATATTCATAGAGTGATGAACTTGAATCCGTGAAAACATCTTTTCCATTATTGCTAAAGGATAATATTATAATAATATGAAATAAAAAATTAATTATAGAAAATTTTGTATATCAAGCATGAAAGGCCACAGCAAAGACATAAAGATATTAGATATTCTTAACAATGTGAAAGATGATAATGAAATATCGCAAAAAAAAAAAAACAAGACAAAAATATAAGTTTAGAATAAGTAATGGCTAATATAGTCCAAGCTAGTGAGATAGCCATACACTTAAGCGACAAGTACATTTCTTAGCACATGGATAGAAGGGAATTTTGACACACAACCTAAACCCTTTCCTTAAAAAAAAAAAAAATTACAACCAAACACAGGGCATCGAAAGACCTCTACCTAATTATTATATTCCATTAGCTGAAGTCATTCGATTTCCCTATCCCATCTCAGGGCTCTAGATGAATCTAACTCTTCAAGACATTAGGGAAATAAAGGATGTTATATCTCAGATAAATTTGCTTCAAGAAAAGCTGGAAAACCAAACCATATAGACGAATCTATGGTACTGAGTTAGGCAAAGCGTTCGATTAAGTGCGGTCCGGGTTACACAGTAAATGAAAGGCGGATTTCGTTTAAATCTCCATTTTAGATTTCCTGAATGCTACATTACCGCTCCTTATAGTGCACTTTATATTCCTGTAATAGTATTAAGAGCAACCTTAGAAGAGCAATTAGTTGTTCTTCACCTACCGCCCCGTATGAGTGCTGCTTTCTTCTATTTGTGTTCTCCACATTCGCATAGTTACCTGGATTGGTGAGTCATGAAACTGTGTGGCAGAACTTACAGAGAAGCCTTCTGATCTGCAACATTAATAACTATGGGAGTTCACTCCCTGCTCTCCGTTCCCACGCCACCAGAATTTTGGCAAAGAGCAACGCACGAGCAATTTAGTAAGCTGTAGATAGTGCTGCTTAAAGGTGATTTTCTGTTAGCATGAAGGGTGAAAATGGTAATTTATGTTCCAAGGTGAGCTTCTGGTCTTCGTTTTCTTAAAAACGTTATGCCACTTCTGCATTGCACTTAACCTGAATCCTAGTTTCAGTGATGGTAAGTTCACTGCACTGTTACTAATCCTTACTGTTTTCTTTAGAATGCTAATTAGCAGTCACTTGTAGCAGTACAAGAAGAAAGTATGCATAAAAGAACAGATTGGTGATTTTTTTTGTTTGCTTTTTTTAAGAGTTACAGTCTCAGATAGGAGTCACCTGGGAAGTTACATTTGTATTCTGAAAGGTGAAATTGAAATCAGTGCTACATTTCATTTGCAAGGTAATTTAATTAATTTGTATTTATTTGAAATTTTTGTTTCAGCTGAGCCACAGCAAAGCTGTATTAGTATTCTTTGTGGATAGTATGGAAATTGCAGCTTAGTTTGACTAAGTAATGGCTAATATAGTCCAGCTAAGTGAGAATAGCTAACTATCGAAGTAATTTCTCTAGCATGGATAGAAGAATTTTGAACCACAAACTAAAACCCTTTCTAAAAAAAAAAATTAACAACCAAAAGGGCATGAAAGTCTACTTTTTTATCCTTGCTGTCTGATTTCCCCTTCCCTCTCCATCTCTAAGTGAATACTCTTCACTTGGGAATAAAGGATGTTTTCTCAGATAAATTTCTTCAAGAAGTGGAACCAAAAACTTGAAGTTTGGTCTGAGGTTTGGTGTGATAAGTGAGGTGGTAACAGGTAAAATGAAGGCAGGATTTTTAAAATTCCATTTCTATTTCTGAAATGCTACATTACTCCTTTAGTGCAACTTTTATTCTGTAATAGTATTAAGAAGAGCACCTAGAAGAGCAATTAGTGTTCTTCACTAGGCAGTATGAGTGCTCTTTCTTCTATTTTGTGTTCTCCAATAATATTACCTGGATGGTAGTACATGAAACATGTGTGGAAATGAAACTTAAGAGAAGCTTCTGATCTGATTAATAACTATTGGGAGTTACTCCCTGCTCTGTTCCCACCATCCAAATTTTGCAAAGAGCAAGACAAGCATTTCATCTGTGAAGGCTGATGCATGAGAGATTCTCCCTGAACACGGACTCTGAGAAACCCAAACTATTTGAGTCACTACTCTAACCTCAGCTAAACCAGTGAGGCTCCATAATTCTCAGTGCTGCAAGCTGCCTTTGTTCAGTTGGATATCTGGTAATAGGACTTGAGGAAAATTGTGTGTGTTCAAATTTCAAATGTTGATATGTGCTTTCAGACCTTCAGCCAGGAGAGACTGTGATACTGAATAAAGACAAAGTTGTAGCTTGTTCAAGCCTTTTAATCTCTAAAAAATAATTATGTATTTTTCTTGTCATTGTGTGGGTAAAGTTTAGTTAAATAGCTAACCAAGTCTGTGTAGATGGAAAAAAGTCCAAGGAGACCTTATTTTTTTTCTTTGTAAGTACACAATAACTATTAAAGTAAGGTAATGACTCAATAGGAAAGTCATCTTTTCCAGAACAGTGCATCGGACTGGTTGATTTATTATAAGAAGATGGGAGAATTGCTTCACAATGGTTGAATGCTGCCACTTCTGATGCCATAAAAAGTACTGGCTTGATGCTTTTTAAGATTAATGCAAGAGTGAAGGAAATGGGAAAGACAAGTCCTTGATTCTTCCAGTCAGTAATGCAGGGAGAATGATTCTCAAACTGAGATGAGTAATGTAGGTATAGACTCAGTGGCTGAAGTAATCACTGCTGTAACTGACTGCAATAGCTTTTCTACTAGGCAGTTTGGGATTTTTGGATGTGTTACTTCACCCTTCCCCCTGGTTCCTGGCCTGGCATAACCCCTCAGATTTTCAGGAGTTTTGTTTTTATTCAGGTTTGCAGATAACAATGAGATCCTTACAGGAAGCTCAAGCTGATAAACATAGAGGATGTTCATGGGTATCATAAAGTATTGTAAAATGCTGCTAAAAGAGTAAAATAGATTAATTTCTTTCCCCTGTGTTCAGGGATCCTTAGGCAGCTTTTGAGGTACAATGAAAGAGCTGTGGTTTTTAAAGCAGTGGAAATCTGACTGGTGTACATGCTCTGCTGACACCTGTCTGTCTCTTCAAAAGTTGGCTTTGTGCAGCAGAAGTATTTTGTCACTAAATTTGGTGTGATCTACTTAACAAAAATACCTGTGACAATCCTTGCATGCATTCAAGGATTAACAACTGTTACAGTGCCAGATCCCAGAACTTGCAATGGATATTCATATCCTTAATGGATATTCATATCCTTAACCATGGTTAATGTGGTCGTATGTATTGCTGGCTTGCCTACAGCTGAACTTCGCCACTGATCAGCAAGGTTAAATCTCTGACTGCCACATAAGCTTGTTGTGCTGGGTATATTTCTTTTTTTTTTTATCCCAACCTGCTTGTGTTTCCTCTTCTCTAAATTGCAAGGGAGATTGCAGCAGTAGTTAGTGAGGTCATCCCCTTTAATGACAGTGAGAAGATATTGTGCCAGTGCTCTTTAAAACAATAGTGTTTAAAACATACGCATGGAGTAAGAGAACTTCTGTAGTAGAGTCTTGATAGATGGTGCAGCAAATTCTAAGACTGAAAACAGTGTTCTTATTAAAAAAATGGTTTTGTATATATTTCTGGACAGGAAAGTTTCAATGCATTTGAGAAGCAGTCTTTTTTGGAAAAAATTAATTCATGCTCAGCAAGTCAAGAAGGAGAGAGGACAAAAATAATCTTAGCTTGTGTCAAATTGTTCATTATAACTGATGAAAGCAAATACTTGGCCTGTTTAGTCTAGTTTGATTAATAAAATCTGGATTATGTACTGGATCTGTACTTACAAAGTAGAGTAATGAAACTTGAAATAAAATTTAAAAATAAGTGGATTGGAGGAAAGCATTGGTAAACATCCTAATAAAGAGGGAAGGGAGGGGGAATGGGCAGTACATACTTCAGCATAATGTATTTGCTAAGTTCTAAGACTATCTGTGGGATAGTCTCAATATATTCAACAGCTTTTCTTCATGCATTCGGAAGCCTGTGGGGTACCTACCGTTACAATGGCTAGGAAAAGTAGCTCTAAAGTTAAACTGATGTCTTGTTTCTTGTTGGCTGTGCTCTCTCCTCAGCTAGGTAGGACTAAAAGTCCATTTTAATTGCATGTACCCAAAAGTCATTGCTTCAGCTCAGAAAATGTTTGTAACTACAAATCTCTATCAATCTGCAGTTTTTTTCTTAATTGCAGAAAAGTTCTCTGTATTTGCAACTTGCTAGTCACATTGTGGCTAGAATAGACTTTTAACAGTTTCTGAGTTTGAGTGAAATTGCAGGGAAATTATGTTTGTTTCTAATGTACTAGAACTGAAGCATGTAGCCTGCAGCTGTCAAGGAAGGGAAAGAGGAAATGGGCAAGGGTAGAAATAACAGTCTGCTATTTTTTCACGTTATATTTGGTATTAATGGGCAACTTTCAAGATCACACCGCAACTAGGAACAGGATTCCTCTGCTTCTTCACAGATTATATATCTGAAATATCAGCCTGAAATGACTCCTCATTTTATATCATGTCATGAATTATAGAATCATGAGGGTTGTAAGTGGAAAAAGCATATGGGTTACTATAAATGAATACCTAAATGTACTATTTTGTAACACTAATCAAAACTTGTGTCTATCACTCAAAGAATTTTTTTCTCCTTGTTTTTAGTACCACAGATTGAAGGAAAAGAAAACCCATGATCACTTATGAAGGAGATATAGCTGTATTGCTTTGTAAAACTGAGCTTCCTCCCAAGTCTTGGACCTGGTATATGACCAATGGAACTGAGCTGGTAAGGTCTTCCATCTGTTGGCCAGGCAAAACAGTGTGACAAAAACAAGTACAGATCCTTTGTAAAGTATAATGAGTCTTTACTGCAAGCTCTACAAATTGCATTACCATTAATTTTATGTAAATCTGTGCATGGAAATGGATAAAAAAATCTGATATTTACAAGTATTCATTGTGACAGGGATGTAGTTTTTTGTTCTGGTTTTAGATGTTTCTTTTTCAAAAAGGCCCTGCCATACTCCCAACAAAAACAAATGAGGTGAGTCTTGAGAGACTTTTTTTACTGGTAAATTTATGCTGGTTATATTGCTTAAACCTTGCCACTGGGTACAAAAATAATTTTACAGTGGGTCATACTTTGATCTGTAAGATGTGGTTTGATCCTTTACTTCTTCCAGGTACAAGTAATTCTATTTCCTAGCCTGTGACCTATCCAGGAAAACACTTCGTTTTAGCTCTCTTCTGAGGGTAGCTGTCAACTGGATGAGGTAATTCTATCTGTTTACACTGCTGGAGTTTAGCACCGACTTGTAAGATGATCAGCATATTTCCCAGTGAAGTAGAGTTGCTTGTTCAACTTCCTTGAAAGTGGGTATTTTGGGTTGTGGTGAAATCTGTGCATAAGATTTGTCATTGGAGAGTTAACAGAGACACAGATACATTTTACCTGCTCCTAAATAAACTAGAACAGGTCAGACAATTTGCCCTCTGAAAGTCTGTATTTTTCTCAGGTGAGTCTAGAGGAAGCTGGGGTGTCTAGCTAAAATAAATCCTTTCCTTTAGGAAGGGCTAATTGTGCTTCACAACTTCTGTTCCTGACTGATTGTACATATCTATAAGAGCTGTATGTTGATGATCCTTTTGATTAAACATCTTATCATTACATTGATAAGACTTGCAATATATTTTTTTCAGATTCCCATTGATCCTCTTCACACAGAGACAAGTTTCGAATTAAGAAACAATCTGCCACTACAAGCCGTCTGAAGATATATAAGCTCACCAAGAAAGATGCTGGTGTATATTGGTGTGAAGCTGGTTTTGAATTAGGGAACAGTAAAGGGAGGTTTGAACTGAAAGTTCTGTCCATCATGGCACCTCTCAAACCCTTTCTAGCAATTGTGGCTGAAGTTTCTATTCTTGTAATTACTATTTTCCTTTATGAGGTGGATATCTAAAAGGAAAGAAAAAAGTGCAGGCAAGTTTTGGTGGGTTTTTTTTCTGGTTGGTTGGTTTGGAGTTTTTTGATCAATTTCCAGCTTTCTGTTGAAATTACAGCCAAAGTTAGAAAGGTATGACCCATAGCACTTCATGTATGAAGTTCATTGTCATTTTCACATCTATTTCTGATAACATTCTTCCTTCTGAAAAATGCAGTAATTTAGATCTTTAAGTTTTTTTCCATGAATTTTGGTGGATCAAATCTGAAGAGCTTTCAGTAAGCAATACTTGTCTGTAAAGGGTTTGATATAATACTTGGGGTTTTTTTTTTCCTTTCTGTATTAGGGAATTTGGAGGCTATAATTTTTGGGGAATGCTTTAGGAATGGGAGCAGTTCTTAGTAGTTTTGATGGGAGAAATTTCTTTAAAGAAATTTAGTAAGAAGGAAAAATTCATCTAAAGTATACATGCATGTTATCTATATCTTAAAATGCAGACATACATAAACTATTGATATAATGTGATTTGTATTAAAATCGTATTAATAAAAAATTATCAGAATAAGCTTTTTCACAAGCTTGGACGTAATTCCCTTGAATAGATTAGCAAGTACAAATTTAAGAAAACAAATGCAAATGTAAGATTTTGTTCTGATTAAAAAATGGATAAAGGTACTAAACAAATTTTGTATTGTTTGTTACATTGAGTCTATATATGTACTTTTTCTGTTCTGCAGAAGGTGAAAGAGAGTTTGACCAAATTGAGCAACTGTAAGTAAAAAATTACTGTGGTTCAATATTTGTTCTTACATGTATTGGTGTTGTATAAAATTATACTTGTTGATCCCATTGGTAAGGGGGATGATTGTGAATGTGAAACTACAATTTATCCTTTTCTTTAGGACTTGCTAATTCCAGAGTGAGCAGAACACTATTTTCTACTTGGTATTGATTTTGAGACTAAGATTTAAAAAAAAAATTTAAATTACTTTTTTTTTTTGTGAGAGCGCCATGTGTCCTCATTATAAGCTCATTCTAGAAGAGTATAACTGTGGAAATAACTTCAAAGTGAAATGTAAGAGGCTTTGAGTTCTTTTCAAAGTATAATTGTTCATATTAACATACATTTGTCTCCCTTGCATGTGGTTCAAGCCATGACTCTTGTTGGTAAGCCTGTAGTGGCTGGAGTGTTGAGAGCTGGCATTGCTGACAGTTTAGGATGATGTATTTCTATTCCATAGGCTTGCTTGCTAAAATATGCTACACTTATGTCTCTATCTCTCCTCTGAAGCCAGCCTGGTTCACCTATTCAGTCTGTCAAGAGGAAAGTCGCCTAGCAGGTCCTCATTTTTAGATTTGTCCGGTCTACTCTAGGTTTTGTCCTGTGGATCTGTTCTCCGTTCCTGTGTTTGCCTCCCTTTCTTTTTCTGAATAACATAAAAAAGTTACTGAAAGTAACATTGAAACTAGGGAAAGTGACATTGAAATTCATATATGAACTGCTATAGGTCATACCGTTCCTCCTTTGGCTGTAATTTCAACAGAAAATTGAAAATTAATCAAAAAAAATTACTCCCTGTTTTTTTTTTGTTTTTGTTTTTGCTACAGTGACCTTCTGTGTTTCATTGTTTTGTATTCACTTTCTTATTTCTTTTTTCAGTGCTAGATGAAAATACATTTTGGTGCTTTTCCACTTACCTGAATAGACTTCAAGCTCTAATTCAATTACAGTATAAAGTGGGAGTATATCTTGGGAATGTGGTATTATGTTATACTGCTGACTGGGGATATGTCTTGGGTTGCAAATTAAATAATTGTCTGTATTGAAATGCCATGCTTCTTATAAACATGCTGAAAATACCAGGATGCTAATACAGAATAGTGCACAAAAATAATGTTTTTTTGTGCTTGTGTGATGTGGTTCTGTTGAGCTGCTGAATTTTTATTGTGGAGTTCTCAGATAAACACATTTGAGGAAAATTTATTTAACTGTGTACCTCCCCGATTTCAAGATCTGAAAGTTATTTCAACTATTGGCTGTTTAGAAGATGGATTTGTGTTCCAGAGAGTTCCTCCAAGGGAACACGTCTGGTCTATTATGTCAAAGGATGACTAATGCAGCTGTACTTGGTTGATGAGGCTATAATTAAATGTCACATAAAACAGTGAATTTAGTTGGGAGCCTAGTGAATCACTAGAAACCTTTTTTTTTTTTTTAGCAAGAGAACTTTTATTCAAAGTGTTCATGACCCACAGCATGATAGCTAATTGCAATAATTCCAGAAGGACCAGTCGTAGGAGTGTTTCATCCCACGTTCCAATGATGTTGAGCTATGTGTTTATTGCTTATATATTACTTGAGTATTCATTTTGTATGTAAATTTTATATATTGAATGAAATAATGTCACAGCAGTCATTCAAGAGTGCTGTTACTGACCTAAATTCTGCCCAGAATTTTGTGGGATGTTCAGATGAGATTGAGTTGGGCCTTCACTACTGAGTTGGAGGGCTTCATGATTTAATATTTCGGTTTTTTTTAAATTTCTCCTAATCTCTTTTCTTCACATACCAAAAGAACAATAACAAATGCATTTGAGATGTGCTCTGCATTTGGATTGTGGAACTGGAATGATTGTGCTATCTATCACTTAGAACTCTTACTGAGTTTTGGAATTTAACATCTTTCTTACAGTAAATCAGAAGAAGACGTTGCTGCCGAACTCGGTAATTCGAGGCAAAGAAGGCTTTAATCTGGTTCCTTGAAAGGTAGATAAAGAGATGAAACAGAGACCAGAGTTTACTTCCTTCTTGAACAGCCTAATACTGCGATGAAGAAATCCACTGTGCTATCCCAATCTTTTTTTTTTTTATGTGGAAGCAACATAGTAATTAAATTAAACCATTGTTTAGGTAAAGTCAAACAAGAAAGCAAGTGCAAATTATTTTAACTCAATTCTATTGTCATTATCATTATGATTTATTAGTTGTTCTAACCTATGCAATCTTTAAAATGTAACCCAGTTTTGTCTCCTGATCATGAAAAAGTCCAATGAATGCCAGGGTAGGTGTTGAGATCAACAAGAAGTGCCTCTGTGTTCAAAATTGAGCTCTTTCTGGCTATATTTCGGGTGTCAGTTGAGTTTACGAGGAGGATTCTCATGTAATAGCAAGAGGTGAATGAGACAGTACTGGAGAGATGAAGCAACGGATTAGAGTCTGGGAAAGAAGACTGAGCTTAATGGATGGTGCTTGAAGGGATTAGTTGTAAAACAAGGAAGCAGGTGTACCCCCATGGAAGCTATATAATGAACTTCCTGATTCTCTATCTCTTTACAGTCTGATTATAGGCTGTTTCTACTTATGCCATCTGGAAATGCTTATCAGATGATGGTCTGTCACTTGAGGACCGGTACTAGACACTCTTGTTTCCTTTGTGCATCTGGCACCTCAACCTCTGACCTGTAGATGAGAGATGTGAATGACTTTGCATTCATGTCACTGCTGATTTATCCTCACCACAAGCCATCAATCCAAGTAAAACTTGTTACCATATCCTTTGTTTTAAAGAACAGAAGGGGACATACCAGAGTTCACATAAAGAGAGTAACAACTCAGGAAATGATCCAGGACAAAAACTTTCCAAGGTTATATTGTCTTTGTTTCTCTTGGGGTTTAACCCCAGCTGAAGTCTCAGCCCTATGCAGCCACTTGCTTGCTCTCTCTGGTGGGTTGGAAGGAGAGAATCAGATGAGTAAAAGTGGGTGAGCTCCAGGGCTGAGACACAGACAGCTTAAGAAAAGAAAGCAAAAGCTGAAAATGTAAGTAGAGGAAATGCTTTCTTTCCTGAAAAGAAGTTTCTGTTTCTTATGGGCAGGCAGGTGTTCAGCCATCTCCAGGAAAGAAGGGCTTCATCATGCTCCAACATGTGTAATAACTGCTTGGGTTAATTAGGAAAATCAGTGCTATGATTCTGAATGCATGCCCCTCCCCAATTTTCCTTCTTCCCTGAGCTTTACATATTGAGCCACATAACCTATGGGATGGAGTATCCCTGTGATCAGTAGGGGGCAGGTGCTCTGTCTGTGTCACCTCCTTGTATCCTTCCTGCCTCCTTGCTGGTGAGGAGAGGAAAATGCCTTGTGACTCCGTAAACACTACCAGCAATACCTAAAACATTTCTATGCTATCAACACCATTTCCAGCGCAACAACTGTACCAGCTGCTGTGAAAAAAATTTTGTCCCTATCAAAACCTGCAGATGAGCGTACAAGAATTTATTTCATGTTTCATTTGAGGTTCCATTCTTGCAAAGTTCTTTTGACACATAGCACTCAGTAAATTGGGATTCTTCTCTGAGAATCACCTGCTTTGTCTTCATATACAGTGTCAAAAGTTTTAATGTCTTAGCATGATAAATGCCAGTTGCTCTATATAACTCCCTGAAAGGAGGTTGTATTAAGGTGAGGATAGGTATCTTCCAAGTCCGAGTGATGGAACAGGAGGAAGCAGCCTCAAGTTGCACCAGAGGAGGTTTAGATTGTATGTTGGGAAAACTTCTTCACTGACAGTGTTCAAGTATTGGAACAGGATGCCAGGGAAATGATGGTATTGTCAATTCTGGGCATGCTCAACAGGTGTGTGGATGTGGTGCTTAGGGGTATGGTCTACTGTGTTAAAAACGCGATGGTGCTGAGTTAACAGTCAGACTTGATGGTCTTAGAGGTCATTTCTAACCTAAATGATTCTATTATTTGATTTACAAATTGGACCATTAAAAAAAAGGATATATTAATCAGAATGTTTATTTTCAAACAGAAATGGGGGAAAATATTAAGCAACAAAGTAATAGAATTCATATTATAATGAAATGTGTTTATTATATTGCAGGAGATTTAAGCCAACAGAAGTGGAAATCATCACAAACTACAGAAGACGTATGCAGCTATGCATTTCAAACATTCGCTATGTTTTGAAGTGAAGTCCTTTCCATTTGAGAAATAAGATGCTTTTAAAATAGCTCTGAAATTACTCATTTTATACAAATGGTGACACAATACACTGCATTTAGACCTTTATCTGTAACATTGTCATTTTACTGCTAGTAGGTGGTTTTTTACATGATTAGTTTTACTGTTGGTTTATGATTGGTCTGTTTGATTTTTATCTCCTAAATTGGAGCTAGCATTGTATTCACTGAATAAGTGGTGTATGAGTGGGCATATTATCTGAGTGTTACCAAACTGGACACATAAGATCAAAAAAGTATTTCCACCAAAGAAAATGCATTTTACTAGCTGATGAAGCAAATGTGATGCAGCCGTTTTTACCAAAGAAGTGGTGAAAGGGAAATCTTTATCAGGACTCAAATAAAACATTAAGACAGTTGCAATTTACTCTGAATAGAAAAATACCTTAATTCCATTTGTTCTTAGCTTCATTGGGAGTTCTACTGTATTGCAGTCCTTAGTAAGCTAAACACTTAGACACTCTACAGCTCAGATATTTCAGAGTAGATGAAAGAAGTAATGGGGATACAGTACCTTCTCTGACTGTAACTGCAATAATTCCTTTTGCTTGAACAAATTACTGCACTCCCTGGGGCTGCAATACCAGTTTGGTTATTGTAGTTTATACAGAATGCTGAATTTTCAGGAGTATGCCTGTGTATGCTTCTGTTCATACATACTGTGTAGTTGGTACTTCTTTCAGCAGACTACTGTTTCTTAAATTCCTTGCAAAGTACAGAGTGGCTCTAGAGCAGCTAAAATTTTCAGGGTAATAGGGTAAAGCAACATGAATGCTACTATTTCTCTTACACAAAAATTATAACTTCCGTTAATGACTTAAGGTGCTGCTTTAGAAGAGTGAGTTGCCGTAATAACATTTATTTACATTATCTGTTCAGCAACTGAAGAATGTTCAGCTACTTAGAAAACAGCTGGTTGTATTAGTTGCCTTTGTTTGAAATAATTAAAACTTCAATTTTGAGGGGAAGAAGTAGTCTTCAGAAAAATGTCTTTTTTCAGTGAAAATGTAAGGAAAAAGGCAACATTTGTAGACTCCCTAAAAAAGTGAAAAAATATCTGAACAATTTTTTGTACTGTTTTTCTTTGAACATAAAGGAATGCAGAAAAAACAAAACAGATAAAACAGATTTAATTATCTTCCTTTATTTCTTCTCTTACGGGTTTGAAAAATACCAGAAATCCTAGCATTGGTTGTTTTGTTAGAGATGGGTGACAAAATCCAGTCGGATGTATGCTTTTGTTTTTCATAATTAAATTCTAGTATTAAGAACTAGAAGATAAGGTTCAAATAAGACAACATTAGAAGTATATGAGTGTTATGTGATTGACTGTGAGGAGTGAACACTGATAAAGATTTCCCTTGCTCAGACACTGTGCTTACTTTATTTTGCCTTGGAGTTTCTATGCACTATAAAAAGGAGAATGCATCTACAGTTTTTATATGAATTTCTCATTGTTATAATGGTGTTTTTATTGTAGCAAGTAAATCTTGGCAGTTTTAAAAGGTTTACTTCTTATATTGTTTGGCACATTTTAGAATTTGTAGTAATTTGTTTCTTGTTGGTAGTTGAGTAGTAAAAAAGATAATATTTCTTAAAGATCTAAGAATTATATTCTGAATAAAGCAGCATTTCATACATTTTGCAGTGAAAATGAGGTTAGCTGCCATCTGGAAAAAAGACCACCACTTATTCAGAAATGGTAATAACATCTTTTTGCTTTCACTTAGCATTCCTACCTAATCTTACTGTTCGGGTATGAAGTCTTGGTCAACATAGGCGAGTCATATAAACAGCAGGCATCAGCAGAGAGAACCTTGGTTAAGCGTGGCTTTTAGAAGCAGCCATCACAGATCAGATTGGCTGCTGAGACTGTAACTTTTCCCTGACCTGCCTCTCTAGCATGTTCTACTTGCTTTGTCTACAAGGGGTTTGGTGTTTATTTTTGGGTTAGTGAGTTGATATTCATCATTGTAAGTAGTCTTACTTTGTGCATATTCTCCTAGGTTTACAATCTTTTTGGGCTGCCCTACAGAGGGGAATAACAAATAATATTAAATGATAATTATTAAATAATTGGCATAATTGATGGTCAACTTCAAAGGGGTAAACCCTACTTTTGTTTGTCCAGGTACCACAAGGGGCTCTGGAACCCCTGAAATTGATCTTTTGAGAAGTATATGTTGTGTATGTTCAAAACATTCCTATTGCAGTTCATTTGTGATCTTAGCTTTGACTGGAACAAAAATTTAAACTTCAAAAAACCCTGTAGCTCCAGGCAGTGGTGGGATTTTTTTATTTAATTCAAGCTAGGGGATAACAAATAATACCCAAAACAATTCTGAAGCTATTTCCTTCAATAGCAATTGGATCTTAAGTATATCCACAAAACCTTAAATAATTTACTTACATGGGTAGGCTGAGTATAACCACTACTGCTGTTTGGCAAATTTTGTCTTCCAAGATCAAAACCTTTTCTTGCAAGAGGGGTGTTTTCTTGGGTTCTAACCAGCAAAAGCCTTATCCATTACTTAGAGGAAAGGGTTGAAATCTCTAAAAGAATCCTGGAGGGCTATTTTCTTATGCTTCAAGCTGCTTCACTGCAAATTCTTCCTGCTCTTAGATCCAAAGTAGACACAAGCAGCTGCAAGACCAAATTCCTAGTGAAGATGGATAGATATTAGCAGAGCTGCCAAATTGGGGATTCAGAGCTGTATTTCTTTAGGATAGAGATCTACTAGTTACCCTCCAGTGGATCAATACAGGTGATAGGCTGTAGGTCCTTTGACACACTTAAATGTGGAGAAGAGAGGGGGAAGATTCATCAGTTACTTCTAAAATCAGCATCCATGTGCCTCTAACTCTTTTCAGCCAAAGAAAGTGAGGTTTATATTCTGCCTTTAAATTGTGCCTCAGAACTTTTGAATGGTGACTGCTGAGCAATGAAAAGAAACTGATTGGTAGGGGAGGTTTTTGAGATGAATGATCCTCTCAGTAGTCTGACCGCAATTAGCCACACCATGATTCAGTGAAACTCCCCCAAAATACAAAGGTGCAGGTGGTAAGGAAGCAGCCACTTAAGAATGGTGTAGGGACGTGGGAAGGAGGTACATTTTGCTATTCTGTAGGGGTCCTGAGGTAGAGACAGATGACTTGCAATTAGATATGTACAGGGAGGACTGAATTTAAATCTGTAGGAGAAAATATGTTTTCATTTGTACCACTCAGAGTGTGTAGGAAGTACTGTGCAGCAGTTGAAAACAATCTGCAGTTGCTGACATTTGGACAGATGAAAGCACAAAGCCAAATGAGATGTCTGGTAAGAGAACTAGAGGTTATATGCTTAGAAGATACTTCTCTGCTAGTTTAACAGTTTTGTAGTCTTGTTACTTCATTATGCTAGAATGTGCATACATAATTCTTTGTGAAAAAATAAACCAAGTTCCAAACTTTACAACTTCAGCTGAAAGTCTTGATTGGTAAAACTTTACTGTTGGCAGTTGAGTTCATTGTTGTACTTGCATGATGCTTGTTCTGTCATATCCAAAATTACTTCCCTACAGAAACTTAATCTGCTTTGTTTTTGCACTCAGCTTTATATTTAGCCAAAGAAGGATTTTTGTTTTGTTACTTATGGTAATATTTCTATCAACTGACTTGCTGAATTATTTTCAGATTGACATTAAAAGTTAACAGTGCCTTAAGGAAGAAATTTATCATAGTTAATTTTGCCTTTCTCTTTTGCAATATGTTTGTTAAAAGTTTTCCTCTGAAACTTGACAGCAAAATGTGTTTTACTGGTGGAAAACTTAAGCCTAATGCTTTTTTCATGTTTGCCTTATTTTACATTCTGATTTTATATTCTGTGCTCACTCACGAGTCTCATTGTATTGCTTAAGCAAATGGAAATAACCTCTTGTTTGATGTGTATCAGATAATGAGGATAGTAGTTGTGAGTAGTGTGAATTGATATGTGTACTTAGAAATAATTCCAATAAATTTAACCATAAAATGATTGTGATTTAGTGTCTGGTATCTTAGAGAAACAAAATTAGACACCCTCTTCTTTTTTTTTAATTATTTTTTAATTTTTCTATATCCTCACATCCTTAGACCCAAACTGCTCATTTAGATCTGTAACCTTCTACATGGAAATTCCCAAAGATAAAGTAATCTCTTTTTAAATGCACATAATCCATCTGGCCTAGATTAATCCTTACTAATTTGGATATACAAGTTATGAACCTGCATCCACTGTTTCCTTGTTGATGGGACATGGTGCTAACGATTATCTTCCAGTATAAAATAAATAGCAGCCTAATCGGATCTGGATTAAGCCGGATAAATATCAGCCTGTATCAGTCTTAATTTTTTTTATAAAGTACAAGATATCAAAATGTATTTCCATGGTGTTTGTATTCCCATGAAGACATCTCTGCACTTGACTTGGAAATTGAAATATACACTCTTTTTCCTTGCAACTGTAATTTGAACAAAGACCTAAGGGCATTACATTGGGTTGCCACCTTCTATGATCATAAAGGCATAATAGGAGTTTTTGTTAGTGCCTGTGCTGTTTCTGCAGTGTTAAGCATCCTTGCTGATAGCTCTCTTTGCCAGAAGCATTCAAGTGAGATAAATTAAGTAAATCATACAGTGGCAAATGTATATTTGGTCCACTTTTTACAGTTACTTTGATTGTGAGCTTGTTTCAGTAGGGAGTAGTGTTTCCTAGCACAGGACTGTTACCAGGCTGGCAGACCTTTGCAAGGGAGTAGGGTACCATTTCCTGTATTTCTGCTACTTGGAGTTGTACAGAAAGACTAAAGCTAACAGCTACCAATAAATCGTTCCATCCTAAGCTGATGTAGGATATACAGTCAAGACTATCTGGTGGACAAGTGGGAATCCAGGTGCTTTAAATACCAAATACTTTTCTATTGTCCTTTAAAAAAAATCTGCCATTTTAAAGGCAGTATGTAGAAAACAGAGGAAAACAGCAGAGGCAGAAAAAGTTTGGAGTTCTTCCAAAAGAGAGGTGTAAGAATTAATGTCCTTTGCTGTTAAGGGTCACAAGTCTTCTAAAAGCATGAACACTTCCAAAAACTATAAATGAAAACATGTAGAACAATATTGTTTAGAAACCCCAAACAACTTCACAGCTCAAACACATACCATGGATTGGAAAGAAAACATCACAATGCAAATAAAATATTCATAGCCTTTCCATATTGCATAACAACTGTTGTTTATTTGCTTCTGTATCTGTGGATAAAGTGCTGGTAATCATGGCTGAAATTTTAAAATGCATTAACCTCTGCATTACCTACAGCTCCCTCTAAGTCTGTCAGACAAAATCAGGTCATGCAGTTATCCTTTGGGAAATTTGGGAATTAGCGTTCATTTCATAGTGATGTATCTCAATTCCCCTGAATTGAGCTGATCTCAATTTGCCACATAGCTCAGCCATTGCATGCAGCTGTTCCATCAGGACTTGGTAGGTTCAGGTACAGTGGTTCTGCTCATCAAGAGTTCACACAACTCTCTGTGACCACTGACTTACCACAAAATAGAAGTTATGAGAAAGACATCCAAATATCAGGAGATAAACCCACCAGTTTGGTAAAGTTAAGTGTGTGAATCAACACATACAAGGGAGCAACCATTAAACCACAGACAAAAAGCAGAGAGTAGATTTATTTGATTTCCTTGCTGACAAGGTTGGGTGGCAGAGATGCACAGGCTCCATCAGGCTCTGCTCAGCCTAGTGAGCAATGGGGGCCTCACTGCCTTCCCCCATATAACAAAAGCCTTTGCACCTCTGTGTTTGTCTTATCTCTCCACATGATTTCTGCTTCTCAAAGGATGAGCAGCATTCGGCATAAGAAATGGGAGTTTCCCACCACTGAAAATCTTAGCATTCCCAACTGAAAGATCACTTTGAGCAAAACTATTCCTTTTTCCTCACCACATCTTCTGATCTTAACCCTTTTAATCCATGCATTGAGTGTATGTAAAAATTCTTACTGGGCTTTTCCCATCTCTGTATGTACAGATACATCGTAGAAAACACAATGCAGTGTGATGCAGCATGCTTCTGGAGAAGTAAATGAATCAGTTAACCTGGGAAAATGAGCTGCCTGGTCGATTTGTTGCATCAGGCTACACAGATGGATCTGCACATGACTATGCTCTGAAATGCCATCATCAGGAAATAAGACACAATACTTAAAAGCAGTTCAGGTCATTTTCACTTCTACCAAGCCTCCGTGTCTGACAGTGCAGACATAGGAACTAATGAATATTCTGAATAGTTTCCTGTAACATTTCGGGGTTCCCTACCTTTGGAAGAGTTTTGCATTTCTTCTGGCTTTCTGGCATTGCTGATAAGATAAATGTGTAAAGAAGGGAAGAGTGGGTTTTTACTTAACTCACATTTTGGAGAGAATGAATCAGCTGCTTATTTCAGCTTGTAATAGTAATGGAGTACATCAGCTCTAGGATCCTAAGGATGACATGCTCACTTCATTCAAGAAGAGCATAGGTGTTGTCAAGGTGCCTGTGGGCTACTTTAGGGCACTGTATCTTACTGTATGCAAAGGAAAAGGTCTTGGTAAATGGAATAAGGGGAGGAATTGTGGCATTATGGAGAAGGGAGAATTTGCTCTCCCTTCTAAAGGAGAGCAAATTCTAAAGCATGTGCTTTGCAGTAGTCATCCCTGTGACTAAATTAAAATTCTAATGCAAAAGACAGTTTACTACTTGGTAGATACTAAATTTTAAGAACAGGACAAATATTTTTTCTGCCACATCTTACCTATCCAGGTAACAGTAACAGTATACATTAGATATTACAGTTAGGACAATTACAAGAATACACTAGGAAGAGCCATCTTTGCCCAGGGTAGTGGCAAAACATGGCAAAAAACCTTTTCTAAGATCGTGAACATGTATGCTTAGGACAGAAAACTAAACAAAATAATTGTGTATCATTTGACTTTTCCTTTGGAGCTAGAGAGTTTTTATGTATGCTTTTGGAAGGTCACAAATATCCTTCACAAAAGCTGGGTGATGTGCCTTTAATCTTGTCCTCCTAGTGACCTCTCCTAAAAAAAAAAAAGTTAAAATACTCTCTGATGCTGATCCATCACAGCATGGACAAAACACACTACAAACAAGCCTTGTGGCTGACCAGTTTCACCAGCTAGGCAGGGCAAGCAAGGGAACATAACCTGCAGGAAAAGATAGGAAAATTAATGTCACCCTTAGAACATCAGAAGTGAGCAGAGAGGCAGAAGTGACAGGATTTCGAAAAGGAGAGCCTGTGAGAACAGGCGTGGGCAAAGATACATGCCAAAGAAGTGGAAGGTGTTTGATAGATTTCAAGGGACATGAATAGCAAAAGCTCTCACTGGTGGTGAATTCAAGCACGCTTTAGAAATGTCCTTTCAGAAGAGCATCTTCCTGTTACCAAAGAAGCTCAGAAATGCACAAACCAATAAACCAGGTAAGACATCTGGGAAAACCTTTCCTCCAGATCAGACCCTGCTCTCTTCATTACTAATTAAAGCTTGGAAAACTTCTGGAAAAAAAATCTTTCTTCATACTTAGATTAGTTGCCACATCAGTAAAATCAGCAGATATGAGTACATATATAGGTGGTTTATGAGTACAGATGCAGGTACACTGAGGAAGAGTCAGTACCAGAGTAGTGTCCCAAACAAATGTGTAAGCTTTATTTGAGGGTAACGATAAAGTCATGAAAACTGTGAAATGGTGTATTGGACTCCAAAAATTTTTTTTACAAGGTTCCATACTAGCAATATCTGGGAAGACTAGGGGGAAAAGCAACAGACCTATTATAGACAACAGCTGGTTTAAGAAACAGAAAAACATGAACACTCTGCAGAGATCTATGCCAAGATCTGTGATGTTCAACATAGTAATAAAAGCAAGAAGGGTGCCTAGTGAGCTGATAGACTGCTGATAGCTAGCCACGATTCTGAAAACAAGTTCTCAGAATTGTAGAAGTAAAACATGGTAAGCAAGATTATGTGGGAGATAACAGAAGCTGATAAAAGCAAAACAATTGCTAGTTTATGTACAGATTGTTAGGTTGTAGTTTTCCCACGAGATGTCATTAAACTGAGAACTAACTGGCGCAGCATATTATGAATATCAAAGCTTAGACAAGCTAAAAAAGTAATTATGTAAATTCACAAATGAAAAGTCTGCCACTATTAAGTACTGATTAGAGCCTCTGTCTCAAGGACAGTCCAATCCAAGGATGGGTCAAATCATGGCAGAAACCCCTGAAGCATATCGCTGTGTGCCTGCCATATTCTCGTACTCTTTCTGGTGATACGCTGAGGGCAGCAGAAACGTGGAATTTTGATTGTTCCATTTCTTTAGGGTTAATGCTGCAATAATGAGAGAAAATTTTAATAATACCAGTTTCTTTTTTTTTCAAGATTATGTTTGTCACCACACAGGTCTAAAAGATCTTTTTGTTGAAGGAAATCTAAGGTACGGTTTGCCCATTTTAGATTTTTTTTCCAGTGAAAAATACCATCTAGAAACCCTTATATAACTTCATAAGGCCCGCATTGTTTTACTAGGGTAAGTTTGAGTCTTTGCCCATATCACTTTGTGCTTTGGGGTTTTTCATATAAGAAGTAATAAATATTTCAAACAAGACAATTAAAAGGCTATTTATTTTCTTCAATTATGTTTTTTATGTTAGAAGAGCTGTATTAGGGGTACGTGCCCCAAAAGTCTGTGTTATTCCTGTTGCTGGGTAGCTGGCTGTGGGAGTGGTTTGACCTGGCCAAAAACCAAAATCCCATATACCTGCTCACTCCCTCTGTTTCTCTGTGAGACATAAAGGAAACGGAAGGAAGGCAAAAACCACTCTGGCATCAAGACAATGACACTTTATTAGGGGAAAGCCAAGGCTGTGGATGCAAGCAAAGCAAAACCAGGAGCTCATACCACCTGCCATTGGCGGGCAGATATCCAAATGCGTCCTGGGAACCAGAGCCTCAGCCTGTGCAACAGCTGCTTGAGAAGGCAAATGTCATGTCCTCTGTCATATCCCTCCTCTGAGCTGTTACTGCAGAGAAGGATGCTCTATGGGTGGAATATTGCTTTGGTCACATAGAGACAGCTGTCCTGTCTGGATGACCTTGTATCGCCATACCCACTCTGAGTTTACTCTGGGGATTCAGAGCAGGAAGCAGAAAGCCTTGACGCTATGCAAGTTTAGTTCAGCTGCAGCCAAAAGAATGCTGTGTTATCAACAATATTTTAGTCAGAGTTTTGCAGCAAGCACTGTATGAGTAGCAATGAAGGACAAAACTGGTCCCAGACAGACCCAGCACACCAATGTTTTACCTAGCTGAGTTCCTTTCCAGCACTGGCCTTGAAACAAACCACAAAATATCTTTTCTATACAACTGTTATAAACTTATGAAGCTTCTTGCCCACTGAGTTAATTGACAGTAAATTTCTAGCATGAGTCGAAAAGCTAGAGGCCTAAGTAATGAGAACAATCATTTAAGCAATACAATTCCTCCCCCTTCCACTGAAAATGCAACATAAAATATATCATTTTTGAAGCATGTATCATTCAAGAGTTGGCAACAGGTATGGCAAATGTATTTCTGTTTGGGTTTTACAGTATTTGAACTAATCTTTGTTTGCCACTGGTAATTTTCAAGATTTGAGGTGTTTCTACAAGTAAACACTTTTCATACAACACAAAGCAGCAATACAGCCAGATTTAAGGCTGCTATTTTCTTTTTCATGACTTCTCCACAGATCTTAGCAGAAGACCTCTACTTTAACGTCTAGCAATTCCTGTTGCACAATGTTGAAAGCTACAAAAGTAACATGATAAACTGTGTGCCCCAAAATGCAGGGAGCAAATGAGGAGGCTGGGAAATTATTTTAAGAGGGGAAGGCAGTCAGGAAACTTGATATGACACTTGAAGGGAATTTCTCAGGAAATTATTTATTTGAACTACTGGGTAATTAAACAAAAAGTACCTATGAAGGAAATCCTACATCCTATTTATCAAAACTTGGTAACTGAAGTAAAAATACTGCTTCCTTGTCACTGCTGAGGCACTAATGAGGTGAACAAATAGCTGACAGCACATGGTGTCACTCGGTTTCTTACTGAAATAGTCCAGTTTCATTGAAAGTATCAAGAGTTATTCATTATCTTCACTGTATTGAACATGGTTAGAGGACAAAAATGCCGCGTAGGATGAGACACAGTGCAGTGGTTTTACTGAAAGAGAGCAGAGATTGTTGCTGAAAAAAAGAATATAGCAGGAGAGATTTCTGGAAGCAGACAATATTTACATACCATTTGAAAAAATCCTTTAAGTGGGACTGAGATTTCCATACAGTGGTGTTGTGGGTTTAAACCCTGATTTTTCCCAGTCCCGAGTTTCGGCACCAAAAATGTCGTGGTTTAGACTGTGCTGAAAGCCAAAAGCACTGCACCCAAGACATTCCCTCCCTTCCCCCCACCAGAGAGGGAGAAGGGAGAGGAAAAGCCCAATTAACATGAAAATTTATGGCTTTCAGATAACATAAGGTAATTGAGAGAAATATATGTATGTGCTCCAGAGAATAGTCAGACAGGCTGAATAACTTAAGTTGAAAAATAGATTTATTACTACAAACTACTAAGAATACTACGGCACTGGGGAGGGGAGCAGAGATGGGGACAAATTTACAAGGAGAAGAAAAATAAAAACTGACATTTTAAGACACCTGTTATCCTTTCCGGGACCTGTCTCTTTCCCAAGTCCTCCCTCTCCACCCCCCATGTTTTCCCGCACACACAGGGGACAGGAATGGAAGTTTAACATAGATCAAACTACTCATTACAGTTGTTGTCCAGCATCATAGGAGGAGCGTTCTTACAGCTCCAAGCTGTGGAAGTTCTCTTCCCAAGAACAGTCAGTGTATAACTGCTGGTGGTGAGGGAGTATTTCTTTACCTCATAGGAGAAAAAGAAAGAATGTCCTTCATGGCCAAACTGCATTGTTTCAGCAGTGTGAGACCACTATCACAAATCTCCTGGCAGAACACAGCTTCACTTCTTGCTTGAGCGGGGGCATCTCCCTCCCCGCAGAGACATTTTCTTCTTAGCATCAACTCTTCAAACAAGTGGGGGGGTGGGGGGGGGGGGTGGGCCAAGCCTCTTCCCCTTTTTGGCTTCTAAGCAGTTCAGTTCAGTCCAGTCCTCAAAGACCAGTTTGTTTTTTTTTTCCTCAGAGCAGAGTCGCTCTCCTTTTCTATACAGGTCTCTCATTGATGAAATAGTCCTTTGAGAACAGCTTATTTTTCTCCATGCTTGAGAGCCATAGCACAGCACAGCAACTCATCCCATCTCCTCCTTACTGTGATCTGGGTCTCCTTTTTTTTTCTTACATCTCTTCACCTTCCTGCTCTGTTTTTCCCCAGTGCATGACATTAAAACTACATACCAACAACCTAAAAGCTACATGGTGGCCACCCCTGAATTCTTTCTTAAGTACAGGACAATACGTCATCACAGAGGTGTAACCAACCTGTGCAATTAGCCCAGGCCTGATGGGCAGCCTGTCCATCACCCTCAGAGCCATAATGGATTGGCTCTAAAACACAGGGGGCAGGACTCCTTTTGCTGGAGAAGAAGGAGAAAATTTCTAGAACTTCCTCACAGCAGCCATCTTTGTGTTTCTTGGTCCCATCCCCCACCACCAAAAATTGGACCAAATAAAACCATGACAAGTGGTTTGGTGAATAATTGGAGATCCCCAAGGGGAAAGATATAAGGTACACCTAGCTAAAATTAAGGACAATGGCAAAGCACAAACATATTGAACTGGAAGTTTGATTGTGGTCTGTTATTTGGTTATCAATATACTACTAACATTGATTGATTCCTTTACTCTTTCTTTTGGGGAATATTTTTGACCACAGACATACCCAACCACACAACTTAGCAAAAAGGGAGGTTGTAGTCTATTTAATTTTGCCCCTTTTTATTATTACATCAAGTCAAGGTAAAGCCATTTGGCTGAGTTATTAAGTTCCAGGTCATGTTTTAAAAAGTAGTATTTTTTCCATTACAGCAGTTCATAAGCTGTCAGTTGTTGTAAAGGTGCAGAACTGACACAGCTGAGTCAACCAACCAAACCCCTGTCTTTCTCTATTCCTGCTGCCTTCACCACCAATTCTATTCATCAATGCCTGTGCTGACAGGCAGCATTTCAATCAAGGATAACTTACAGTGACTTTCTAGAGACTTCCAGCAAATTCGGTACATAGAATCATACAAAGAACAATATAAATTTCATATTAACTAGATAATCCTGGAATGCTTCAGTGCATTCAGCAGCCTAACTTTTTCAGATTGTGACAGAAATTGGGTGCTGGAGTTTGGCACCTGTGTCACAATCTGTGGGACTCCCCATTGCATGAAAATTTCGGTCTGTGTCACATGGAGCACTTCTGTGTCTGCCACATGGCATTAGGACAAGGTAATGATGACACTTTACCTTCTCCTTGGGTAATGAATATTCATTAGGTTTTAAATGAGTCTTCATTAGGGATTAAAAAATGGTTGTAGTCGATTTATTTAGTTCAGCCCAATTCGAAAACACCACTGGCTAAATACCAGTAGTACAGTATAAAGATTGACAGCATTAGGCAGTTCAATGGTATCGGTAGAAAGCAATTAGCTGCCAATATTTAAGGGCAAACAGAGCCTGCAGGAGAGACAATAATTGATCTGTCGTCATGCCTGCACCACCCGAGCCTCAGGAATTTTTGAGGGTTGTGCAAATCTTCCCTTTGGCCGGAAGGTGTCACTTTCTCACCGTTTCTCGCAGGTTCCGGACGCGCTCCTGTCATTCCGCAGAGCCCCGCAGTGCTCGGAGCCCCGCGACTCGAGAGCAGTGGCCTCTCCGGGATACCCTGAGCACAGAGGTACCCTGAGCACCAGGATACTCTGGGCACAGGGATGCCCTGAAAACTGGGATGTCCTGAGTGCAGGGATGTCCTGAAAACTGGGATGTTTTGAGTACAGGGATGTCCTGAATATAGGGATGTCCTGAATATAGGGATGTCCTGAGCACCTGAATATAGGGATGCCCTGAGCACCGCAATGTCCTGAGCACCGGGTCTGCAGCCACCAACCTGAGGCACACAACCTGGGCCTCCTGACAGCAAAGGCAAAATGGCAGTCACACTGCAAGTGTGCCCAACGTTCTCATTTCTGATGCTTTTAAGGGATGTTACTGTTTTCTATCTGAGAATTAGGTAATATTCCTAAGTTTCTACACCGATTTTATTAGTCAGTTTTCTTTCTGCCAGAATTTGGCAACCTGCTCATCACATGAGATAGAACTTCTTTCTGTATAAAGAATGAAATTACTTAGATTGCTGAATTATTTTGTTTTGTTTTAAACTACAAGAGAGAGTGCTGCTTCTGCCAACAGATGATAAGGAAGTATGAGACCAAAGGCAGCAATGTCACTGAGAAGTGAGTGGGACATTAGAGAAGAACAACAGCAGCAGTGGATTCTCAGACCTGATGTTTTCTTTCCTAACATTGGACACTTCACTCAGCCCTCAGCTTAGACATCTATTTATCCTACTACATCTGGATTTCATGAAGAGACAGAGATGCTTCCGGTAGCAACTCAGAGTTAAGTGAAACATAAAGTTGTGCTCTGTCTGTGAGGCAGCCTGAGCTTAAGGATTTCTGCTAGTTCAGTGTCATAGTAAAATGCTGGAAGATAGCATCAGGATGAATCTGGATTATCTCTTCTATATTGGTTTGTTCAACAAGGAAGGATCAGGATGCCTCGTCCCTTGAATCATCAGTTTATATCGGTTGTAGAAGGTGTAGACCTCCTTTTTCTTGGCAAGGTTCTACTTGTTTCTGCAACTGTTTTCCAGTACCACAGATTTTATTCAAAAGAAACACTCTGTGAGGAGCAGATCCGTGCAAACATCCTTGCCAATGTTCTGGGAAGTAGCAGTTTTTAGATAATCACCTTCTGCAGAGCCTTCACACACTCTCCCTGTCAGATCCTATTAGAATCACTGTGAATAACACCACTGTGTTATTCCAATATTATAACTCACTGTTGTCAACCATGTTAGCTCATAACACACTGTGCCCGTACAGAAGACATGACCTTCCAGAATGGAGTTAATGAAGCAATAGGCAAGCACAGTAATTCTATAAAAGCAGAAATATGTAACATATATAATATATGCAGAAAAAATCACTGCTTGATATGCTTTCAGTTAGTATGATACACAGTAACAAAATGGCTCCCTATAATTCAGTTTAGGAACAACAATAAAGTTCACTGCGTATGTTTGATCCTTTCCAATGCAATAAAAAGAGTGGCAGACTTTCTCTAACTCATACCTATACTAAAAGAATATTTGAGACCTCTTGTAATTCACTATTTATCTTACATAATTTTTATGGAAATCTTAAGAAGTGTGTAAAAAATCAAAAGGAAAGCATTGCTCTTATGCAGCATATTAAGTAACAGATTCTCATTATTTTTCTGCAGAGAATAAGGATACCTGTTTTATGAGGTATGACAGGTCAAATAAAAAAAAATCCTATCAGCGTACTCAAAATGTGTTTAGACCCCAGAGCATCCCACTAGGGAGGCTGTAAAACCAGAGAGCCAGAAGTTCCTGAGGAGCTCTGAGGAGCTTCTTCCTTTCTGAGAAAGATAGCAGCTCCAAGGGGTTGCCAAAATGTGGCCGCTTTGCATCTGTCTGAGTTCATTGGAAAATGGGCTGTTATTGTGTGTACAGTGCCTGGCTTAATTTGCTGACAACTGGGCAACATCGTTATTCCAATGTATATCATGTGAACTACGTACATTTTCTAGTTCATTGGCTAAGAATGTGGTATTTGAAATATCATTATGTCAATCTATATTGTGTGAATGGGGTATATGTTCTACTGCATTGACTAAGCATGCATTATTATTTGAAATAAATCTTGATCATTTTAGCTTTATTTGGGCTTTTTTAAAAATCAGTGACATCTCTAGTTCAAAAATATTTACTGATTTTTTTTTTTTTTAAGTTTGCTTTATGTGCTTTCTTCTCGGTCCCTTGAGGAGCACACAATTCCTTTCCTATCTGAAGATCTTTAACACCAACTCTAAATTTCTGGAAGAAATGAAGACACAATGTGATGCTTTTTTTGAATACAGATTTTGACTTGGTTTGGGATGAGTACCCTGGCTAAAGGTCAAAACACACTGTCTTCTGGCAAGGAATTGAAAGTCTCTGCAAGAGTCTTTTCCTCTCTTCCCTCTTATTTACAAACTCTCTTGTAGCAATCTTAATAGAGATAAAAAAAAACAAAACAAAAAAAAATAACTGGTTGTTTTAATGATTCAGATAATTTGTATGTCTAACACTTCAGATACAGAAAATATTTCTTTGTAGCTAATATTGATGAACAGTGGAAAATTAACAAAGCTAGTTAAAATGCACATGAAATATGTATTTTTTTGAAAAAGATACATCTTATAAAGTGAATATTGTAGGAGTTTACTTTATTCTTAGTTATGAAATATATTCATATTTTGTTTTCATTAATTCTCCTAAACCCCAGGTTTGCTCTGTCAGGTCTTATGTAGCTAAATACGTTGTTCATAGAATAAGCTCTCCTACCTCCTGTTGGTCTCCCAAATATAATCAGATATTACTGCCTTTTATCATATGTCTACTAGGGGATTTTGTTTTTCACTGGTGATTAGGCCAGGCGGAGGTTAATGAGGAACATTGTGCACAGAATATGACCTTGCAAAGCTGTTTTATCCCCCAGCAGCTCACAGAAAACAGTCCTTTTTAGTTTGCAGTGAGTCATTAATTTTAGCTGACAGACCTGAAGGCAGCATAGACATTAGTGTGCAGCCTGCAAGCCACCTCTCTCTGCTGACCTAACCAATGAAATCACTCTAATTTCTACTGTCTTCTCCAATTTACCAGCAGTTCAGAACAACTCCTCCTCATCCCCAGACACCCCTTTTCAAAATGGCCCAAATCTTACAGCTCTATGTTTGTAATGGACTCCCAGCTGTCCAGCCTAATATGCAAGTACAGTAATTAATATTTTATGATTCATCAGCAATTAAAGAGGGAAATATCAATTTGGTAATCATTTATTGAAGAGAAGCTGAAGTTAGGCTTGAGATTTAGGTTTTGGGGGTTTTTGGCACTGTTATTTCTCCATCAAGAAACAGGAATTCAACAATGAATAAAGGATTTTCACTGTCATTCTGCCATTTGAATCACTCTCACTGACAGGTCCTGATGTCTTGTATTCTCTTCCTTAGAATCCCACCAGGTATCATATTATCTGTAGGAAAGCTTTAATAAAATTTTAATATTAATATGCATGAGACTCACTTCAGGTAACACTGACAGCTGCAAGGAGTAGTGTAAATTGATTACACCACAGGATTGATAGCTTTCTTGGTACAAATGAATCTGAAAAGGATGAACTGTGACAGGAAATTGAAATATCAGAACAAGGACATTATTTTCTGACTGCAGAATCAAAGAAGTGAGATCAGCTGATAGAGATTATTTTCGTCAAAAAGAGTTCAGATATAATATTTTTAAGTGTCCAGATCAAGTTGCCTGTCTGTGTTTTTGCGGGTTTTACTTCCATTTCACCATTAGCTTTTCCAGTCTGTGAAAAATGGAGTTTTGTCTCCATGGGAAGCTTTGTATTATTTCAGTGTAGATAGGGCAATAAGAACAGATTATGTCTTGTTACAGGTCAGGAAGCAGAATTAGACTATGGATAGTGTCAGTTCCCAAAGGCAGAGGCTCCTTTTTCCTTATTTGCTTCTGCCCAAATTAAACAGATTAACTTAGTTTAAATGGATGTCTGAGTTCATCTCATTGACAGCTCTTGCAGTCATGTATTTTGAATATGTTAGCAGCAAGTTTCTACATATCACTGTTCTCAGTACATAACTTGGTACATAAAGCTATCCTGTATTATTCTCAGGGTAAACACCAGTTTTGAAGTGCCTGAAAATTTGCAGTTCAGGCTTCTGCCTAAAAATCTGCTGTTCAGACTATCTTCAGGGTTTAAGGACTAAGGCTACAATATTATAACGTAGGGAACCATACAGATAAATTTGTCCTGAGAAGGGTTAACTCAGCCAGTTCGCAAATGAGAAAAACATGGAAGGGAGCCCGAGACTCTCTGGGCTCCTGCAGTTAGGCAGGATGCCGGGTGATGCACTGGCTCCGATGACCTAGCTACTGCAAATGGGTTGGTCACAGCTCCCTGTTTCTAATGTGACACTTCCTGATCCACCAGGTCAGGAAATCAATCAACTTCTTTTGCAGGATTAGTTTTCTAAAGTGTCTGTGAACTGATTCACAAGGGCACTGGTCTCCAAAGTGGGGTGCATGCACGGGACAGTCCTGGTTTTCAGATTTGGGAGGAAAGTATTTTTCATACTGTCAATTGGAGAGATTTTAAAACACCATCTCAAAATTTATTTTAATCTCATCCTTTTAAATCTTTATTTTTGTGCCTATTTTTTAGAGTACGTAATAGTACACAGTAAATGTATATGAATGATTAAAAAATAAATACATATGAGAATGTGCTCAAAACCTTTTTAATTATGGAGTGTGTGATCAAAAAATTTGAACACTGCTGCATTAGGGAATCGGCTGATGAAAACCAGGATAATGAAGGTGCAACCCATGTGGCGTGGTTGGCACCCCTCTTAACAGTAGATGGCTAGGGCAGCTAAGCAACACTGCCAAATCAGTCCTCAATTGTGATTCTCAGATTAGCAGAACAAAAAAAGAAAAAAAGAGAAGTCATATCTGGCCTTGACTTTTGAAATTACAGACTTTTCAGGGTAAATAACCTCTAACAGAATAGTTTGACAGACATGTAAAAAAAACAATCTCTTTAATTGTTATAGCATAAATGTCTACAGCTGGTAAGTCAAATATTTTACTAGTATTTATGCAAATAGGCTTTCAAATTCACCTTTGTTTCTAAAATAATGATGTTTGTTTCATTATAAGCTTTCAGATCACATGTACCTATGTGGACATTGTCATTCTCTATCCTCCAGCCTGCATCTACTACACTTAGAGGGCCAACTATAGTAACAGGATCAGATATCTAATTTAAAATGGACAATGAAACAATGCTTACCAATGTTATCCTCCTGAGCTATCTTTAACACCTGCACTGAAGGACTCACCATATAAACTGCAGTTTTAAGAAGACTTAACAATGTAAGAATCCACTCGACTGCTTCACAGCATTTTACTAATGTAATTTTATACCTGAACAATGCAGCTGGAATTGAAAGTATTAGGCAAATACCTATGTAAAAAGCTAAAAGCTGAAAAAAAGAAAAAAGAAAAAAAGGGGCTAGTCCTTAAATAAGAATCTAGCAAAACCTAAGAAATAATACAATTAGGTGAGTAGAAAGAAAAGGGATTTTTCTGTATATTGAGAAACCAGCATCTGTATTTGGATTTGTGCATATTCTAGTTCTTGCCAGACCTACAGAGAGGTTAAAATATATTACAGTAATTTCAAAATCTTGAAGGAAATAATCACTTATGGCAAGCTGTATTTGCCAGATGAGACATTCTAGTGTGGAAAATTCTCATTGTAAGAAAGAGCAATGTTTGCCGCAGTAATTCCAAAGGGCAGTTTTGTTTCAAAGACATTACTGTCAGCATCTACACTTCACAGGCAAGTGACCTGGCAAAGAGAGGAGCACATGTTGCTAAAGGGATTTTTCAGTTAAGAGACCTCAAATTAACTGTGCTGGCAGCTCCTGCATTAGCTAGAGGAATATGCCCACTTTAGGGATCAACAGTCCAAAGAAGTCTGCAACCTTTAGAAGGCAATCATCATCCAAGATATCCCTGATAAAAGACTAAGACTCTAATCTCAGTTTTTATGTTTTCTTCATTTTTGCAATAGCTTACAGAAAGTAAAGACAGAGAAACTAAAATGGCAAACCAAAATCATGAGTGCTGATCCCAAGGGCTGCATAGATAGGGGTCTATCTAACGCATTATACACGCTCTAATACCCGCCTGTAGTGGATGCCTAAGGAGGAAAATTAGAACAGAATGAGAACACAGTAGTTTTTTCAAATGCACTTGTAACCTCAAAACCACGCAGGTCTAGCGTATGCAGTGTCTCTGTACTAATAGCTTGCAAAGCATTTTCTTCCCATTGCTTTGTTCATAAACTTATTGAATCCAAGCACAGTTTCTCTCTCCATAGGTGCTCATGGTGGTGAAGTTCCACACTTTAACTGAATTTCATGCAAAAGTCCTCTTCCCTTGGTTTGTTCTCAGCCTCTCCAAGAGCTTCATTGAATGCTTTCTAGCACGTGCATTGGAAATGAATGTACTCATTCTCACACAATTTACCCTCTCTCTCGATTTCACAAACCCACAGTATGCTCTCCATAGGCTGAAGAATTTCAGACTACTTAGCTGTCCCTGGTATACCCATTCTGGGTTTCTTTCAGTAAGAAAGTATCTTGAGTAGAAGTGTTTACACTTCAGTGCAGAGGTGACTGGTGAATTATGAATGGCACAAAAGACACAAATACAGAACTATTTGTAGTCTCTCCCAGTATCCAAATTAGATTCATTCTAGGCAATTGCAGTTGAGCTTTCAGATTTCTTGATGCAAGAAACTGCAGATGTTAAAAGCTTAGGCAGGATCTTTAGGAGCTGAACAAATATTTGTCCAAGAAAAATACAGCAAGATGCTATATTTGAAGCAGACCTTTTGTTATGAACATTGGGAGTATATCCTGGGGAATTGCTACACAATCTTCATTTCCTTTCTCCTTTGCTCTCCTCGGTGTTTGCCAGGATTTATTGCTTTGTCAAAGGATGAAGAAGATGCTGAGACAAAAAGCTAGACCTGTATCTCTTAGGTTATTTGTCTGTCTGGTTCTCTCGAACAGTTATATCATTTGAGAAGGAGATAGCTTTTGATAACCTGTGTTTCAAGTAATGGGCTCTTTCAGACCTCAAATAATTTTTGATGACTCTCATGAGTTTAGTAAATTGTGATTAACTTTGACTGGTTTTCTCTTGTTTTCCTAAACTGAAATTTGCTAAGATAAGCATGCAGCAAAAGTAGTGATGAAATTATCAAGGGAAATAAAGGCCAGGGCCTTATGCATCATAATTTTCTTGCTCATTTTTGAGAATGGTTGGCAAAATCATCAATAAAGTTGAAATAATAATAATAATAAAGTAACTAAGTTGGAAACTATGTTCTGTCTACCCTATACTTGTGTCTTATCAAGTTTACCTCAAGAGGAGGAAGTTCTTTCTTCCCTGGAAGGGTTGGGGTCAGAGCTCTCTTTTTATATATCCCTACTGAGTCATTAGGTGACCAGATCCTTCTTACAGAGTGAAAAGTAGTAGAGAAGGTATAAAATAAGGATTGTAAACATAACCCTTTAGTCTTCTTTCCAATTTTTTAAAAAATTTTGTTTTAATTCATTTCAGTATGAAGGTTAGACTTACATACTTTGAAGGACAGATAATATTTTGATGCTTTCTGCAGAAACAACAGAAAAGGATAAATCTTCAGTTTAGCTCTCCTTAAAGTTCTGCAACTAGGACAATAAATTGTCTAGACATTTATATTTTCTTTTTGTCTTTCTTTTAGAATTACTGTGTGACTCAAACTCAAAAACAGAAGTGAAATACACTCTCAAACTGAATAGCCTGTGGTTCAAAGCAATGTGAGTGATTTTATAGAACTCGTAGTCTATATGTTTTTCGTTTGTCAGGAACAGCTGAGCTGCTACTACAATACATCTTTGGGCTAGGCTCCCTGCAGATAATATCTTAATATATAGTAAGATTCTCTCCCTACTTATGTTCTCTCTCTTATTGGAGTATAAGATGTATGATGTAAGAATCTGGAGGAAGGATTATGATGTCTGATGTCCTTGACAAAAAACCTTATAATACGTTACATGAAAATTGCAAAGAGAAAACCATTTCAGAAAGATGTTTAGCTAAATGACAAATAAATTATTTCATAACAAGTAAAGAATTCTACTCCCATAGTTTCTCAGTGGTAAGTAATAGGTAAATAAATTAGGAGCAGCGTGCTTTATTTACTTTATTCAGGAACCAAAATAGCATTATATGCAATTTATATTGAAACGGTCTGTCTAATGGGACCAATATAATTTGACATTATAATTACTTATCCTAATTAATCCCTATTAGAAGACTAAAATTAAATATTACCCCATGATTTACATTGAATAGATTAATTGATTCATGATGTAAACAGGTCTGATTCCTTACCGCCTAAAAGGCAGGAATACTGGAATAGATTGTGTAGACTATAAAGATTTCTGGGCATAACTAGGACATTATTTCTGAACCAGAAAAGCTGTGTGAAACTTTAGAAATGGAGTAATGCAAATGTTATAATATTAATTTGTTGAGATTGAACACCTGGGGTTCTAAAATATGTAAGGGAAAGAGGAGGAAAAATGGTCAGGAGTCATAGTAAGACAACACAGCTTGTAGATAAAGCCAAAAATCAGCTTGTAGTAAGGTTAAGTTCAGTTCAAGAAATATATGAAGTATAGACACATATATACAACAAAAAAAAAAAACACAAAACAAAAAACCAAAAAAACCGTCACTCACGTCTCTTGATTTTTTCTGAAACTTCACCTATAAAGTAACTTCCCACAGCATTGCTTTGGTCACAAATTCACATCATTTAGATCCTTACTCTCTATTCTCTCGAGTCGATACATACTTTTCTAAGAGTAAATTTCGATATTCTTCAAGTTTTTTGATTACAGTATAAAATGAAAATCTTCAAGACTATGCTTAGGAAGTGTTACATATCTGATGCAAGCAATTGTTACTTGAAAGCGCAAACTCGGTATAGAAAGAATTGTGTTGCATCATAATTGTTTAAACAATGGAATATGATATAGCTCAAGCATTGTAGTTCAGAGCTGCATGAATTGTTTTACAAGTAACTTTATCTGTGTACATTCCTAACTACCTTTTTGTGGCTATTAAGCGGTTATTTATTTAGCAACAAATTGATAATTATCTTTTTATATGTGTATATACTGTATTATGTGTATATTATAATATATATTAAATATATTGTATTATATATTATGTTTGGCATGTTCTGCATTCACGGAATTAAGATTTTAACATATCTATCTTGGCTATCTCTGAGGACAAGAATTGTCTGTCTAAACCCATTCGATGAAGGGATATCAGGTTTTTATTAATGTTTTTGACTTCAAGTTTGCCTAATATCTCAAAATAATTATTAAAACACATAGAATAATTACAAAGAATAACAGCTACAATACTAATAACAACAGGGTGTAAAATAGGATGATTACATGCAAATTAATGCAGAAAACCAAACAGCATATTTTACTGTGGTCAAAGGCCTGTGGCATCCCGAGACAAGGGAGAAAATGCCAGATGCTACCACAGCCAAAGTCTTTTTCCTCTGAACCCCAGACAATGAAATCAATGATGGAAAAACTTTCAAGCTGGATCACCCACACCATGCCACCCCACCACTGCATTCACTGCTTTTCTCCCCTGGATAAAAGCAGCAAAATGCGATCAGTCCCGTGTCACATTCATTTTTTTCTTCCCGAAGTTATTCCCAGTATTGTACTGAATAATAACCTAAATATGCCCATACTGCTCCAGTTTTTGACACTGTCTGCCATAAAATCCTCACAGAGAAGCTGCTGAAGCATGGGCTAGGGGAGCAGACAGCAGGGTGGATTGAAATGGGTAGGCTGGGAGGATTGTGATTTGCAGCATGAAGTTTAGTCGGAGATCAGTAACTCAAGGTGTACCTCAGGAGCCCACACTGCATCTGATGCCATTCAATGTCTTCATCACTGACCTGGGTCTGGATGAAGGAGCAGAGGGTACCCTCAGCAAGGCTGCTGATAATATAAAACTGGGAGAAGTGGCTGATACAACAGAGGATTTTGGTGCCATCCAGAGGGACCTTGACAGGCTGGAGAAATGGACTGACACAAACATCAAGGAATACAACAAAATCAGTGCAAAGACCTATAACTAAGGAGGAAGAACTACAGACACCGCCATATGATTGGGACCCAAAAGCTGGAAAATGACTTCTCAGAAAAATACCTGGGAATCCTGGTGGGCACAAAGTTGAACAGAATGTTTGGAAGTTTGCATGAGAGCAAGAAAAGGCATTTTAGCTTATTGAGTTGGAAGAGACCCTACAGGGAAAGATGAAAGGGAAAGAGTCTTGAGGTATTGACGGGCAGTTACAATTAAATCTAATCTTTTAGAGCATTCCATAAGAAGCTCAGGATCCCACTAGAAGCCTATCTGCTTCAACCACGCAGTACTACTTCCCCACTCAGTGACCAGAGAGTACAAGGAAAGTGTGAGTGTCATGTTCACAGAATTATATGTATATGCAGAATAAGGAACGTTATCCCTCTAGCATCTAGAGAATACCTTCTTTTCTTTTGTTTCCTTTTTTTTTTTTTTTTTTGTTTTGGTGTTCGCAGTTCTTGCAAGAGATGTAACCATTCTTCCTTCACTGTGTTTTTATGTTTCATCCCCTGTTTCTTCTCCAAGAATAACATGGGCAGTTTTTGTTCTCCTTAGTTACTGTAAATAAGCTAGGTAAGACTAATTTGATTTGTCCCAAAACCATCAAGCGTGTGCAAATTATTTATAGAATTGTCTGTTCACAGTTAAATAGAAAAAAAAAATACCCTCATATTCCTGAGAAAATCTGCTATGTATTTGTCAATTGCCCGAAAGAAATTTTATTTTTTATCCTTGTGGTGATATCCTATTATTAAACAAAATGAAGCTTTGTGGACACCTATGATAACAGCATGGAATCTGATTTCCTGGGCAGAAGGAAAAAGTGTTCAGTAAAGGGGCGATTGTGCTTCCCTATGAAATGAATCTCTATGGACACCTGGGGCATAAGTCTTCACTATCCATCTCTTCTAATTTTAAAAATTCTTACTTTCACCTCAGAGCAGATGAATAAAAACACGTCAAAAGAACCAATAGTTCTCCAATAGTTATTTTAAAATAACTGCAGTGAGGTCTCCCTGGAACCTTCTCTTTCCAGGTTGAGCAACCTCAAATATTTCAGCCTTTCCTCCGAGGAGAGGTGCTCCAGCCCTCTGATGATTCCTGTGGCCTCCTCTGGACCCACTCTAAAAGGCCAATATCTCTTCTTGTGTTGGAGCTGGATGCATTAATCCAGAGTGATGTCTCATGAGAGCAGTGAGAAGGGCAGAATTACCTCCCTCAACCTTTTGGCTATGTTACTTTTGACACAGCCCAGAAAGACAATGATATATTGGGAAAAAAAAAAAAATAAAGAAGACTAAAGACAGTTCATCTTCAGAAATAGCCAAAACACATCTGAACAAAGCCCTTAGTAGGATATATAGTAAGATGATGAAATATGTTTTGTTGTAAGCAAGAGTTGGACTAGATGGCTGTAAATGATACCACAGTTATCCACTTATCATAATGGGAACATGCTATCATAGCAGAGATACACATAAAAAATGCTCAGATCTGAAGATTCTGGTGAAAGCTTTAATAAAAGGCGTTGTTGAGAAGATTACCAGGTCTTGAAAAAACTCTTCAAACACTGTTGGGAAGGCAAGGCCAAGCTGTCAACATGAGAGACAGTGGGAAATGTTGATACAAAACAGCTTCAGATTGGACACAAAGGAAAACTATTTTTACCCATGGGGACAGCCCAGAGTGACACAGGCTTTGCAGTCTACCTCCTTGGAGATTTTCAAGACCAGGTTTGAAACATCCCTGAGCCATATGATGTGGCCTCCTCAGTGATGCTGCTTTGAGCAGAGAGTTTCACGATTGGCTCATCCCATTCCTTTCACCTTTGGGCCTTCCCCAAGGCATCTTCATGGATAAGTCACTCATTTTCACAAGCCCCTGAACAACATCGCTCTAGAACATTTGCACAACTCCAAATACTCTAGCCCCACATGCAGCAAAGCCTCCCCCAGATCTGGAGGCAGTGACCCCTGTCAGCTTACAATAGCTCTGCCCTGAGTTTCTGTGGCTGACCCATCCTAGCTATGAGTAAAAGGATGTGCAGTTCCTGGTGGACACTAAGTTTAACATAAGCCAGCAGTGTGCTCTTGCCTCAAACAAGGCCAGCAGTATTTGGGATGCATTAGGAGGATTGTTGCCAGCAGAGAGAAGGAGAGGATATTTCCCCTCTCCTTAGTATTGATGAGGCCCCTACTGAAGCACTATGTCCAGTCTTGGGATACTCATTACAAGAGAGAAATTTACATCTTGGATATGCTGTCTAAGGGCAAAATGGTAAAGCAACTGGAAAATTCCCTGTAACAGAAAAGGCTGAGAAAACCCAGACTGTTCAACCTGAGAAATTTTGGGAGAATTCCATGGAACTGAAGGGAGGGTGCAAAGACAACAGAGCCAAACTTCTTCCTCTGGTATGTGCTAAGATGTGGTGGGCACAAACTGAAACACAGGAGGTTTCTCCTGAACAGAAGGAAATATTTTTTTCCTTGTGAGCATGAATAAGCATGGAAACAGGTGGCTCAGGAAGTCTTCATCCTTGAAAATCCTCCTGCCTAAACAAGCTGTCTCAGAAGGCTCTGAGATTTCTGTCAAGCCAAAGTACTGTTGCAAGCATTCCTAAACCAGCAAAGATTTCCTAAACCAGCAAGACCTTGGAATTAGTGAAATGAGAGGTGCCCCAGTCCCTATGTTATATATATAAGACACCCTATCTCTGCAAGGAAGCCAGCAGGAAGCAAGAATCAAGGCCTCAGGGAGGAAAAGGGAGAACAAGATGACATCATAAATCCGTCAAACAAGAGAGAAGCAGAGGAGCACAGCACCACAAATTCCCCAGACAAGGAGATAACACAGGAACAAATGGCTGATAAGGTCAAAGAAGAATTTTGCTTGAACTTTTGTGCTAACCTTTAGTCATTAGCTCAGTAAAATACATGCCCATGGGCTGTAGTGGCCTCTTACTCATTGTTGATCTCTCGCTGTTTGAGGTGTACAAGAATGAGTAGATGAAGGCTCAGGGTGTGCTGGCCTGGCCCTGCAGATTCTGCACAGGTTGATAAGAGACTGGAGCATTTCCCTTGTAAGGAAAAGCTGAACACATTGACTCTGCTCAGCCTCCAGGAGACACTCCAGCTCAGAGGGTAACTCATCAATGCCTCTAAGCTTCTGAAAATATCATGTCAAAAGGAGAGAGCCAGGTTCTGCTCAGTGGTGCCGATAAATGGACAACAGGCAACAGGCAGAAGCTGGAAAATCCACCTGAACAAAGATCTTCTTTACTGTGTGGATGAACACACATTGGAACAAGTTGCCCAGAACAGTAATGGAGCTATTCAAAACCTTCCTGGATCCAGTCCTGAGTTTCATGCTGTTGGGTATCCTGTTTCAGCAGGGAGGCTAGACTAGATGACTTCCAACCTTACCCATTCAGCACAGAAGTTCTCCAGAGCCCAGGAATTGGTCTGTACTCTGGAATCACACAGACTGCCACACAAGCATAATAGCTTTGTGCCACAGGCTGAAGCTGGGAAGGAAATATCTTTAAGGAGCAGCACCTGTAAGCTTGTGTTCAAGGGGAAGCATGAAAAAACAATTCCAAAGGTGTATTGAGTGTCAAATTCAGAGGAAGCAGCTGTGGAAGTCATGTGCTCATCAGAATTTGCATGCAGCTGCAGAGGTACTGAGTTACCCTAAGCATAAATACTTGAAGAAGTTTCCAAAGAATTCATCCACAAACTATCCAAGCATGTCTTCCTTACAAACCATCATCCTGGGAAGTAAACTGTCCAGCCCTTCTGATCTCAACTGTTTTGTGATCCTGTGATTCCATATTTGAGGAGACATAGACCTCATCTGCCCTTATTTAGAGATGTCTCTCAGAACCAGACTTGCTCTCTCTCTCTCCCTGCCCACAGTTCCTCCATCTTTAATATTTTGCTCACAGCTTTAGTCAGGGCTGTGACTACTTGAAGTGTTCTTAGGCAGCAAAGATCACTTCATACCTGAGCCTGTCACAGAGTCCCGTTTGTGGGCTGAAGTAATGAAATTCTTACACATAGTGAATAGTGTAATGACTGCTGAATGTGTCATCTGATTGATTCTCAGATTTCAGAGATGGTTTTGGACACTGAAAAGTCAGGACAGTGAGGGACAGAGAGCTGTTTCTTCTGACACCCGATTTATAGAGATGATGGCTGATGGATGGCATTCATTAATGGTGTTCAGCACTATGGTACAGTACTCTGACTTAACTTCCCTCTGGCTTTCTTCCATGTTCACCGCAAGATGAATAGTAAGAATAAAAGCAGTCTAGGGGGCTATGCATCTAAAATCTGAATTATGAGGAGCACTGGGATGGGGGAAGGTGAAAGTCACAGCCAGGGCAGAAATCAGGAGACAGAGCTGGGTTGGAAGGGCAGCACACATCTGAAGGAGCTCTTAAAGAGAGCAACAACTCCTGGCAACATGTGAGTCCCAGGTCTGGGAGTCCTAACTGGGCTTTATAGACCCAGAAGATGTCTTTGAAGCATCCATCACAGTACTTGATTTTGCAGTCATTAAAACGATATGGCATGGGAACAACATCCAGTTATTAAATCTAAATTTATGATCTATTTTTGTTTCAGTTTACACACTTTCCCTGGGAGATGCAGGAATATGTTCATGCTTGATACTACTGATTTGTATGGATTTGAATGAAAAAGCTGCTGTTTCCCTAGGGAACAATGTACATACACTATGTGACCATATTTTTCAACACTAAAGAAACTAACACTCATTCTAGCAAAAGGCTTTCATAGCAATTTATTCCAATTTGTGGAAGTGAATCAGCAAAAGGCATTGTGGATGCTTTAAAATCAGAAACTGCTTCTTCCACGAATTAATTATCATCGAGCAGATGGTTCCAAGAAGCTGTTGCGACCTTTGGACTGGAGGTTCGGCGTTTTTAATGCTCTCTCTCCTCGCCGCGCTCCCGACCCTGCTCCCTCCCGCCGGCGTGCGCGGGGGTGGGAGCTGCGGCCGGACACCCCTGCCCGGCCTGCGGCCGCTGCTGCTCGAGGGGCGGCCGAACAACACCCCGCGGGGCTGCCGAAGAACACCAGCACCCCGGCCGGCGCCCACACCGCCGCGGCTCTACCGCACGGGCGGCGGAGCTCCCCGCTCCCTCCGCGCCTTCCCGCAGCACCGCGGGCAGCCTTGAACTCGCCCTGAGAGCCGGTGACAATGTCAGGCAGTGCCTGCCTTGGGGACATGACCCTGCAGGACCCGCAGCTTGCTCCCGTACGAGCTCTGTGGCAGGATACGCACTCGTTTACCAACAGATGCAGCCACCTCTGCACGTTTTCCAGGATATGGAGTATAATCTTCCTGCCCAGCCCTCCTTCTGTAAGATGTAATCTCCTACAGGGAGGGTCATCATCCACACGTATTCAGTTTCAACTTCTTGGTGGCCCTGGGAATGTTTTTCCTGTCTTTTAGCTAGATCCCTAGGGGAATGAAGGATGGTGTGTATGGTGGCTTGCTGAACACCTCCCCTGGCTGTTACCAACAGCCGGTGTCACGATCAGGCCACATCATGGCCCCCTCTTCCACTGAGGAGTGTAATTTCTTCATATTTTGTAAGTCATGGATGGATACGCTAAGTTAGACACCCTCTCCTCCTCATCAAGGAGGAAATAAGTACTCTCCAAATGTTTCCTTAGCATTTTTCCCTGTCCAGTGTATCCACCAAGGCAGCCTGCCGCCCTTAGATGTGAGTTCAGCAGCAAGCAGATGGGGAAGGCTGTGTGTCTCATTTCCTAGTAACTCCTGTAAAGCTTTAACTATGTCTCGTTGTTCCATATTCTGCCTGCTCTGCCTGCTCATGTGCCTGCTCACGTGCCTGCTCTGCTGGGTGGTGACCAAGGCAGTCCCCAACACCACAGAGACTGATGCTTTTCCTTTCCCCCATCTCAGCCTTCACCCAGTAGCTAAGATGGTAATCCAGCCACTGCCTGTGAACCGTGCAAGTTGTCGTGGGCCAGAGTCATGACAAGGGGAGAAGGCCAGGAACTGCAAGCCTCTAACCTCGCTAGGAGAGGAGTCCAAAGCCTGTGATAGGGAACTTCCTGGGGAGGCTCTTGCAAAACCTACAAGTACTCTTGCTCCCTGGGATATAGGTCTTCTCAGAGAAGGGGTTGTGCTAAAGACCCCTGTGCCCTCAATTGTTTTTCGCACAAAAGGTGGTACACTGTCCATGATGCCAATCTAATATGTTGGGTCTGGAGAAGGCAGTCCTGGGCCGCGTTTTCTGAGAGAGCTGACCTTTGGGATACCTTTGGACGAAATTAAGGTGGAACCATGCCAACTATCACTTAGATAGTTTTATTTGTGGCAGCAATGATTTAAACCTTTAAACCTTATGATAAGTTGAATAGCCGCTGGCAGTAACAATTTACATTTTTGAACAGCCTGCGGCAGCAGAGTTTAAGCTTGTCTGAACAGACATGGCAACAGTGATTTTGGAAAAGCCTGTGGCAGCAGCAGCTCAAACTTTGAACTTCGTGTGAGCTAGGCTGAAGAGCCCATGGCAGCAGAGATTTAAATGCTAAGGAGAAGAAGAAGCAAAAATAGGAAAACAGAGATAAAGATATCGGTAACCACCCAGGGTTCCAGCATCATCTCAGCTCTGCTTCCTCTGGATGGGAGGTGCATAGATGGTGGATGCACATAGCCCCTGCCAGTTGCCCTGTTTGTAGAATAGTCCTCACACATGCACATTTTCTTATTCTGGAACATTTCAAAAGGGAGTTGGGGAGTCTCTTGATTTCAAATCCCTTCCCCTGGTCAGAGACATAAGTCTAATTCTTGTTTCAAACTTATTTGTTGAGATAGTTACCCAAGATAAGGAATTGGGTCCCAGAAGAGTGCTATCCTGCTTCTGCAAGACCACATTTTCTAACTGCACCTTCCCTGGTGCAGTTACTAGCACAGTAACATTCCTGTTCTCCTCGGATGAATGTCTGAGATGTGAACGCTTTCAGGTTTACAATAATCCTTTCAGGTTTTAAGTCTCTCACACAAGGCAAGATGATGAGGGCTACATCACAATGGTCAATGTCATGGAAAGCAGGCACTTACTCCCCTTGAGGCCACTGTGATCTTCAAAGGGCAGCAATTGAGAGGCAGTCCCAGGGACCTGTGGGATGTCCTGACTGAAGCCCTGTGACAGTCCATCACCTCACTCACGCCTCTTTAGCAGCACCACCCCCCCTTCCCCCCGCCCTGCCTGCCACCAATGTCCTGGCACCTTGTCCTCAGGGCGCCTTTGGGTACACCCATAGTGTGCTCACCTGAGCAAGACTCTGAGTCTTGGCTTTGGGGACATCAGCAGCTCCATTTGCTCAGCACAGCTTCCTGCTGTGGGTTTGACACAGCAGCTGTCCCAGGCCCACAAACCCCATTGAAAGCAGACAGTAAATTCCTGTCTTCACAGAGCACCTGCTGCTTCAGGAAGGGCCCTGCTGGGTACAGTTGTCGTGGTTTTCTGGAAGATGGGTGTGAGTCTGGGGGAGCGGGATTGGTTTTTAGTGTGTCTGGGGGAGCCAAAGGGGCAGATGAAGGAAGCGGCCCTTGGTTTTGTCTGCCCCACAAGACAGCTGCTGCTGTGGCTGCTTGTCAGCCCTCAGGAAGGAAGGAGCCTTTGGGAAGTCTGGAACTTCACTGTCCCACCTCTTGCTTCAGCTCTTCCTATATTACCCTTGGCATGATGTAAGCTTAGGCCATGGCACATCTGTTCTTGAGGGGCCTGATGTCAGTGGCTGAGGAAGCATTCTGAAGCAGTTACAGTGTGACAATGTGACAGTGTGACAGTCAGCAGGAGCCAGCTGGAGCAGGGGGGGCAGTCAGAGCCATTGGAAGATGACCCATGTCCCGTCTGCCTGGGAGGAATCACCAACACAGCCTGCTCAGCCTTGTGCTTCCATCACTTCTGCTTCAGCTGCATCCAGCGATGGGCCGTGAAAAGAGCTGTGTGCCCACTCTGCAGGCCACCTTTCCATCGGATCCTGCAGGTGCCACCATCAGATGACAAGGAGCAAGAGGACAGAGCTTGCTTTCCTGCCTGCCTCCAGAGAGGAGTGCGGGCAGGCAGAGATCCCAGCCCAGATCCCCTCAGCGGCGCTGGGGCCTGTCCAGGTACGCAGCAGCCTCCCAGCCCGGGGGAGAGGCCTGGGGGAGCAGCAAAGTGCTGAGTGGGGCCAGAGCTCCAGCACCACTGCTCAGCAGGCACCTGTGCCCACATTTCCTGGCACAAAACTCACCAGGTACCCGGGAATGTGTGGTCAGCCTTGAGGATGGAGCAGGTGTCCACATTGGTATGTTGGCACTGCCCACACTGCACATCCAGGTCTCCTTTCAGAGAGCACAATAAATACACTGTAGCTCTTCACAAGGTGTTTTTTCGTGTTCTTCAATGTAAGTGGTCAAGGAGAGCAGGCATTTCTTTTATGCTTCCTTTTCTGTGCATCAGGGTCACATAATCCAAGCCCTTTGAGCAGCAGCTGGGCTGATGGTGCTGAAATTCTGCTTATCCAGAAGCCACAAGACTGTCCAGCTGATAGCCCTCATCCTGCTGGGTCATCCTTCAGATTCATTTGCTCTCAAATGGGCCCTATCATCCTCTGAGGTTTTCTATGACACTTCTCTACAATAGCAGGCCTGATTCCTCAGACCCCATCTAATCTCTTAAGATCCATTCCAGGGGAATGAGTTCCTTTTGACTGAGTCCCATACCTTGGTTTGACCCCAGTCAAAGAAAGCTTCAGACCACAATCATCCTTTCAAGCAAAGCACATTTTTTCACAGGCCTGATGTGTGGAGTAGTTAGGTTTGATTAGCAGCCCTCATAAGTCTGTATTTTGCACCAGGATGGAGCAGTAAGTTATGATCACAATAAGAAATTGCTGTGAAAAGTGTCATTCAAATGTCTGTCCAGTATTGCTACCACAACAAAGAAGAGAGTGATAGCAATGGTCATTTGGCCATTCACCTGAGTTGCTAGTTTAGGAACCCTTAAAAGATGAAGGGAAATGGGTCTTTTTCAGGTGGTATAGAACAGAAGAAGTGAAACATTTGTAAAGGAACATTTGTAAAGTGCTGTGAGCCTGCAGCTCATGCAGAGCTTATGGACTATGCAGTAAATGCAAACAGCCAGACCTCATGGGAGGAAGTTGTCCACAACCAGAGAGAAAAGAGCAAACTTGGGAAAAAGAAAGCCACTGAGTTGTTTAAAACCTTGACAGAAATCAAGTATTTGCCCTGCAAGGACAGAATGGGCAGTAGAGAAGTTATTTATAACCTCTTTTGATTTCTCTTCTCATTTACTCCCTTTGAATTTTCTTTATGCCATCTCTATAACAAAAGCTAATGAATTTAATTTATGATCTAATAAAGACTGTCTGCATTTCTATGCCTGTTCATTTTCTTTGGGGAGGTCATTAGAAGAACACAGAGGCAGATATAGCTCATAGCACTGTTGACTGTGGGAGATTGGACACAATGTGCAAATATATTTAGGCTAGTTTTCTCAAATGTTGCTGTCTCAGCTCAAGCACCTGGTAATTTGTAGATAAACTATGGATTTTTCTGGCATCTCCAAATTGAGTTGCACTAGGATTTAAAGTTGCTTTTGTGAGATTTTTTCTGAATATTTTTATAAAGTGCAAGTCTGTCCTTTTATTTTATTTTCCATGAAAAAGAAAAGTGACTTTTCAGTAACATTGAAAAGTCCCTTGACTGTAGAATCTACAAGAATGTCTCAGATTTTCTGAGATTTAAGTTTTTCCTGGAAAAGGAAATGACTAAGGCACTGAACTGAGATCCAGCAGTTCAGAGAATTGTATGCTGATTTCCAGAGATATCTTGTGACATAGTCACGGGCAGTTTACTCACTTTAACCTTTGTTTTGGAAATTAATGATACATCCCAACTGTTTTTGCATATTAAGAAGAAAAATCTATTAGTTTATTGTGAGGTAATCAGGTAATATTTAAAGAATACCTTAGAAAACACTCAAAGAAAAGATGTGGCTTGTACAATGCATTTGGAAGGTGCAAAATAATTATGTCCTGACTCTGCATGACAACCATATAGACCAATTGCATGCTTAAATGAGCAAGACTGTTCTTTTTAGCACCATAAGATAGTACTCCTTCGTGAATAAGAACTGCCAGAAATATAATATTTCACGTTATATATATATTCACACAGACCAAGGAGCTGATCTATTTCCTTTTATATTGTTAAATTTTTATGAGCTTACAACCCCAGGAGGGTTTTGAGAGAGAAAGCATCTAAAAATCTTCCAACTGGATACTCAGCAACAGCATATAGATCTACTTGTAGGTCCCTCATGTTTCTAGTATATTTGAATTCCTTCGTCAGTGCCCTCCTTTGGTTGTTTTCCTTTGCAACCCACCAAGCTTCAAATTGACCTCAACATTATGTTTCAATAGAGAAGATTTTTTTTTTTTGGCGACCCACTAGATTTCTTGGCATTGTCCTCCTTTTGTCATCTAATAACAATGTGGTTTCTGAAGCTTTAATTTATTGCTTCCATGTGGTCACTGATCTATACCTTTATGAGCTGAACATAAGACCTGTGCTAGGGACATGGTTTCATTTTTGCTGTCTATTTGCACATGGACGTCGCTATCACTGTTTGTGTCACCTTCAATTCAGTTATATTCATATAAATCCCCACTTTTAATTATTGCATACTATTCAACAAGCACAGTTCCTAATTTGGAAGCCCAGCAGTCTGGGAGCAGTCTCTCCTAAAAGATCACCTTTGGAGCAATTGCATATGTTCACAAAATGGACTGTGAACTTCGGTGCATTTCATGTCTTCCTCTGCCAACTGTAAAGCAAAATTCAAATGTATGCAAGTCATCACCACATACTAAAGATGGTACTTTTTTTTTCCTCGGAGGAAAAGAGAGCTTTATGGTCCGATGTGTACTCTCTGCAGGTACTTTCATTCTTAGGGGACTCCACCCCCTCCACTTCATTGGCACTCTAAGTGTGAAAGCGGAGATAATCAGTTTTCTCAAATGATGTGGCATATAGAATGAGATTCTCAGCATCTGTGCTGTTGTCCCAAAATCTTGTCAAATTCAAATGAATAAAGACATTTAGTGTAAATGTAAGGCCACATCTTAGGTTAGAGCCAGTTTAATATGAAAGATAATTAACTGATTCAAGAAGTGGGATTAGAAAGTCTGAGGTAGTTTCTTGTACTGCTTCGCATAGTGACAGAAAACACACAGGGATACCAGGAAAGCAAGACTAGAATATTTTCTCACATGTCTTGTCTTAGAGTGTAATTTTGGTTTTTTTCTCTAAATTTATTGCATGACAGCAGTCTGAAGTCCAGCCTGGAACTTTGAGACAGATCTGCCTGTATCCTTTTTTAAAATAATTTCAGGAGTACTGAAGATAGCTTTAAATCTTTAAAAAAGCCACTAAACCAGTTTACACCAAAACCAGATTTATGCAACAGATTTACAAATAGAATATCCCAAGTGAGGTAAAAAGAGATTTTCTCCCTTGAAATCATTGTAGATTTGTACAGTGGGTTCTTTCCTTCAGCCTTTTTCTCACATAAATTACCTTTTTGGGGGATGGAAGACACTCTACACCAACTCTGCATAGCACCACTGTTTTGTTTGGATAAATTTTGGGGGTTTGTGTGGTTGTGTGTGTGTGTGTGGGTGTGTGTGTTGTGTTTTTTTTGGTTGGTTTTTTTAAATTTTTTTTTTTATTTTTTTTTTTTTTTTTTTTTTTTTTTTTTTTGTGGTTTTGTTTTGGTTGGTGTTTGTTTTTGGGGATGTGTGAAGGTGGATATTTTATACTCATACTTAATAAGGCCATTTCACAGAACTTTTAAAAACAAAATCTTATTCTCTATGCACTGTAGTTGGTCTTCCTTTATCACTATACTGATACAGGATAATTTCCTCTTCTAACTCAATTAACGTACAGAATCGTGCATTTTTCAGATCCATGTTGTATTTTACAAGTTCACACATAGACATTTAAAGACCAAGATATTTTTTCACATTGTGCTTTTAATAACCCATGTCAGACATTTCATGAAGTGCCTGTAAAATACTCTTTGCAATCTATACATGTATTTTTACCCATTGCTTACACACAGAGCTTCTCTGGCATCTCCTGGAGCAATCTGGAACTATGTTCAGAGAGACAATATAATGAAAATTGGTTAGCTTGGCTGATAGGCTAGCCAAATGTCATTGTCCCAGAAGAGAAAGAGTTATGAAATTTTGAATTAAACATTAAAGAAGTATCACAGATTTCATGCTGTGTGGTGTTAGAAGGCATCAAACATTGCACTTTGCAGCAACTGTCCAGATTTATGCGCCAACTTCAGAACATCAGTCTCTACCAGACTTTTGTGAAACATTCCGTAGCACTTCCTTATGAATAATCGCCCACTACCTTGCAATGCAGAACATAAAGAAGCTGGTTATCTGTTCACATCACCAAAGAGATAGAATTGGAGTACACAAATGAGGTCCACTTTTGTCAATATTGATCCACAACTGTGTAAATAGATGTTGAAATATTTGTTTTTGAAATGACAGACAATTTAGCAAGATTACATTAAATCTGAGGATTACATGTCACATGAAATAATTTAAAACACCATTAAAATTTCTAGTATGGTTGTTTGTATTATCTGTTTACTAAAATTAAAAAAAAAAAATCCTTCCATGTTTTTTGCATTAAAAAAAATTGTCTCCGAAAGAAAGCATGGCAGATAGCAGAAGTGATGTCACCAGAATATAAGCATTCCTTAGAGGAAAAACTGTTCTAGAGAAAGCTGACAAAAAGAAAGGGGAAACCTGTCATCCATAAATGTCAGGTCTGACATGGAAAAGCTTAGGGGCTGAGGAGCAGATTATCTGCACGTGAATAAATGTAACTAAATTCTATTATCACTTTCCACAATAAGGCTTCTGTTCTACCGAGATGAACAAGATAGATGTTGATCTGAAAAGCAATTGATAAGTAGGGTGTTGGAATTTAATAAATTAAAATCAGAAGTTAAATCTTCTTCAGATCCATGGTTTCCTGATTCAGTTTCTACTCAGACACACATTAGAAATAAGTTAGATACCAATGCAGTCTTCTAGTGAAGGAAAGTAAGTTCAAATGCAAACCTAAAGGAATCTTTTTCTATTTTTTTTTTCTGAAGAAATGTACTGCTCTCCAAATTCAGAGTATTAGTTATGGGCTTGAATGATCTTAAAGGTCTTTTCCAATCTTAGTGATTGTATGATTTCACTTGGGAATCATTTGCAGGTATTGTGTGAGACTGTTTCTCCTAGTGATTCTTATCTGTTTTTACATTGTGTCAGAGTACTGGGCCCATCAACATTCACTACTGCCAATTTCCTGACAAGAAATTTGAAATAATTTTGAGTTCTACAGTAATTTCTAACATAGTAGGATAAGTTCATCACAGCATTCAGGGAAAATCACATGGTACTTTTAACAGGGTCATGAAGAGGACTTTGTAAAGCCCCAAGCACCTGCCACTGTACTATCACAATTAGTTGCTCTCTCAATTTCTTTAAAATTGAAAGTTGATCTGCACAAACCCAGTTTTCAGAGCACTAATTTCATTATAGAATTAATTCTGAATAATCTTTGAATATAAGAAACACATAGGCACATACTCTCAGAGAGAGAAAGAACCAGTTATAAAAATGTTTCTGCAAAAATAATGCAAATGTTCAGCTACATGGTCTCCTAGTGTCTCTTTAATATTATTAATAATTTTATTCTCTCCTTGACATTTGAAGTGTGAAAATTGAGTTAAGAAAGGCATTTAATCATTATTTTTAAAATTACTTTACTCTTCACTCTTAGAGATTGTAAAAATTTAAGTGTTATGATGAAATCTGCAAAAATCATTAAGGACACCACCAATATTTGAGGTGCCTTGCTGATTATATATCATACCATTGCAAATATATGTCTATTT
>CM019236.1:1395361-1438052 GCA_009741485.1 Malurus cyaneus samueli | reverse complement strand
GAGACTTTTCTAATCGCATAGATGGTTATAATAACCAGAAAACCATAAAGCTGCAGGTTTGAATTTATGTTATATTTGTTTGTTTTTTTTTTTTGTGGAAAAAATACTATGGCCAGAGTAAAAGATTGCAATTTACAATATGTGTATAAAGGTAATACTGCTGCTTGAGATATGCTGAGATCATAAAGCAGTCAAAGAGGCAGAAGCTGAATATCAGCGACTAGAACAAAGATTTCTGAGCAAAATACAAAGTTCACTGGAAGGTCAGGTAATTTTTTTCCTCGTATCTAAGGACTTTGTCTCATTTGGACATATATACACATACACATTATGTATTATCTACCCTTCTAGCCTGTAAAGACACAAATATAGATTAATTATTTATATTTTTTTGGTTCAAGTAAGAATCATATATCATAAACTGAGAATTGAAATGAAGTGTTTCACTTGTGCTTTTCAATACAGTTAGCTACAATTAGCAGAAAGGCAAAATATAATGGAATATTATTTTAAAGCAGCACAGATTTTTGCTAACTAATTTCTTATAATTGGGGAAGAAATAAAATCATTTATCATCCAGTGCCACTGTGAAAAGTACATAAAATGTCAAAACATTTTCAAGAGCAGGTAGGAGGGGAGAAATACAAAAAAAAAAACTGCGGAAGGACTGGATTAAAGTTTTCTGGCTGAAATACTTTGTTTGCAAACATAGCATTATTATCTCCTTCAAAATTTAGAGATGGTAATGTAAGTCAAGATAATTTCAATTAAGTTGGAATTTCTGGGTTTGATATTAAAATTCCTGTCTCCAATTGAATTTCAGTCATCCTTTAAAAGATGGATTATTCCACATAATGCCAAAAGTAATCACATAAACAAATTACATTTAAAAGTCTGTTTTAATATGAATTTTAAAAACTCAGTTTTATAATAATTTTTAAGAAATAATAGATTTTCTGTAAAATGATGTATGCTAATACAGTATGTCTTATCAATGAAGTGTCCGGTATCTGAGCATTTAATACTTTCAGTATACTTTTCTTAGCCTTCAGTTTTCATTGGAATATTACCTCTGTGATGAAAACATTATCTTAATTTGCAACTCTTGTTATTTCATTGCTTAAGAATCTCTAGAAAAATACTTTTGAATAGAAATAGGTCAACCTGCAAAATGAGTTTATTCTCTGCCAAATCTCTCTGCTCTTAAAGCAACCAATTCTAAAAGTTTGATTTTGTTTTTTACATTGTGTTCAGAGTACTGGGGGCGGCTCAATCAAATCACCCACTTTTTTAATCTGTATTATACATTTCTCCGGTGCCCTGTGTGGGTGTCCCGTTGTGGTGTTTGTGTGTGGTGTTGTGTTGTGTTAGGTTTAATGCCAGCAGCAGTATCTAGTGATCTGAAAACAAATTCAGGTTGAATTACATTTGTTTTAGAGTATTCGTGTTTATCTCTATAGGGTTTTCTTAATGCATCCTGTTTTCATACCTACAGAATTTAATTACATATTTCAAGATGCCAGAAAATCTGAATTAGATCAGTAACAAAATTATTCGGGCAAGAAGATCAGGATCTGGTTTTGACATAGTGATCGAAAGAGCTAAAGAAAACAACATGACCAATGGAGACCAAAACTCTCCAAAAGACTGATTGCTTTCAGTGACATTGTACCTCTACTAGCTCCTCAAAAGTGGCAGACCTAAAAATTGATGATTAAACAGGTAGGATTCAGTCTTCCAAAACTTTATTATCCATATCTACTATTTTATATAACCATTGAAGGAATAATAACTATAGTATTTTCATGGCAGGACTCTTTTGGCACTAATTAGGGGCAATTTGCCTCCCTTTGCTCCACTGTCTTATAGCAAATTAGTAAGTAGGTGGAAATACCAGTAATCATCAAATAACAGAGGTGATCCATAGGCATTTCAAACTGGGGCAGGAAGTCAGTTCTTTACACTGAGAGCTGTGGGAAGGAAAAGCTGTTTTCTACCTGCCATCAGAGAGAGGCTTGTGGCAAGTTATATCCGTGGAGTCAGTTCCAGATTTGCTTCTATACAGCAAGTGGTTCTTGTAGAAAGAGAACACTCAAAATTTTACTCTGCCAGAGGCAGGCAGGTGATGAAATGGTTCTTTTCTCTCATTTCACAACCCTTGCAGGTTCAGAAACACCTACATTTCCTCAGGTACAATCCAAACATATGATCTTTAGTTATAGCAGCCTACTTTAACAAATAGGGAGATCCTTTGGAAGAAGCAGGATGAAGGAAAGAACCAAAATACCAGCAAGAAATAAAATCATCATCTCCCTCACTACTGGATTAGGTGCTAATGCTTGTATTGTGGAAAAGCTGTCCTACAGAGATATAGTCATGGTTTGTTAATGTGAACTCTTTCATCTCATGAGTACAGGCACTCAGAATTCAGTCTCCTCTTACACTTACTTCATGGCTGGCATGATTCCCAGGGCTTCAGTTTTCCTCTTGACAGCAACGACTCTCAGATCTACATCAACTTTTCTAAGAACTGTTTATGTTCATCCTTTGACATCACATTCTAGATGAGATAAATATAATTAAAAAAAAAAATTGCAGTTACTTCATTCACTACTTTTAAGCTTAGATCCAGAGGACTTTCATTTTAAGCTAACTTTAAAATTTGCTTAATATTAAACTTTTCTTTGGAAATTGTTAGAGTTAGTACATTTTTTCAAAGGGATATTGAACATGATGAATTAAAAATGTACCACCACCGTGATAGAAACTCTTGATCAAAAATTTCACACTGTGCATAGAGTATGAATTCTCCAATAGATTGTCTTTTAACAAAGTATTTAAATTTGGTGTAGATTGAGTCCTGGTCAATTGCTATCTGTTATAACCAACAGTGTTAGTTCAGTTATCAATCCATAAACATGTTTAACAACTGGTTTAAATAAACTATTATCAGTACCAATGTCAAATCTTCTGGAAAAATTCTGATGTGTAGATAGATATTCTATTGTGTTTTCATTTGGGTTTTTGAAAGGTTTTCTTTCAGAGGCTTCATCACCTAGGAGGCTTGTAGCTAGTACAGTGGCCTCTTCACTCATTGAAATTACTCTTTTGTTATCCTATGAAAGTTAATTTTGTGGAAATGTGTCCAAGATCTTGTGATAACCTTTGAACACTCTTTCCAAGATCAGCCACAGCTGATGGAACAGGTACTGAACTCACAAAACTTCTGTGAAAAACAGTCTTGCAATACTCCCACACCGGGAACACTGTTCAATACATTGCTCATCAAACACCAGATAACCTATCTGGAAGAGGTTAGGCAGCAGGCAGAAGAAGCAGCTTTGCTCAGACATCACACTCTAACCTGTTAGCATTTAATCCAAAAGGAACAGGGCTTTCTTGAGACCAGTATTCACTCTTTTATTTCTTTTATATTCTGGGGACATCAAAAGGATGTTTTATTTACTGATTTGGAAGAGAGGGTAAAAGAACAATAGCTAAGTGACATCTGCTTGAAACATTTCACAGTTGTGTACTTACTTATGCAGATGTACTCAAAGTAAAGATTTACCCACTGTATCTGTCAAGGTGCTAAAGATTTCAATTTAAAGGCTCAACATAATCTTCAGTATTTTTTCATTCGGAGCCTGGAACTTCTTTTGAAGATTTCCCAAGACATTTTCCCCAGTGCTTTGACACTAGAGATTTTTCTCAAATATTAGGCTTTTTTTGTGTTGTTAAGTAAGGAACAGCCTCAGAAGTATTGTACAAGACATCCACACATCTGCAGTGTTCAAGCCTAAAATGATTTGCCACATCTACATCTAGGCCTTTTTTCCCCTCAGATTGCCTCATTTTTCTTGTAATGATAAAAAAGTTGAAATATCAAATATTGGTACTTAAGCCTTATCCTATCTGGCAAAAGAGATTCTCATTGTGAACAAGATGATCAAGGATTGTTCTTCAGTTATCAAACCATTATTATTTTGCAAGCTTCTCAGGACATCTCTATTTTCACACTACTGACAACATTCAAAATGAGATCTAAAACTGCACTATTTGAAACTACTTAAAAAGTTTCTATAATTCTTGCTCTCCAGTATGGTGATTTTCCTATTTTATCTGAGAGAATAGTTTTTTCCTAGCACCAGCACACTATGGGCTTAAAAAAATATAAAAGTTCAAAACTGGATTGTTGCTATCTGACAAATCCTCCATGGAGGTCAAGTTCATAAATTCATGGAACAATTTGAGTTGGAAGAGACCTTAGAGACCCTCTAGTTCAGTGCTGTGAGCCTCTTCCTGCCCTTACATTTCAATACTTCTTTGTTTTTGTTTTTGTTTTTGTTTTTTCATGGTTTTACAGAAAAGTAATTGCATCGATGTTAAATGCTCAAGCTTTTTTAAAATAAAGTTCTGCAAACTTGCTTACAATGATGGTGTTGCCCAAAATGTCTCATAACTTTCTAGAGAAACAGGCTGAACTACTGAAATGTACTGAAATACTACAAAGGATCATGCACAGAGTACATTTCAGAGATTGCCTAAAATTCTGGGCAGTAGCAACTGATAGATATTAAAAGAAGAGTCTGTAAGAGATAGAAGGTCGGAAACAGAGCAGTAAATAAAAACTGCTTTTTGAATCAACTGAACAGATAAACCTAGACATTGGAAATGGAAAAGAAAATTATAGTGCTGAAACTGAACTCCACCCTCAGATTACCTAATACGGTCCTATACAGATAAAAAGGATTGCAAAATCAAATTTTTGAGGAAATAAGTTAATGGATGTTGTCACTGTGTTTAAATTTCTTTGAAAAATATATAGTTATTATAAGTTTCACACCTGCTATTAATTGATGTTCACCTTTCAAAGGTGAAATAAAAAATAAAAACCTCAATCCTCATGAACTATTTGAAAATTTATATTGTTTTGTACTTTACCTAAGCTTACAGTTCAGAATCTAACAAGAAATAGTCTTTCAGATCTATCACAAGAGTTATGGCAAACCCAGAGAGAAAGATGATTCATCTGTATTGGTTTCTTACTGCTAATATCTACTAAGGCAGCTATAAATATAGCTAATGCTTTTTCATATTGCCATTTTCTGGGGTTTTAGGTTTTTTTTTTTCCCAGCAATACCATGTGCAAGGAAGAAGAACCTATATATCATAAAGAGAGAGATGGAATTGAATCCATAGGATATCTTCTCATTTATGATGAGAAGAGCACAATAAAGGGTGTTTAAAATCCTCATCCTACCAGTAGGTCATCACATTGTTATTGACAACAGTATCAGTGACCTGAGAAGACTCAGGAACAGAGAACTGAAAAGGTATCATATGACTAAGTGCACTTCTTTATGCTAGGAGGTACAAGGAAAACAACAGGTAATATCAGATGGCCAGGATCATTTTTGTTTACTTTAAATATGAGCCCTAACAACCTCAGCTTGGTTTCAAGTTAAGCTCAAATAGGTCCTTGAATTGCTGGGCTGTACATTCAGCAACTGTCAAGCTAAAACTACTCACCACAATTAATATTGATACTGTTATTCACAGCAGCAGTGCAGAATTGTCACTATTCATTATAGCATGAATCCAAAATAAAGATACCTAAAGTAATCTCATGAGCATAACCAAGTATAATGAAAAGCAAGAGACACAGCGCTCTTAGTAAGGGTCTCATTCTCCTCTATTCACATATCCTTTTTACAAAGGGTCTGGTTTATTAGAAGTCCTACTATTTAACCCTTGCTTTTTTTTTTTTTTTTTTTTTTTCCTCTGAAAATATCAGCCAGAATGAACAAACGCAATGGAGATGCATCTAGTGCCCACTAGGAGACCCCGCCCTGAGCAGAGGAACTGGATTGGTGACCTCAGACTTCCCTTCCAATCTCAGCTCTTCTGTGATCATATAGCACCATTGAAAACAAATATATTTGCTGACATACAATTTTTCACAGTTAAAGAAAAACAAGCTTCCTACCTTTATGAATGCCAGTTAAATAATAAACATTTAGAAGGCAGCTGAAACTCAGTTGAACTGTTGAAATCTTCCACCTATGTCAGGCAAAAGGGCTCCTTACAGGTAGAAGGGTTTAAAAGTTTCAAACTCATTTTCTATCTGTAGTTCCAATAAAAATTTTCAGATTAAGTGATCTTCTTAGTACTGGCTACTATCTCACAGAGATCAGCAGAAAATTGTTTGTTTCCCCTTTGTACCAAGCATTGAAGCTGTAAGGACTTGGAAATAAGGTTTTATTTCATACTTCTTGTTCTTTGCATCAACTAAGAAGGAGGCCTTTTAGAACACAAATGTCTCTTTGCATACACGAAAATACCATTGAGAGCTTTTATTGGAAAAATTAGGATAAGGGGTTTTAGTTCAAGACCAAAGACCATTATTTAGACTGAGCAAAGTAGAATTTCTTTCTTTATGAACATCAGTCTTCTCTCTCTCAAAATCAAATAATGCCTCTTGTTTGGGCCATGTGTTTCTTCTAACAGGAAGAAAGTTAAAAGCTACCTCACATGCTTAAATGCTTCAGGACCTAGAGATTGGAATTTTCCCCCAGTACATGTAGATGCTTCATAGTCCACATAGTTTTGCCAACTGCTCTCTTCAACTCAAGAATTTGTGTACTCTGAAAGGAATAGAAAATTGCAAGTTTTCCTACATACATTTTGTAATAAACATCAATGGTATTTTGTGATCTGAGACTTTTTGACATCCAAGACTGCCCTGAACAAAATTATATACATGCAGCTTGATCCAAAAAGCTCAGTAGGATCCTGCAAGCTCATTTTCTTCTGAACTCAGTATATTTCTGTCATAGGAAAATCGTCTCAGCTTCAAAAAGTCTCCCTTGTTATTTTTTTCTTTAAAAAAAACCCAATGAGTTAATGATGGATTTATTTGAAAAGCAGAACTTGAAAGGCTACATCCAGCCTTAGGCTTCTCCTTATGTATTCCAGAAACTTCCAAAGAATATAGGTGATTCTTTCATGCAAATGTAAGTGGTCAGCTAATAAAGCTGAAAATTAGTTCAGTGCTGATGTGATAATTATTGGATGAGCACAATCCTAACAAATAGCAGAACTGAAGTGGTCATATGGCTGATATGCTTCCACTGCCTGGTCAAAGTTGTTGGTTATTGTCAGCAGAGCAGGCCAGCCTTCAGGAAAACCTTTGAGACCAACACATCACACATGCTGTAATAAGAGATTGCAGCTCTGGTTTTAATTTGCATGTTGATTTACTGTGATTGCATGAAGATGGGCTAGCTGCTTATGGGATACACAAGCAGCCAGTTACAGTTACTGCATGTGCAACTGTCTGATATGAATTTATAGCTGCAGTATTATATGAAGAAATCACACGATTGCCTTTGCATTTTTTCCTAATGTCTCTCAAGTCGAAGTTTCTTCCAGCTAGTTGCTGTTAGATGAGAGGGAAAAAGTAATTGTAATGAAGTGTAACAAATGTTGATTCTTCATGTTCGAAGTATTCCACTTCCAGACGCTTATTTAGTTTTACCAAATATCTCTTGCCTGTATGTTTCATAAACTTGAATGATCATCATAATTGCAGCTGCAGAGAGCTGATAAAAAAAAAAAATACATTCCTGGTTGTTATCTGTACCTGATTCTCAATGGTTCTCTTCCTATGCTCACCTCAGAGACTCATGACAAAGGAGTAGTGATTTTTTGCCTCTGATTCACAGTGTCTGGTAATTGCATGAGATAACCCCAAAACCTCAGTTTCCTTGAATATTTGGCAGAGCATAGTATTATGATGTATCATTGTACATTCTTGGTAATTATCCTTAAATTCTGTATGATGACAATATTAGGATTTTTATGGTGGACTAGTCTGGTTTACTGGAGAAAGAACCTGAGAAAATGACCCAAACATGTCTACTCAACATCAAAGGTCAAGAATTAGAACTCACTTAATAATAATCCTTCACTTAAGCGAAATAGTTGGTTTTGGTCCAGTGGGGCAAAGACAACACACTTGCTGGCAAGTATTCCCTCATCAGCAGTGCTGCAAGACACCCACAGGCAGCTGCGGCTGTCAAATCTCTTCTGAGACACATGAACTTCAGAAACAGCTCAATTATGTTAATGCTACCAGCAATTCAGGTTAGAGAATCCCTGCTGTGGCTCTCTTGTATCTACTTCTCTGAAAGCTTTGTTCTTGTGATTTAAGGAACAATGCTCTGATTTCAGGAAGGCTGTCAGAGCTGCACTCCCCAGCTACGGAAGTCAGATAGAAGAAAACAAACATTTGAATTTATTTGCAGTTAGTTGGCTAGAAGAGCTGATGCACCAATTGCTGTAGCACAAAACCAGTGAATACCAGAACACATTATGAAATAAGCTAGACAAGGCAAGACTATTATGTTTCAGGTGTGAATGAATACACTGAAATGAAGTTTAGGGAAGGATCTCACCTTTCATGTGTGCTTTACCTTAGACACAGGGGCTTTGGAGAAAGACGAGGAAATTGAAACTCATTCAGTGAGTCTGAGAACAAGAGGAAAGGATGTTTAATTCTGTCTCTCAGAATTTCAGTGTTCTTTAGGAATACAACATCATTCCTAAAGAAAACTGTACTTCAATCTGCATATAAAGTTCCTTTCCTTCTATCCCATGAAGCGCTGTTAAGATAATTTTTTTTTGAAGTTTTGTATGTGTGCACTGCAGAATATGTATAGATGCTTGAAAAGACGAGGCTTTTTTAGTGACATAAAGACTAATTATCACTCAGCATTTTGCAAGTTTTACAGGAAGCCTACCCATGCTCACACAGTTCTTGAATTAATGTTTTCAGAAATATTTAGTGAACATAATAGTAAAATATATTTAATACTTGTTTGTACCTGTTTTCATTTTTTGTCTGAAAGAACAGCTTAAGGCTTCATAATCATGCTGCTCTGGCTCATTCTAAGCCTTGCAAATTAGTCATTTAGCTCAAGTGAATTACAACATTTAGCTGTAATTAATTACATTAAGCTGTAAATAATTACATTAATATGTAATTCACATATTAAGCCAGTCTGAAACCGGTATAACTGGAGGCTCCAGGCAAGACTGGTGGGATCTCAGTCCCAGCCAGAACTTCCCATATTTAATGAAGCTCCATAGGGGTTGGAAATGCCAAGCAACCTTCAGACTGCAAGTCAGTACCTTGCAAGGTAACATTCTGGGTACCTACTGCATCTCCAACTTGCTTTTCTGGGAAGTCTTAAAACGGTTTGTGTTGGAAGGGACCTGCAAAGGTTCTCTGGGTCCAATATTCCTGCAACCAGCAGGGACATCTTCAACCAGACCAGGCTGCACACATCTTCAATTAGCCTGACCTGGAAGGGGACATCCACCAGCTCTCTGGACACTGAGTACTGTCACTGTGTGCTTGTTACTCTTTGCTTTTTTTCGGTAATTTAGACAGCTCTGGTGCTGAATAGTGCTGAAAAATTCTGTCTGGGCTCAAAGCACTTTGTGGCAAAAAGCCTCATTTCATTTCCCATGTTATTTAAGGTCATCAGAGGGTGTAGGTTTTGCAGGTCTCTAAAGAGAACAGCTCCTCTTTGTCCTCTGCATTCTCAGACGCAGCAAGAACATTCTGCTCTAAGAGAAGCATTTATAAAAACTGACTGTTTCCATCACTGCATTGTGGTACTTTTGTTTGTCTGCTCAGGAGTGTGAGTAGGTGTTTACCCACGACACTGAAGAGAAACAGAGCAATACAGAACTGGTGCTCACTGTCCCACTCTGATGTCTGAGGAGGTGGAGATGAAGGGTTATGCTCACTCTTTCGGAAGCGAAGTATCTAGGTTGGGCTATATAAATCAGCTACACTCAACCTGCACATAAAAGCTTTTTGCACGGCCATGAGGATTGTGTTGCTCTTGTTCTTAGGTTGAAAAACTGAGATTGCAATGTTTAAGTGTTCCTATAAAAACTAGATCTCTGATCCAGTAAAGCTGTACCTATTTATGCCAAAACAGAGTGAATATTTTGTCCCATGTCTTACAAATCATGAGAAAACAGCATAGATATGGTGGCATTTTATATTGTCTTATCATAGGTAATGGCCTGGAAATAAGTGCTACATTTTTTTCCTGATTAACAGGGCAGCGTTATTTTCCTTTTCCTTTTTTGACAAGCAATAAAAATTTAGTGCTCCCACATTTTCATGGTGAGTGAATAGTTTGTTTTGCATTGAAGAAGAAAAAAGATATCTATGAGGGGGGGAAAAAGGCTGATGGCATATTAAATCACAGTTAGAATACAGTTCTGCAATAGTCTGTGAAATGTAATATTCATGTAGACAACAATGCTAGAGTTCTTTTCTGAGATGCAGATGACATGCATAAGGAAAGAAAAAAGGCTATGAACTATTCTTGCCACAGAAACTAGCGGCACATAAAAGATCCTAACCAGACAGAAGTTCTGAGCCTGTCAAATTCTGTTTTAGTGGAACAGGAGACAGATCCTCTGTTCTTTTTTTTTCTCCTCTTTTGAACAGCAAAGAAAGATCATGATAATAATTACTGCTCAAAAATCTAGGTGGTGAAACTCAGTAGTTGAAGTTATCTGTGATTTAGTTGAGGAAGTTTGAAGCTGGTGCAGCAATTATTATATAACTCATAGGGGTTTAAGGTTATATTATGTTTTTTATATAGAGTTATATCACTAATCCACATGTTTACAAGCACTATTTCAGACACCTAATAGAGCTTTCAGGTATTAGAAATGAAGGTGATAATTTGGTTTAAAACTCATAATTCAGCAGCCTTCACAACTGTAATGGACTCACAATTGTAATGGACTGAAAATATAAGAGGAGAATTAGTCATGGGTGTAAGTATCAATAAAATTAAAAGCAGAACAGTTAAGTATTGAAGGAATTCCATATGAAAACAATAAAGAAAATATTTAGCATGGAGAAATACTGAGGGATCTGTCAACTTAATGGTTTTTTTTTCTACTTTGTGCCTTATACAGCCTTTAAACGTTAAAACATTGATTTTATTTGCAATGATAATTCCCATTTATGTAAAAATTACAGTGTTACAGTGTGCTATGTCTTTCTTTCTGAAGAATATGTAATAAAGCGTAAAGCAAAGACACATCATACTGCTGGGGAAGTGATGGTGAAGAGTAAATTTTATAGTGCATATGCTGACTGAATTCTCTGTGATATTGTCAGAAAAAGGACACTGATATCCATGATGACCCTATCTTCCATATACAAAACACACAAGAACCTAAGGATAATATGCAATGGTTTCAAAAGCAGTGAAATAAGATAAAGATAAATGTAACAGGCATTCAGTTTCAAATAAGGTATGTATTATTCCATCTCTACTGTGAGCAAGTGTCAAGAGAATAAAAAACAAGACTCACGGAGCCTGTTTTACAATACCCAGAAGTACCAGTGATGCTCACAAAATTAATAAGAAGATTTTCCCGATGAAGTACAAAGAACATAGAAAGATAGTCCTGACTTGTCATCCGTATAGACAATATGCAATTAAAGCAGGCAAAATGCCCCAACATAAACCCTTTCAGTACTAACCACCAAGAAAAATAAAGAAATAATATCTTCTTAATTGTTTTCCTTAAAATGAATGACAGATTCTTTCAGACTCCACATACCAACCAGCATGCTTCTCCAGCAGCTCCCAGTGTATAAATTATGTGGAGAGGGTACATTCAAGATAAAAAAGAGATGACTTTAATGACAATTCTGTAGCTGCTGGCATTATTCACTGGTATAAATTACAGAATAAATATGCTCAAAAAAGTCTGAAAGGTAGATGAGTACATCAGACAGATAGTGACAGGTTACTAAGAAAGTGAATTACTTGGGTAACTTCTTCAAATTGTCAGAAATCCCTTAAAGAGCAAGAAAATTATTCTTACATATAAAAAACTGAATAACGGTTTCATTCCTTCCTTAGCTTGTGTCTCAGTTTGAAAAAAATAACTAATTTTTTGCAATGGTTTTCATATGGAAAAGGTTTACTGTACTTAAAAACATCTGCAAGATTGAATATAAAATACAGGTCTCAAGCAAAGAAAAGTAGAGGTGGGGAAAAAACTAAAGGACAAGTTCAGTCTTTATTTCACCTTCATTCTGCCCATGAGATCTTAATTAAAACATCTATCCTTAGTTACCATAATCGGGAATTTTTATGACCTTGACTGAAAATTATAAAACTAACAAAAGACCAGTGTGAAAAACACACTTTTGCATATTTTTTAATTTATATTTTCATCTGTATTCATGAAGTCTTAAGAATTAGACATAGAAGAGACCAAATAAATCATCCAGTCATTCCCCCTATCAACATCTTATAGTAATTCTGAATGTTTTCAGGTCCTGAAAATACAGCATTTACATACAGATGAAAAAATGTATTTTAATGAGCCAGAATCTTTTTCCTGTGCAATCTGAGCCTCACTGTTCAGACAAAGGCAGCTCTTTGTTCCAACAGAGGACTTTCAAGGGAATAGAAACTTCAGATAAGTGACAGCATGTTACCAGATCATGTAGTATACTTAAACAGTGATTATTATGCTTTTCTGCACATCATAGGAAAAAGACACACGGTAATTAAGATCAAATAGCTCACCTTCTGAAGCCCAGTATGGCAACAGGGATGTTAAATACTCCTTTAAATGTAAGGCATGGTGTGCCAGTAGACAGGGTAAGGTAAGTTTGAGTAAACTGTTTTCCTAGTCATCCTGGCAAAGATCAGCGAGAATTCACCATTAGTTGAGCACAAATTTACTCTGTCATTAGTGAAGGGTCAAACTACCATTTACTTGTAACTGTAACCTGAGAATTTTTGGCTATTAATGAGTAATAAGATTGAGTTTGTTATTCAGAAGACATCTCACAGGCTGGCTTTTGTCATAATGTGACTTTTAGTGTGGAGTTATGATCTGCCTCTTGAACTTCAGTACAAACCCCAATTACACATTGCTGTCTCTTCCCAACCTGCTCAAAAAAATGCTGCCTAAACGCCAGACTACATGAGATGAGATGGAATTTAACACCTTACTGCACCTCTACTTGTATTAAAAACCGAGTCTTTCACATATTTTTGAACTATGTTTCATTTTTAGAGATGGATCTGTATGACAATTTGAAGGAGGTGCCCAGAACCTGTTATTTCTCTACTTCCTCAAGCTGTTCTTATTCAGTGAAAAGACAACCACCACAGATCCAGATACTTGTTCTCAGGAGAATGTTCAGCAAAATACATCTGGAGCAACACTGTGTGGTGCAGGATACACTCTAGGTTTTTCTGGACGATATCTAGGTGAAGGATGTGGCATGGGAAGTCCAGTAAAAGCATGCGAATTAGACAATATTGAAGACTCAAGCTTTTACATCCATTATAATAATAATTATCATAATCCTGTAAAGGTATGAGAAAAGAATCATTAGGTATTATCTCTGAATAAATGTTTATCCCATATTAACATCTTTGAGGAACCTGGTATTAAGATTCAAGATGTTTTGGATCTGATATTTTTTTCCTATAAGAAGCTGTAACATGTAAGCCTCCTGATTTTAGTAGTTTGATGAGCAGAGTTTTTTATTATAGAATGGAATTACAATATGTGATTATTCTTTAAGTCAGTCTAATGCTAAGATAATATGTTACATAAGATATGAGCATTTGTTCTATTAGCATTTACCAAGGAATTACTGAAACCCAAACAAGTTCTGACAGTACATAGAATTAAAGTCACAGACTAAGAAGCAGCCTTACACATGCCAATATGTAGTTATCTACTAGCATCACTTTATTTTCAGATGCACATAAAAATTGTACAAGATTTAAAAATTGTATCCGTAAATATGTTTTTGCAAGCTTTGATTTAATCAAGATAGTCTAAATTTATTAGATAATTTTCTAAATTCATGTTGTATTCTCCTGGTATTCATTTATATGGAGGAGAAGCAACAAGCTCAAGGAAATTATGAGGCAAAATTGTTGATGATTGGAAATTTTGTTGAAAAAAGATTAATTCTAGAATATTAACATACACATGTCCCTTAAAAATTCATCTTCCTTTTCTTCTTCATGCTGAATCCTATACTCTACGATTCTGAAGTGGTTGAATCACCATACCTGGTGGTATTTAAATGTAAATATAGCCTATAAAAATGACATTAGGGACATGGTTTAGTGGTAGATTTGGTGGTCTTAGATTAAACGTTAGACCTGATGATCTTCAATCTCTTTTCCAACTTAAATGATTTAGTTATTCCTTGAAACAACCTGAAGGAACAGATTAGAGAAAGTCCTCAGAGTTGGCAGGATCAGAGCTTGCTCTCTGGTGCAGTTTGTATGTTTATGCACAATTTTCAATTGTGTGCCTAAAGAGGCTTTGAGAATTTAAAGGCACTGCACACCTTCATCCCAGAAATGTGATTTATCACATACCATGCAAGAGCACAGAAAGGCAAGTAAAGTAAAGTAAACATTAGCCAAAATGTGGAGATGGACAGCCCCAGTCCATCTGGCTGTTCACATCCCACAGAATCTTCATGGAACCACAAATGTGATAATTATCTCCATTCCTGTGTTTGTTTTGTGCACCAACCTGTGCTACCAACATAGTAATACCAACATAGATATTCCCATCATTTATAATAGTACTTCAGTGACTCACAATGCTGTTTCATCATATAAGATGATATAAAGCATTTCTTAGAAGTTTCTTTGAAATTTTCAAGTATCTTCATGAAGATGGTCTGAAACCAAAGCAAACCACTGCCATGATGATGACATCCATTAGCAACATTAGTTGCTCCAGAACCTTTTCAGCTTAAAGAATTGCTTGTGAGGTAGCAAGACACGCTTATACCAAAAATCAAAGTATTGTAACATATAAGTGAAAAAATTGAAAAAACTCCTGCTAATCTCAACTTATATGCAAAATGAATCTCTTCTTTCTGACTTTGCCATTTTACAACGTAGGACACAAAACTGATGGACACAAGGTAAAAAAAGAAAAAGTGAAGAAAAAAGGAGATGAAAATGACAGTCTTCAAAAATCTTCTGTTTCAGCCAAAAATGGGGGAGGGGAAACAAAGGTATTTGTGTCATTTGACTAGCTGGAGGAATTACCACCTTTCCATTACATTTTTCTATGTGCTGCCTGGTTTCCTAATTCAGGAGTTGTTCCATCATTACAGGAGCTGCAGTTCAAATCAAATCTGAGCTGGCAGTGTTGCCTTAAAAGGCCAGTTTTTAATAATGACACAGACACGGTTAAGGGGATAAAAAGGGTTTTACCTCGGTATTTGGGATCCCAGGTGCACAACTTGATGGCAGAAAGCAAGCGTTATTTCCTTATACTTTTATGGAAAGCAATAAAAATCTTCAGTGTCTCCCACATTTTAACATGGTGGAGTGGAATAGTTGTTTTGCATTGAAGAAGAAAAAAGATCATCTATGAGGGGGGGGAAAGGCTGATGGCTATATTAAATCACAGTTAGATTACAGTTCTGCAATAGTCTGTGAAAGTGTATATTCATGTAGACAACAATGCTAGAGTTCTTTTCTGAGATGATAAGATACATTGCATAAGGAAAGAAAAAAGCTATAACTACTTTTGCCCACAGAAACTAGCGACATCCATAAAACAACCAGAATTCTGGCTCATTCTTCGAAAGAAACAGAAGTCTGCCTCGTTCAAATTCTGTTTTTTTTAAGTTTGAAACAGAAGAGTACCGGTTTTTTATACTCACTCGATAATCTTGAACATCAACATGAAGATACCAGATAAATAGCAAATCTAGGTGGTTGAAACTCAGTAGTTGAAGCTTATCTGTGATTTAGTTGAGGAAGTTTGAGCTGGGCAGCAATTATTATATAACTCATAGGGGTTTAAGCGTTATTTATGTTTTTTATATAGAGTCTAGATCACTAATCCACATGTATTACAAGCACTATTTCAGACACCTAATAGAGCCTTTCAGGTAATTAGTATGAAGGTGATAATATTTGGTTTAAAACTCATAATTCAGCAGCCTTCACAAACTCGTAATGGACTCACAATTGTATGGACTGAAAATTAAGAGGAGAATTAGTCATGGTGTATATTATCAATAAAATTAAAGCAGCAACATGTCTAGCAGTATTGAAGGAGCCACATCCTCCATATGAAAACAATAAAGACAAATATTTAGCATGGAGAAATACTGAGGGATCTGTCAACTTAATGGTTTTTTTTTCTACTTGTGCCTTACAGCCTGTTAAACGTTAAAACATTGATTTTATCTTGCTGATAATTCCCATTTATGTAAAAATTACAGTTTACAGTGTGCTTGTCTTTCGTTTCTGAAGAATTGTAATAAAGCGTAAAGCAAAGACACATCATATGCTGGGGAAGTGATGGTGAAGAGTAATTTTATAGTGCATATGCTGACTGAATTTCACATAGTGATATTGTCAGAAAAAGGACATGAATATCCATGATGACCTATCTTCCATTACAAAACACACAAGAAACCTAAGGAATAATAGCAATGGTTTTCAAAAGCAGTGAAATAAGATAAAGATAAATAGTAACAGGCATTCAGTTTCAATAAGTATGTATTATATCCAATCTCTACTGTGAGCAAGTTCAAGCGAATAAAAAACAGGACTCACGGAGCCTGTTTAAATACCCAGAAGTACCAGTGATGCTCACAAAATTAATAAGAAGATTTCCGTGAAGTACAGAAGAACATAGAAAGATAGTCCTGACTTGTCATCCGTATAGACATTGCAATTAAAGCAGGCAAAATGCCCCAACATAAACCTTTCCAGTACTAACCACCAAAGAGAAAATAAAGAAATAATATCTTCTTAATTGTTTTCCTTCGAAAATGAATGACAGATTCTTTCAGACTCCACATACCAACCAGATGCTTCTCCGGCAGCTCCCAGTGTATTAAAGTTATGTGAGAGAGGGTACTTCAAGATAAAAAAAGAGATGGACTTTAATGACAATTCTCGTAGCTGCTGGCATTATCACTGGTATAAATTACAGAATAATATTGCTCAAAAAAGTCTGAAAGTAGATGAGAATCAGACAGCATGAGTGACACGTTACTAAGAAAGTGAATACTTGGGCTACTTCTTCAAATTGTCAGAAATCCCTTAAGACAAGAATTATTCTTACATATAAAAAATGAATACGGTTTTCATTTCCTTCCTTAGCTTGTGTCTCAGTTTGAAAAAATTACTAATTTTTTGCAATGGTTTTCATATGGAAAAGGTTTACTGCTACTAAAAACATCTGCAAGATTGAATATAAAAATACAGGTCTCAAGCAAAGAAAAGTAGAGGTGGGGAAAAACTAAAGGACAAGTTCAGTCTTTATTTCACCTTCATTCTGCCCATGAGATCTAATTAAAACATCTATCCTTAGTTACCATAATCGGGAATTTTTATGCACCTGACTGAAAATTATAAAACTACAAAAGACAGTGTGAAAAACACACTTTTGCATATTTTTTATTTATATTTTCATCTGTATTCATGAAGTCTTAGAATAGACATAGAAAGAGACCAAATAAATCATACCAGTCATTCCCCCTATCAAATCTTATAGTAATTCTGAATGTTTTCAGGTCCTGAAAATACAGCATTTACCATACAGATGAAAAAATGTATTTTAATGAGCCAGAATCTTTTCCTGTGCATCTGAGCCTCACTGTTCAGACAAAGGCAGTCTTTGTTCCAACAGAGTACTTTCAAGGGAATAGAAACTTCAGATAAGTGACAGCATGTTACCAGATCATGTAGTATACTTAAACAGTGATTATTATGCTTTTCTGCACATCATAGGAAAAAGACACACGGTAATTAAGATCAAATAGCTCACCTTCTGAAGCCCAGTATGGCAACAGGGATGTTAAATACTCCTTTAAATGTAAGGCATGGTGTGCCAGTAGACAGGGTAAGGTAAGTTTGAGTAAACTGTTTTCCTAGTCATCCTGGCAAAGATCAGCGAGAATTCACCATTAGTTGAGCACAAATTTACTCTGTCATTAGTGAAGGGTCAAACTACCATTTACTTGTAACTGTAACCTGAGAATTTTTGGCTATTAATGAGTAATAAGATTGAGTTTGTTATTCAGAAGACATCTCACAGGCTGGCTTTTGTCATAATGTGACTTTTAGTGTGGAGTTATGATCTGCCTCTTGAACTTCAGTACAAACCCCAATTACACATTGCTGTCTCTTCCCAACCTGCTCAAAAAAATGCTGCCTAAACGCCAGACTACATGAGATGAGATGGAATTTAACACCTTACTGCACCTCTACTTGTATTAAAAACCGAGTCTTTCACATATTTTTGAACTATGTTTCATTTTTAGAGATGGATCTGTATGACAATTTGAAGGAGGTGCCCAGAACCTGTTATTTCTCTACTTCCTCAAGCTGTTCTTATTCAGTGAAAAGACAACCACCACAGATCCAGATACTTGTTCTCAGGAGAATGTTCAGCAAAATACATCTGGAGCAAACACTGTGTGGTGCAGGATACACTCTAGGTTTTTCTGGACGACTATCTAGGTGAAGGATGTGGCAATGGGAAGTCCAGTAAAAGCAATGCGAACTTTAGACAATATTGAAGACACAATCAAGCTTTTACTCTCATTATAATAATAATTATATATCCTGTAAAGGTATAAGAAAAGAACTTCATTAGGTATTTATCTACTTGAATATAATGTTTATCCCATAATTTTAACATCTTTGAGGAACCTGGTATTAAGATTCAAGATGTTTATGGATCTGATTTTTTTTTCCTATAGAGCTGTAACTGTAAGCTACCATGATTTTAGTAGTTTGTGAGCTAGAGGCTTTTTTATTCATAGAATGGAATTACAAATATGTGGATTATTCTTTAAGTCAGTCTAATGCATAAGAATAATATGTTACAAATAAAGATATGAGCCATTATGTTCTATTAGCAATTTTTACCAAGGAATTACTGAAACCCAAAACAGTTCTGACAAGTACAAGAATTAAAGTCACAGACTAAGAAGCAGGCACTTACACATGCCAAGTATGTAGTTATCTACTAGCATCACTTTATTTTCAGATGCACATAAAAATTGTACAAGATTTAAAAAATTGTATCCGTAAAATATGTTTTTGCAAGCTTTGATTTAATCAAGATAGTCTAAATTTATTAGATAATTTTCTAAATTCATGTTGTATTCTCCTGGTATTCATTTATATGGAGGAGAAGCAACAAGCTCAGGAAATTATGAGGCAAAATTGTTGATGATTGGAAATTTTGTTGAAAAAAGATTAATTCTAGAATATTAACATACACATGTCCCTTAAAATTCATCTTCCTTTTCTTCTTCATGCTGAATCCTATACTCTACGATTCTGAAGTGGTTGAATCACCATTACCTGGTGGTATTTAAATGTAAATATAGCCTATAAAAATGACATTAGGGACATGGTTTAGTGGTAGATTTTGGTGGTCTTAGATCAAACGTTAGAACTGATGATCTTCAATCTCTTTTCCAACTTAAATGATTTAGTTATTCCTTGAAACAACCTGAAGGAACAGATTAGAGAAGTCCTCAGAGTTGGCAGGATCCAGAGCTGCTCTCTGGTGCAGTTTGTATGTTTATGCACAATTTTCAATTGTGAGGCCTAAGAGGCTTTGAGAATTTAAAGGCACTGCACACCTTCATCCCAGAAATGTGATTTATCCATACCATGCAAGAGCACAGAAAGGCAAGTAAAGTAAAGTTAACATTAGCCAAAATGTGGAGATGGACAGCCCCAGTCCATCTGGCTGTTCACATCCCACAGAATCTTCATGGAACCACAAATGTGATAATTATCTCCATTCCTGTGTGTTGGTTTTGTGCACCAACCTGTGCTACCAACATAGTAATACCAACATAGATATTCCCATCATTTATAATGTACTTCAGTGACTCACAATGCTGTTTCATCATATAAGATGATATAAAGCATTTCTTAGAAGTTTCTTTGAAATTTTCAAGTATCTTCATGAAGATGGTCTGAAACCAAAGCAAACCACTGCCATGATGATGACATCCATTAGCAACATTAGTTGCTCCAGAACCTTTTCAGCTTAAAGAATTGCTTGTGAGGTAGCAAGACACGCTTATACCAAAAATCAAAGTATTGTAACATATAAGTGAAAAATTGAAAAAACTCCTGCTAATCTCAACTTATATGCAAAATGAATCTCTTCTTTCTGACTTTGCCATTTTACAACGTAGGACACAAAACTGATGGACAACAAGGTAAAAAAAGAAAAAGTGAAGAAAAAAGAAGATAAAATGACAGTCTTCAAAAATCTTCTGTTTCAGCCAAAAATGGGGGAGGGAAACAAAGGTATTTGTGTCATTTGACTAGCTGGAGGAATTACCACCTTTCATTACATTTTCTATGTGCTGCCTGGTTTCCTAATTCAGGAGTTGTTCCATCATTACAGGAGCTGCAGTTCAAATCAAATCTGAGCTGGCAGTGTTGCTTAAAGGCCAGTTTTTAATTATGACACAGACACGGTTAGGGGATAAAAAGGGTTTTACCTCGGTATTTGGGATCCCAGGTGCACAACTTGATGGCAGAATGCACACCCGTGTACAGCATGGTAAATTTTATAGGTTTCAGGAATTAGCATATCTATCTAGGATTCCCCAATAAGAAACTTAACAAATGCAGTAATGCCCCCCTATTCTAATGAATCCCCCCCGAGATGAGGCCAGAGCCCAGTTTACAAATGTTCTGGAAGAAGGCTTACCCAAGGCTGGAGCCTCAGGTTTAAGATAGCGCAGGGTACACTGACTCCTTGCTCAGGAGTTTGGTCTCTCTGCCCAGCAAAACGCTAAACTAAGCTGGGAATATCAAGCTTCAGGAATTACAAGCATGTGGGCTAAGGGTACAGGGGATGCATAGAGGGTACAGAAAGCGTTAAAAAGGAAAGAGCAAAAATCATCAGGCATATCCCCTTTTTAGAGACTAACAAGACTTCACTTGTCTAGTCTCTACACTACACTAACCACAACTACAACTATCAGAGATACTTCTTTTACGCAGGCCCAGTCTGGTAACCATGAAAAATACAGTCGAATTTAAGGTGGTAATTTTTGGAAACTAATTCAGGTGAATTGAGTCCCTTTCCAATTTTCATACCAATCAATGGCCAGTTACCACCCCATCTAGAGGAGATAGTTGGTACAGATCCAGCAATTGCTCCTGTCAAGAGCTCTGGATATATTTTGGACCATCGCAATGCAATTAATGGGCCGAATCCTGAATCATGGTTACCAGTTGGGCAGACAACAGACATGTGAAAAACAGTTTAAACCACATCAGCTTGATTTGCATCAGTCTCTGGTTCTTTGATGGCTTCTTGACTCTGGAGTAGTGAGTCTACGGTCCTTTCTCAGCACACTTGACGCAGTGAGGGTGGGCAGCAAAGCTTGGAACAGTCTCTTCTCGCTCAGCTTGCAAGGGGTTGCTGTCCCACACACTTGATGCAGATCCTGTCTCCAGGCAGAATGGATGAACAGGTGTGTCCAGCCCTATGGGCTTGGACAACACGGCGAGTCTCTGGAGCTTCTGCAAATGGGAACTTAAAACCTTAAGCATTTCTGCAAATCAGTAGAGTTTTCCCAGGATATGTGGAACCTGGTATGGTTGCCATACAAGATTTCATAGGGACTTACATTGTCCCTCCTCCTTGGTTGTATGTGAGCTCTCAGCAAGGCAGAGGCAAGGCCTGAACCCATGTCATTGAGTTTCTTGGCAGATCTTACTGATCTGGGTTTTGAGGGTTCCATTCATACACTCATCACCTTGCCACTTGCTTGGGGCCTGTATGGAGTAATCAGGTCCCAATAAGTCCCAGAATCCTGTCAACTTTCCTGACCACAGTGCAACGAAATGTGGTCCTCTATCTGATACTAAAGAACAGCCTGGATCTGTGTTGAATTTTACTCCCCTTCTGTTGGCACGGGTAACTGGCATCCACGAGGTACCACCACAATTGTCCCTAAACATTCAGCAAATATTGCATACGGGACTCCGCTTACGCACACAACTTTTGTTTGGGAGTGCCGCATGACCCCCCCCCCCCCCCCTTTTATCCCCCCGCCCTCCCTCCCCTGCCCCCCACCCACCTCTCTTGCTCTGTGTCAGAGTCACACGCTGTGTTGTTTACAATATCAGCATCCCTCCCCACCACTACCTTCTTCAGATGTTTTAAAAGATTTCTGCTCCCAGTGGGTACCTCATGCTCCCTCTGGGCTATTTCTTCGAAGAAGCAGAGCTTGGAGTACAACCTGTCCTGTTGGGGTAACAGCCCACTCACTTCCTTGATTTCAGCTTTAAGAGCCTTAATCAATTTTTGATCCCCCTGATCGTATTTTGGAGTAAACCCTGTCAAATCTACCACCTTCTGTGGTACTACTGCAAGTTTGTCTTTTCTTTACCCTTTCTGTTGCTTTACTAAAAAGGTAATTTCCCAATTCAGGGTTGTTTTCCCTTTTTGATGACTTCTGCAATGCATGACAGTTACCTCTGTAGTCTTCCGGATACTCTGCAGGAGTGCAAGGATCTGTTCTGCATGCTTAATTTCATTACCTTGAACAGTCAGCAGGCCACATTCCTTCCAAATAGCTCCGTGGGCATGAACAGTGCTAAGCACATCAGTCCATATGTCCACCTTCTTTCCTTCATTCAGTTCTAGAGCTCTTGTCAGTGCAATCAGTTCAGCTTTCTGTGATGACACATCTGAAATCAAGGCTTTTGTCTCAATTACCTCATCCATGGTGGTTACTGCGTAGCCTGTCATCCTCTTGCCATTCCTTGTGAACCTGCTTCCATCAGGAAATAGTTGCCAGTCTCGATTTTCCAGAGCACATCCTTCAGGTCTGGTCTGCTGGAAAGGTCTTCTGATATATAACGGTCAATCTCGCTGTCAGACGTCTATCACAGAAATAATAGGCGTGAGCTGAACAAAAACACTGCAGGGTTTACGACAGAAGTTGTTATCAGGGTAACATCATCCTGTTCCAACAACACAGATTGGTAGTTAAGCATTCTGCTTGGGGATAGCCAGTGCCCCCTTTTGCTCCAGCATAACACCACTGCGTGGGGTACTACACACAATGTGCTGACCAAGGGAGAATTTACGGGCCTCCTGCATCAGGATGACAGTGTGCTGCCACAGCCCTCAAACACCAGGCCACCCTTGGCTAACATTGCCCAGTTGTTTTGAAAAATAGGCCACAGCTCTTTGTGGTCTTCAAGGTGCTGTGCCATCACCCCAGAGCAACACTGAGTTGCTTATATGGAAAAAGTTCAAAAGGCTTATTTAAGTCAGACAGCCTCAGCTGCTCCAGCTGTTTAAATGCAGCCTTTTTACTCTCTATGGACAATAAGACAGTTCTTTTTTTCTGCTGCCTTAAGGGTCCCATACAGAGGTTTTACCAGTAGTTTTTCCAGTTCTCCAGTTCTTTTGTCAGCTGGCTTTCAGATTTCCGGGTGAGCTGGATCTTCTTCCCTGTCTCAGTATCTCTCCTCTCAAAAGCAAAGAGCTTTTGACTAATCTTGTGCACAGAGGTAGGGGTATAGGAAAAGACAAATTTCGGACCCAAAAAGTAAACCACTCGAGTTCACTGTCAGTGTGTCATCGGTCTGGTCCCTGTCTGGGGATCGAACTTGTCACAGCAGTGAAGCCCTGACCACTAGACCACTAGGGAACGTAATCTGACCTTGTCTCTCCTGTTCAGAGGAGCTATCTGTATTGGGCTCATCAGACTTGCCTTTAATTGTGATTGTTTCTCCCTTTGTTTCGGCACTGATGGTTCGATCTGCCCAGCTCTCTGTTTCCGAGGGACCGGGAGCGGCAACAGGACCTGTCTCCGCTCCGGCCCCGCTCCCGCCCTCAGGGCTGTCGGGTGGTGGCGGACCCGGCCCCTCTCCGGCCCCACTCCTGTCCCCAGGGCTGTCGGGCGGTGGCGGACCCGGCCCCTCTCCAGCCCCACTCCTGTCCCCAGGGCTGTTGGGCGGTGGTGGACCCGGCCCCTCTCCGGCCCCACTCCTGTCGGGTGGTGGTGGACCCGGCCCCTCTCCAGTCCCACTCCTGTCCCCCAGGGCTATTGGGTGGTGGTGGACCCGGCCCTCTCGGCCCGCTCCCTCCCAGGGCTGTCGGGGTGGGGACGGTGGACAATCATCCCCCCTCCCAGCCCCGGAGGGACTGGGGAAGGGGCGGCAGCGGCAGGGGATGGGGTGGGCACCTCCCCCCTTCTCCACCGGAGGGCAGCACCGGCGGGCAGGAGGGGGTGATCCTCCCCCCTGCTCTCTTCTCCTTAGTGAAACCGTCTCCACCCAGCCTTTCTGCGGCTGATGTAGGTTGTTCTCTGTTTAAAAGTTTGCAAACAACTCCGCATATCTCAGCTCTCATACCTGCCCTGGACTCTGATTCCACCAATAAATCAGTAATCAATCATTATCCGACTCCCGAACTGTGGCCATCTCCTTCGTTTAAGACCTAAAACGGCCAAAGCATGTGCAGAGCTGACTAACTCCCCCATGTTCAGAGCTGTCCTCCTCCCGGTTAGAACCCGCCAATGTTTCAATATTACACTAAGGGGCTTCAAGAACTATATATTTGAGAGGATGATACACACCCCATATTCTGTTTTGAAATAAAAAGCAGTTAGAGTTGGAAGCAAGAATCGAACCGCGATCTCACCCCCCACTACAGTTGCAGCCTAACCTATAGTGCAAAAGCAGACAGAGAGAAAGCAGAAGCGCATGCATGCAAGAAACCTGCCCTTGCTGGGTGTCACCCTGCCACCCCAGCAGAGAGACCCACCCCGAGCCTGCCCTTGCTGGGTCTCACCCTGCCACCCCAGCAGAGAGACCCAGCCCCGAGCCTGCCCTTGCTGGGTCTCACACTGGCACCCCAGCAGAGAGACCCAGCCCTGAGCCTGCCCTTGCTGGGTCTCACCCTGCCACCCAGCAGAGAGACCAGCCCTGAGCCTTTCAGCTGCGTGCTGCACTGAGCCTTGTAGCAGCTCTCAGGCTCTGTGTGGATACAGCGAAGAGCGTCCTCTTCTTTCCACACCCCCGTGGGAAAAGGAAATTTCCTTATTACAGAAAACCCCCCTTTTACAGGGCCCCCGTGGCCACAAACCCACCTCACCAGCCTTTTGCTAGCAAAAATACCGTACCCCGTTTATCTTACCTCCTCCCCGTGCCGTGTGTTGGATTTCTTTGAAGTTCCCGGTCTCAGCTCTGGGATTGCTGCTCCCCCTCCCAAAGTGCCGGCAGAGGAGAGGTGCAGCAGGACAGGATGTTGCTCTTGATCCCAGAGCTAGGACTCGGTCTCCTTCTCGTCCCGTCTTGGGTGCCAGAAAAACTGTTGCCTTAAAAGGCCAGTTTTTAATAATGACACAGACACGGTTAAGGGGATAAAAAGGGTTTTACCTCGGTATTTGGGATCCCAGGTGCACAACTTGATGGCAGAATGCACACCCGTGTACAGCATGGGTAGAACTTTTATAGGTTTCAGGAATTAGCATACCTATCTAGGATTCCCCAATAAGAAACTTAACAAATGCAGTAATGGTCCCCCTATTCTAATGAATCCCCCCCCCCCCCCCCCCCCCCCGAGATGAGGCCAGAGCCAAGTTTACACAAGATGTTCTGGACAGAAGGCTTCACCCAAGGCTGGAGCCTCAGGTTTAAGATAGCGCAGGGTACACTGACTCCTTGCTCAGGATGTTTGGTCTCTCTGCCCAGCAAACGCCTAAACTAAGCTGGGATATCAAGCTTCAGGAATTACAAGCATGTGGGCTAAGGGGTACAGGGGATGCATAGAGGGTACAGAAAGCGTAAAAAGGAAAAGCAAAAATCATCAGGCATCAGCAGGATTCACATGTCTCTACTCCAGCCTATCTGTAGCAGATGGGGCAATCAGCTCTTTTGGGCAACCAAACAGTATTGATGTTTTTCATTTTATTATTTATTTTTAAGTTACAAAGCATTGATACAGAATAAATGATTTATTCATGATCCATTGAAGATGTGAATAAAGCTTAACTTCAGAGGTTGAAATACTCACTGCTTGTGCAAAACGTCTATATGACACTCCTGTATTTTGACTCTGAAGTTACTTTTCACCTGGGGATTTCTCTAACATCATCAAGTGTGATCAATGACTCTCATCTTTCTTTTGACACAGGAATATTAATTCAATGTGTGTATATATGTGGAGAAACAGAAGGTAAGCATTCACAGTAACCATCTGAAACAGCTTGTCACATAAGCTTGAATGTAGCTGTCTTTTATAGAGTACTTCACCTTGTTTTTAACAGAGACCCGGGAGAATTTTGTGAAAAATATGCAAATGAAAAACTGGATTCCCAAGAGATATGCCTGAGTCAAAAATAATTGTATCCAAACTGTAACTAATGAACAAATGATTCAGTGAAATACATTCTGTATTTCTATTCACCACCATCTGTTATTGGCAAGATATTTTGTTCCCAGCTACAAAGCTCGAGGAAGCACATGAGTACCAAATTAAGGACAAAAGTGAATGCTGTGAGTGCTCCAAGTAAGAGGTATGGCTGCTTTTCATGGAGGCATATGTATTTGCTGTTCAGTGGCAAGCAGAATTTAACATGTTCCAGAAACAGGATAATGAGATATTAGGACTAGAAAAAAATTCCAAAGACAAGAAAAACTCACACTTTTTTTTTTTTTTTTAACATAGAATTCCCTTTTATTGTCCAGCTAAACAGCCAATGCGTGGGGTACATACAGGACAATGTGCTGCCAAGGGTGAATTTACGGGCCTCCTGATCAGGATGACAGTTGCTGCTCAGCCCTCAAACACCCAGGCCACCCTTGGCTAACATTGCCCAGTTGTTTTGAAAAATAGGCCACAGCTCTTTGTGGTCTTCAAGGTGCTGTGCCAGTATCCCAGAGCAACACTGAGTTGCTTATATGGAAAAAGTTCAAAAGGCTTATTTAAGTCAGACAGCCTCAGCTCTCCAGCTGTTTAAATGCAGCCTTTTTACTCTCTTAGGACAATAAGACAGGTTCTCTTTTCTGCTGCTTAAGGTCCCATACAGAGGTTTTACCAGTAGTCTTTCCAGTTCTCCAGTTCTTTTGCCAGCTGGCTTTCAGATTTCCAGGTGAGCTGGATCTTCTTCCTGTCTCAGTATCTCTCCTCTCAAAAGCAAAGAGCTTTTGACAATTTTGTGCACAGAGGTAGGGTATAGGAAAAGACAAATTTCGGACCCAACATGTAAACCACTCGAGTTCACTGGTCAGTGTAGTCATGGTTCCCTGCTGGATCGAACTTGGTCACAGCAGTGAGAGCCCTGAACCACTGGACCACTAAGGGAACGTAATCTGACCTTGTCTCTCCTGTTCAGAGGAGCTATCTGTATTGGGCTCATCAGACTTGCCTTTAATTGCGATTGTTTCTCCCTTTGTTTCGGCACTGATGGTTCGATCTGCCCGCTCGTCTGTTCGAGGGACCGGGAGCGGCAACAGGACCTGTCTCCGCTCCGGCCCCGCCCCCCCCAGGGCTGTCGGGTGGTGGCGGACCGGCCCCTCTCCGGCCCACTCCTCCCCCAGGGCTGTCGGGCGGTGGGACCCGGCCCCTCTCCAGCCCCCACTCCTGTCCCCAGGGCTGTTGGGCGGTCGGTGGATGGATCCGCGGCCCCCTCTCCAGCCCCACTCCTGTCGGGTGTGCGGACCCGGCCCCTCTCCAGTCCCACTCCTGTCCCAGGGTATTGGTGGTGGTGGACCCGGCCCTCTCCGGCCCGCTCCCGCCCCAGGGCTGTCACGGGTGGGGCGGTGGGCAATCATCCCCCCATCCCAGCCCCGGAGGGACTGGGGGAAGGGGCGGCAGCGGCAGGGGATGGGGTGGCGCACCTCCCCTCCCACACCCGTGTACAGCATGGTTAGAACTTTTATAGGTTTCAGGAATTATGCATATCTATCTAGGATTCCCCAATAAGAAACTTAACAAATGCAGATAATGCCCCCCTATTCTAATGAATCCCCCCCGAGATGAGGCCAGAGCCAGTTAACAAGATGTTCTGGAGAGAAGGCTTCACCAAGGCTGGAGCCTCAGGTTTAGATAGCGCAGGGTACACTGACTCCTTGCTCAGGGGTTTGGTCTCTCTGCCCAGCAAAACGCTAAACTAAGCTGGGATATCAAGCTTCAGGAATTACAAAGCATGTGGGCTAAGGGTACAGGGATGCATAGAGGGTACAGAAAGCTTAAAAAGGAAAAGCAAAAATCTCAGTCATTCCGCTTTTTAGAGACTAACAAGACTTCACTTGTCTAGTCTCTACACTACACTAACCACAACTACAACTATCAGAGATACTTTCTTTACGCAGGCCCGTCTGGTAACCATGAAAAATACAGGGAATTAAGGTGGTAATTTTGGAAACTAATTCAGGTAGAATTTGAGTCCCTTTCCAATTTTCTACCATCAATGGCCAGTTACCACCCCATCTAGAGGAGATAGTTGGTACAGATCCAGCAATTGCTCCTGTCAAGAGCTCTGGATATATTTTGGACCATGCAATGCAATTAATGGGCCGAATCCTGAATCATGGTACCAGTTGGGCAGACAACAGACTGTGAAAAACAGTTTAAACCACATCAGCTGATTTGCATCAGCTCTGGTTCTTTGATGGCTTCTTGACTCTGGAGTAGTGAGTCTACGGTCCTTCTCAGCACCTTGCGCAGTGAGGGTGGCAGCAAAGCTTGGAACAGTCTCTTCTGCTCAGCTTGCAAGGGGTTGCTGTCCCACAACTTGATGCAGATCCTGTCTCCAGGCTGGAATGGATGAGCAGGTGTGTCCAGCCCTATGGGCTTGGACAACACAGCGAATCTCTGGAGCTTCTGCAAATGGGAACTTAAAACCATTAAGCATTTCTGCAAATCATCGAGTTTCCCCAGGATATGTGGAACCTGGTATGGTTGCCATACAAGATTTCATAGGGTACTTGACATTCTCTGCCTTTGGTTGTATGTGAGCTCTCAGCAAGGCAGAGGCAAGGCCTGAACCCATGTCATTGAGTTTCTTGGCAGATCTTACTGATCTGGGTTTTGAGGGTTCCATTCATACACTCATCAACCTTGCCACTTGCTTGGGGCCTGTATGGAGTAATCAGGTCCCAAGTAAGTCCCAGAATCCTGTCAACTTTCCTGACCACAGTTGCAACGAAATGTGGTCCTCTATCTGATGACACTCCAAAAGGAACGCCAGACCTTGGATCATGTGGTTGAGGAAGTTTTTACTACCCCCTTTGCTGTGTTGTGCACCGGGGTAAGCCTCAGGCCATCCACTGAAGTGGTAACCAGTACCAGCACAATTTGTTCCCTCCTTGAAAGCATTTCAGCAAATCTATTTGCCAGTAGTCTCCCGGGAGATCTCCTGCCTTCATCACCCTAACACAACTCTCTTGCTTGTGTCAGGATTGTTTCTACAACAGTCTCACACCTGCTTGTTATAGATTGTACAATATCAGTCATCCCTCTCCCAACCACTACCTTCTTCAGATGTTTTAAAAGATTTTCTGCTCCCGGGTACCCTCATGCTCCCTCTGGGCTATTTCTTCGAAGAAGCAGAGCTTGGGATACAACCTGTCCTGTTGGGGTAACAGCCCACTCACTTCCTTGATTTCAGCTTTAAGAGCCTTAATCAATTTTTGAATCCCACCTGATCGTATTTTGGAGTAACCCTGTCAAATCTACACCTTCTGTGTGGTACTACTGCAAGTTTGTCTTTCCTTTACCCTTTCTGTTGCTTTACTAAAAAGGTAATTTCCCAATTCAGGGGTTGTTTTCCCTTTTTGATGACTTCGGCAATGCATGACAGTTACCTCTGTAGTCTTCCGGATACTCTGCAGGAGTGCAGGATCTGTTCTGCATGCTTAATTTCATTCCTTGAAACAGTCAGGGCCACATTCCTTCCAAATAGCTCCGTGGGCATGAACAGTGCTAAGCACATCAGTCCATATGTCCACCTTCTTTCCTTCATTCAGTTCTAGAGCTCTTGTCAGTCAATCAGTTCAGCTTTCTGTGTAACACATCTGAAATCAAGGCTTTTGTCTCAATTACCTCATCCATGGTGGTTACTGCGTAAGCCTGTCATCCTCTTGCCATTCCTTGAACCTGCTTCCATCAGGAAATAGTTCCAGTCTCGATTTTCCAGCACAATCCTTCAGGTCTCGGTCTGCTGGAATAGGTCTCTCTACCTGTCTGCAACAGTCATTATCAGGCATGTTATCAAATACGTGAGGTGACAAAAACACTGCGGGTTTACGACAGAAGTTGTTATCAGGGTACATCATCCTGTTCCAACAACACAGATTGGTAGTTAAGCATTCTGCTTGGGGATAGCCAGTGCCCCCTTTTGCTCCAGCTAAACACCACTGCGTGGGGTACATACAGGACAATGTGCTGAACCAAGGGTGAATTTACGGGGCCTCCTGCATCAGGATGACAGTTGCTGCTGCAAGCCCTCAAACACCAGGCACCCTTGGCTAACATTGCCCAGTTGTTTTGAAAAATAGGCCACCAGCTCTTGTTGGGTCTTCAAGGTGCTGTGCCAGTTACCCCAGAGCAACACTGAGTTGCTTATATGGAAAAAGTTCAAAGGCTTATTTAAGTCAGACAGCCTCAGCTGCTCCAGCTGTTTATAATGCAGCCTTTTTACTCTCTAGGACAATAAGAACAGGTTCTTTTTTTCTGCTGCCTTAAGGGTCCCATACAGAGGTTTTACCAGTTAGTCTTTTCCAGTTCTCCAGTTACTTTTGTCGCTGGCTTTCAGATTTCCGGGTGAGCTGGATCTTCTTCTGTCTCAGTATCTCTCCTCTCAAAAGCAAAGGCTTTTGACTTATCTTGTGCACAGAGGTAGGGGTATAGGAAAAAAGACAAATTTCGGACCCAACCAACTGTAAACCACTCGAGTTCACTGGTCAGTGTAGTCATGGTTCCCTGTCTGGGATCAACTTTGGTCACACAGTGAGAGCCCTGAACACTAGACCACTGGGAACGTAATCTGACCTGTCTCTCTCTGTTCAGGAGAGCTATCTGTATTGGGCTCATCAGACTTGCCTTTAATGTTGATTGTTTCTCCCTTTGTTTGGCACTGATGGTTCGATCTGCCCAGCTCTCTGTTTTCGAGGGACCGGGAGGCGCAACAGGACCTGTCTCCGCTCCGGCCCCGCTCCCGCCCCAGGGCTGTCGGGTGGTGGCGGACCCGGCCCTCTCCGGCCCCACTCCTGTCCCCAGGGCTGTCGGGCGGTGGTGGACCCGGCCCCTCTCCAGCCCCACTCCTGTCCCCAGGGCTGTCGGGCGGTGGTGGACCCGGCCCCTCTCCGGCCCCACTCCTGTCGGGTGGTGCGGACCCGGCCCTCTTCCAGTCCCACTCCTGTCCCCCAGGGCTATTGGGTGGTGGTGGACCCGGCCCTCTCCGGCCCGCTCCCGCCCCCAGGGCTGTCAGCGGGTGGGGACGGTGGACAATCATCCCCCCCTCCCAGCCCCGGAGGGACTGGGGAAGGGCGGCGCAGCGGCAGGGGATGGGGTGGCGCACCTCCCCCCTCTTCCACCGCAGGGCAGCACCGGCGGCGCAGGAGGGGGTGATCCTCCCCCCTGCTCTCTTCTCCTTAGTGAAACCGTCTCCACCCAGCCTTTCTGCGGCTGATTGTAGGTTTGTTCTCTGTTTAAAAGTATTGCAAACAACTCCGCATATCTCAGCTCCTCATACCTGCCCTGGACTCTGATTTCCACCAATAAATCAGTAATCAACTCATTATCCAGACTCCCGAACTGTGGCCATCTCCTTCAGTTCTAACTAAAACTGGCCAACGCATTGCAGAGCCTGACTAACTCCCCCATGTTCAGAGCTGTCCTCCTCCGGTTAGAACCCGCCAATGTTTCAATATTACACTTAACGGGGCTTCACGGGGTATTGACAATACTTTGAGAGGATGATACACACCCCATATTCTGTTTTTGAATGAAAAAAGCAGTTAGAGTTGGAAGCAAGAATCGAACCAGCGATCTCACCCCCCCTACAGTTGCAGCCTAACCTATAGTGCAAAAGCAGAGCAGAGAGAAGCAGAAGCGCATGCATGCAAGAAACCTGCCCTTGCTGGGTGTCACCCTGCCACCCTAGCAGAGAGACCCAGCCCCTGAGCCTGCCCTTGCTGGGTCTCACCCTGCCACCCCAGCAGAGAGACCCAGCCCCAGAGCCTGCCCTTGCTGGGACTCACACTGGCACCCCAGCAGAGAGACCCAGCCCCCGATCTGCCCTTGCTGGGTCTCACCCTGCACCCCAGCAGAGAGCGCCAGCCCTGAGCCTTTCAGCTGCGTGCTGCACTGAGCCTTGTAGCAGCTCTCAGGCTCTGTGTGGATACAGCGAAGAGCGTCCTCTTCTTTCCACACCCCGTGGGAAGGAAATTTCCTTATTACAGAAAACCCCCCTTTTACAGGGCCCCGTGGCCACAAACCCACCCTCACCAGCCCTTTTGCTAGCAAAAATACCGTACCCCGTTTATCTTACCTCCTCCCCGTGCCGTGTGTTGGATTTCTTTGAAGTTCCCGGTCTCAGCTCTGGGACTGCTGCTCCCCTCCCAAAGTGCCAGCAAAGGAGAGGTGCAGCAGGACAGGATGTTGCTCTTGATCCCAGAGCTAGGACTCGGTCTCCTTCTCGTCCCGTCTTGGGTGCCAGAAAAACTGTTGCCTTGAAAGGCCAGTTTTTAATAATGACACAGACACGGTTAAGGGATAAAAAGGTTTTACCTCGTATTTGGATCCCAGGTGCACAATTGAGGCAGATAGCACACCCGTGTACAGCATGGGTAGAACTTTTATAGGTTTCAGGAATTAGCATACCTATCTAGGATTCCCCAATAAGAAACTTAACAAATGCAGTAATGCCCCTTTCTAATGAATCCCCCCCCCTCCCCCCCCCCCCCCCCCCCACGATCCCCCCCCCCCCCCCCCCCCCCCCCCGAGATGAGGCCAGAGCCAAGTTTACACAAGTGTTCTAGCAGAAGGCTTCACCCAAGGCTGGAGCCTCAGGTTTTAGATAGCGCAGGTACACTGACTCCTTGCTCAGGATGTTTGGTCTCTCTGCCCAGCAAAACGGCCTAAACTAAGCTGGGATATCAAGCTTCAGGAATTACAAGCATGTGGGCTAAGGGGTACAGGGGATGCATAGAGGGTACAGAAAGCGTAAAAAGGAAAAGCAAAATCATCAGGCCCAATCGAGCGACGAGCAGGCTCTGCTATCAGGTGTTTTCCACTTGTTGTGTGGAATATCTGTCCCTTCTTGTTGAAATCCTGCTTATTTCCATCCAGTAAAAATCAAATGGGAGCAATATTTAGATACAAAAAATGGTGTCAGTGTTTCAATAGCTAGCATCCTTCCCCTGAAAGTACTTCCAGTGTTTTAAAATGAGACTGTACCCCACACATAATTCCATTAGTACACATGTAGGAAAAAGGTTTTGACTAGAGTACAGCAACAGACAGCAGGATGCTTGGTGGTGACCTTAGAAAGAGAGTTAGGCTTCCTTGTCAGTTTCACAACCTTCTTTTGAGTAGTATAATAAAACTATTTATACTAGTTAAGCAAAAGTGTGGAAAAAGCTCCAAAACCTCACAGACTTGTTAAGCTACACAGAAAAAGAGGCAGGGAGAGATGTGATTCACAGTCCTGTGTTCAAAAACCTTTAATTCTACTGTGTAAACAATGGCTTTGGTTGCCTTAGTACTAGCATCTATAAAGATGATTTACAAACATCACTTATTAAAACTGAAAAATTACATGGTTAAATGCAGTCATTTTATAATGACTTTAACTTAGTGAGCTGTAGCTCTACTTACTTATTAACATTTTATATATTTCCTAACATAACAGTGACTGTGTATCCTGCTATTGTGATGGTGTGAGAAATCAGACAAGTCCAGATGATTGCATTTCATAGTGGAATTACAGATTTTAATTCTGTAATTTCTGTCATTTGATGGAGACACCAAGTAAGTATCAGAAAATTGCTATTATTTAAACATGGCAATTTCTGCAAGAAGCAAGAACTTCAAAGATATTTCTTGAACTTACCCCTAGTAGGCACAATAATTTAAGGGCTATCTACCACAGACAACATTGCATTTATAAGCAGTTTAAATGCATACAAATAGGTACTGACTAGTTAAACCCAGCATTTATTAACTATCATGTGAACTATACCATTTACAGACTGTACTTAAAAGATAATTTATTTTAAAATTTTTTAATTTTTCTTAGAGTGTATGCAGGTTAACACACCATGCCTCTAACCTACGCGATGGAACACCATAACTAATTATACTGTGAGTGTATTATGAGCAGAACAAATGGCATTATCTACTTCTGGTTCTTTTTTAGACATTCATGTGTGCGAAGTATCTTGGATATGTTCTGAGTATCAGATACTTTCGGTTGCTCTCTCTTGATAGAGCACATATTATTCTTATTTCCATCTCGTTGACTCTTATGATTATTTTACCTGTCCTTTCTTTTCAGGTTACATACTAATATTTCATAACAATCTTCAGAACAAGAAATGAGAGTTTAAGAACCCAGTATAAAAATCTCTTAAAGGATTTCTAGTCTTCAACAGGAATCAGCTTTCTGAACCAGACTATAATTTAGATGGTCTCTTTAAGAGGACACTGCAATCAAGGTCAACATTGCAGGTGTCTTTTCATTTGGTTTACTAAAGAAAAAACACTGCTTCCATAACTATTATTTTCTACCATAATTTTCCATGTGTGGAAACTGAGATTTAACTAGAATATTCAGTCTTGACTGCATACCCATCAATTTTCCAATGAGTTCAGTGTTTTATGGCTGATAATCAAACCTTATGTTCTTTTTTCCATTCTCTAACATTTTGTACAGCAATGCAAGGTCACACTGAAGGTCCAGCTAACTCAATATTTCATGTCCGACAGCAGGAAACATTTATGAAAAAACAAGAAAGAGGACAAGCATAGAGTGATACTGCCCAAAATATGTTCTATGTGAGATTCAATCCTCTAGTTGTGGATTATCTTCAGGAAAGAAGGTCAAGTCTTACTTAGATATAAAAGGCAAGTTTTATTAATTTCATATACACACTACTATTTTTTTTAAATTAAAAAAAAAAATCCTATGGGAATAAGCTCAGTTCTATTTAAGAAAGTTGGAGATAGTCCAGGGATGCAACTGTATCACAGCTATGGCTTAGCCTGGGGGTGGCAGGGAAGTTACCAGCTACTCCCAACCTTGAGGGCAGCAGCCACAGAAAACATGGTTAATTGGGGCTGCTGCTCATGCTAACAATTCATGGGATGCCCTTACAAAGTGACTGTAAAAAAAATTATATACCTACTTCCCTCTGAAGCCAGCCTGGAGCACGAGCAAGGTGTCTGTATCAAAATGGGCAGCAAAATGATAACAGCTCCAGAAACTGTGTGATAAAACTGGCAAGCAGAATTGCTACCAACTGCTCCCACTGTATTAGTGAGACAAGTAACTTGTCCTCTTGACAGTCACTGCTCTCAGGAAAACGAGTAGAGCAAGAAACTGTGAGCCAAGCATCCCCCTCCTCTCCTCCCCTCCATATTCCATCCCAGCTCCTTGTGGGTAAGAGCAGGGAGGAAAGTTTGCTCTCATCTCTGCTGCCAAGAAGCCTAGAAACAACTTGCATGTCTAGTGTTTAATATTTACACTAAATACTAAAAGGGAAGAATTATTTCTGTCTGGCTCCAGTTAGCAATTACATGGCAGAATTGGGAGCGGTTTGTCAGCAAGTTGCAGAGGTTATCCAAGAGGTTTTACACAAATAGCAATAGAACATCAATAGAACCAGAGACTCCTGAAGGTTATTCCTTCTTGAAACAACTCCAATGGGTAATTCCAAGGTTTCCGGCAGTAGAATTAGGGTCCTTCTTTTAGGAAAGCTTTAGACAGTGATATTTGAGTTTTGTATTTTCATGCCTTGTTTCATGAAAGCCAAAGAACTGAAAAAGTGAAACATTTAGTTTGAACCCCTGAATTGTTCCTCAAACTAGCGTGACATTTTCAATTGGGCTTTTAGATAAATCAGCCCTAAAGAAGGCTAGCAGGCTTTGATACATCACAGCAATTTCTGAAGCATGTCATCCAAGGTGGCAGTAATCCACAATTCTCTCTAGGAATTAAGAGACAACACCTAAAAATAGAAGATAACACTACTTAAATGGTTTGGGATGATATCCATAGGGCAAGGAAGAGTAAGACTCCAGTTTGCTTTTCTTATAGGATTTGCAACCCAATTTAAAAAGGTCTCAGCTTTACGGTCTTGCCCCTTACAACTACTGGGGTGATTGTTAGGAGTAACTAAGGATGCTATTAACACCCTGTAGAGCAGATCAATTAATAGTCATGGCCATAACAGGTATTAAAAATCCTTAAGATAATTCAAAACAAAACAGGAGGAGTAATTTGGGCATTAGGAGGAAAAATTCATAACCATAAACCCATGTAATGATTATTTATAAACAATGTAATGATTATTTGTAAACAAGCTGAAGCAGAAGGCTCAGTCCATCAGAGCAGATGAGGCAAGGGAAATGAGTAAAAACATATGCAGTTTTAAATGTCGTTATACCCAGAAATGAAACAGCTCAAGAAAGTGTTCAGAAAACATTTAATGTGTTGAACACTTATTGAGACAGCGCTTGGTACTTGACAAGGTTGTACGTCAGAACAGGTTAAATGTAACTGGTGAAAGCAGCCTGAGAAATACAAGGATTTCCTACACAGGCAAAGAATGCTTAACCAAAAATAGGGAGGAAATAATATCCTTTTGGGATACTTGGAGAATTCAGACTAATCTTAGAGAAACACAGGGGGAGGTCTACCTGAAATAAGATTTATCATGCATCTCCATCAAATGGGATTACTTCTCCAGGTGTTAAATTGCACCTAGAGGAAAATCCAGGCGTAGATTAACATACTTGGCCACAATCTTGGCTACACTTTTTTGTCCTTGTTAACAGTTCCCAGTGTTTGGAACAGGTTGTGTCCACCCTGTTGCCTCATGCTTTAAAACTCAAAATCCATACACATTTGAAAGAGCACAAATGTAGACTCAATTTCAACTCCATACACATCAGAATGTAGTAAGTGTGTTTGCTGTAATGCTTAGAGACACAGTCTCTCCCCAAACATCAAACTGATAGGTATTTGCATGGAAAAAGCACAAACAAATAAAAGCAGGCTCGGTTCTTCGACAACTGTTCAAATAGTGAGGAAAACAGCAGTGAACAGAAAATAAGTTTGGAAACATCAAATGAGGTGATGAATTTATTAAATTGAGGAACACATGGCTGACATATGGGTACAGCACTTCACAATTAAGGCATCTCATGTTAAGCCAGACCATTTTTGGCATTTTTTAAGGTGATCTGCCTAGAAGGCTCTGCAAGTAATCTGCAGTGCTAAGAAACCCTCTTAAAGCCATGCTATTTCTTGATTATGACTTCTTTTTACCAGTTCAACTATAACAGCTCCCTGTACCACAGCAATAATCCAGCAAACCTTTTGCAGGTGACAGGCCCGAAGTCACGAGGCCTTTTAGCAATGAATTTTTATCTGAAAATACATTAAAGTGAGTTCCAACATTATTAATACCCCAAGAGTCTGAAATTGTGTTGCCAATAAAATAGTAATGCAACCTTGGTACCAGGGGACAAACTCGGTGATGGAAATGTAAATTCACTGTAACTTACATTCAAGCCTCAGTCTGCTGAGTCAAATAGTGGTGCTAAATTTTATATTAAAACTGTCCTGATTGGAAGTATCTGCTTATTTCACAGTCGGCAATTTATCACTATCCACGTGAACTGAATCTGAATCAATGTCACACAGGGAAGGGGATCTATATAATCTTATTTTTTAATTGGAATGCTATACGCAAATCTGAACTGGTCCCTAGGTATGGGAGAAAGTACAATAATGCACTGAAATAAAATAAATGCAAAGTTCATACATATTCTACCCAAACAAAGATATAACTCAGGTAATAAATAAAATAAATAAATAGATAATCAAGGTGAGCATTTATATAGTCATCTATAGTCCACTTGAGGACTTACAGAGAATTAAGTAAAGAGCAGAAGCCACAAGAAGTGGAGTATTAAAAGACAGAAAGGAAACCAAATTAAATAAACAAAGCCCAAAAATATGCACAAAACCACCACCAACAAAAAAACCCCTGGATTTTAAACATTAGATTAAACAACTTAGCCAGAAATATAAAATAAATCTGTGCTAGTGAATGTTTAACACTTCACGTAGCTATTTGCACTGCCACTTTGCATAAATAGGTATAAAAAAGTCCTAAGTCTGACCACTTACCTCCACAAAGAAAATCTCACAGGACCATTTCAAAGAACAAAGCACAAATTTGCTTAAGCAGCTCCTAGACTGTTTCAGGTTTCATGCCTCATTTCAGTTCCTCCCTTCGCTTGCAACAAAACCAGAAAATAAACCAAACCAAAAAATTTTGTTGCGTGGTTACTTCTCCCATTGCCTCCATGCACCCATTCCACTTCTCTGTGGGGTCTATTTCAACGTTTAATTTTCCTCACAGGCCAAAAAAAGAAGTCTTTTATACAGACAGAATTTCCCCTGAAGCAACTTATGCCTGCTACCTCTTGTCCTGCCACCCTGCACTGTTCCTGTCACCACCCTGCAGGTACTGTAAGACTACAACCACGTTCAACCTCAGTGGCCCTCCAGCAGACTCTCTCCAATTGTATTTATGCAGCTGAAGGGCACCAAAGCCAGGCACAATTTTCTGTGTGGGGTTTTCCAGGAAATGCCAGGTGGAAGGGGACCATCACATCCCTCGATCAGGGGCTGTGTCCCTTCAGCTGAAGCACTGGGTGGGGATGGCCCTTGCTGCTACCATCCTCAGGGTGGCTCTTGTGCATCTTGCTGTCCCCCAGGGCCCCAGGAACTTTGCTGCACAGCCCTTGCTGGGGCAGGCAGAGCCCACCTGCACTGCTGCTCAGGATTATTCCAACCTAGTATGTATACATTTACCATTCTTAAGCCTTTTGCTTGGCCCAAGTTTAAAGTCTGTGCTCTTTTTTTAATATAAGGGTAAATTAATTTGTTTTAGAGTTGTCCAAGCTGGTTGCCTGGTTCAGAGAAATAAGGGCTGACATTATAGTAAAAGTGCTCGCCTGTTCCTCAAGGATCACAGAATTCTGACTTTTCCCTACTTTTCAGGATAGGTCAGCCAAGTCACAGCGGGTTATGCACAACACTTTCATGCCTCAGGCTGAGCACATCTGAGGTGCAGCTTATTGAAACCTAGGATGTGATAACAGAAATCTCTGCCCTTTGAAGCATCCAGCATACACATATGGTGCAGCTCAAGCTTTCATCCACAATGGGAAGCTAAATAGGATTTTCAGGAGAACAGGGAAGCCTGGAGATTAGCAAAATCAAGACTTTTTTTTCCCCCTTTAATATTGTAAGAATAGATTAAGAAATCTGCCCTCCACACAATTCAAAAGTGAACCAGGACTATAGCTGAGTCTTTTTTCATTGCTCTCTCTCAGACCAACTTTACACATGAGTGATGAAATGAAACTAAAGCATGACTGCAGGGAACAGCTGCACTTTCCTGCCCATTTCCTTCATGCCCCTCCCCCTCCCAATGAAATTTAAGATCGATTCCCAGTTAGAGAAATGACTGACCTTGTCAAGGTAAAAGTATTTTTACCAATTTTCAGTTTTTCCATTTGAAAGGCGTAAGGAAGTTGTTTTCACAGGGTGTAGGAAAGTGGAGGAATTAGTTGCGGCAGGACATCATGGATGCTGAAGCTGCAGAAGAGTAGTGTATAAAGTACAGAGACACTTGAAATATTTTTATTTCAGTGCCAGGAGACAAAGCAATAAAAAACGTCCTTGTTCTTCCATTCTGCTCTAGCAATTCTCATCTGCCCACTTTCAGAGATAAGGTTTAGAGCTGAGTGATTGCTTCTCCTGGTTTATTAGTGGCCTCCCCTGTTTTTACGGTTTCATTTTGTCAATACAAAATTGAAACAGAAAAACTGCAGCTTACAAAGGTGTACCTACACACTTCCTGTAGTTGTATCCAAAAGGCTAAGGCCAAACAGGGATTTCCTTCGGTAAGCTAAGTCTCCTAGTTTAGCTGAGTATTGTATTCCTATCATCTGCTTATGTTAGAGGAAAGAAAAACAACCCATCTCTAACTATACATTAGTCGAGACTGCTCTGGTTTGTTTTGGTGATGTTCCTCCCTTCAAGGACAATGGAATGGAAAGGGACTAGACACACAGTTTTTTTTTTCTCTTGGGAGGCTCTCTCGGGATCAGCGGTGGACAAGAAACTGCCTGCTCTCTGGGACTGCTCTTTTTTTTTTCCCTCCTTTTCTTTGGACTTTTTTCCCTCGATTTTTTTTTTTTCTTCATCATTCTGAGAATTGGAGGATTCTTGTGGCACGACAGATGAGAGGGATCCTTCGTGAACTATCGGAGAGAGACTCTGTCCAACCCCTCTGGGGGCCCTGGAGGGGAAACTGCTCCCAGGAGGGAAGAGAAAGGCTTTGGGATCTAAACAGCTGATTCCACAGGGTTTTTTTTATGTTTTTATAATTTAAATAAATAGGTTTTTTTTCCCCTTTTCCTTTCACTTTTCCTCTCTGTGGAAAAGTTTGTCTCTAGGACTCGGGTGGGGAAAAGAGAGCGGGGGGAGGTTTGCTGGAACTTGGGAGTTTTTTGCTCCCATTGAATTCATTCAAACCACGACACCAAGCAGGGCCCAAATCCTACAAATGGAGGTTGCATCAAGACAAATTCTCTATATTTGTTCACTAAATCTAACAAAGTATTCAAATGTGGTTATCAGGTTTGTAGTTTAGGACTTGGAAACAACATAGTTATTTTAATATAATTCATTTTTGTTCAACTTACTTCAGAAATGGCTTATTATATCAATATTATTATCATTGAGAATATGTCTTTCACACTGACATACTTGCAATTTATACAGAATATCAGGACTCTACAGCTTTAGGTCCTCAGCAAATTTATAATTCCAGAATCAGGTCCTACAAAAATTGTGACAGTTAACTGATTATGTTAACTCTTTCAAGATGAGCTCATCAGTCTGAATTGAAATGAGGCATTTGCATAAGTACTTCCTAAACGTTGGACAGAATCCAAGCATTTTTGTCTTGCATAACAATTTGTTTTGCGACTGCACCAATAAATTGAGGCAATATCCCAAGATCTTCATATTTTATTTTCCTTTTATGATTGCTGGAGCTCCATTGGAAGATTTCTTTTTTTTTCAATGGGATATAGGATTAACAAAGGCCTCTCCCATTCAAGAAGAATATATAAAAGAATAGCATTGATTTGAAATTGTGCCTAGTGCAGATGGTGATCACGCTGACATAACTGCTTCAGAGTTATGGAATAAATTGCAGTCTTAAGATGTAACGCTTGATCAAAATGAAATTGATATTCAGAAGCTGGATTTCACTGACAGTTGTGGCTCCCAGAATACTCATTAAAATTCAAACGTTATCTTAAAGGTTTTACTAACTGTTTTGAGACTTATTTTGAACAAAGTGAAATCTCAAAAATAAAAAGCAGTCACAAATTCTTTTCATGGCAGAACATCAAATCTAGCATAATCTGCAAGTGAACCTTGCAAAGTAGTTCAAATTCTAGAGAGCAAATTGACATATGAAAGCATCTGGTTACCAAGTTTAAAAAGTTATTTATCACATGATACTGCAAAGTTAATTTATCATATTAAATATTTTGCAAATAAAATGTCCAGGAGACTATGCGAAGCTCAGAAGGTTCTGTGCTTTATTTCAGAATATGTATTATCCTGATCTAGATTTTAAAACCAGTAACATTGTTGATTCCATCATTCAGTCAAAAGCCAAGAAATTGCAGAATTTTCCTTTAAATAGTAGGATCATAGAACCTCTTAGGTTGGAAAATCAAGTCAAACTGTAAACTTAAAACTGAAAAGTCTCCACTAAATCATGTCTTTAAGAACCACATCTGCATGTCTTTGAAATACCCACAGGGAACAAAACGAGCGAGAATATACACTCACATAAGGGTTAGGGTAATTACAGGAATCCTTATTATCTCTCCTTTCATCCTTATTTTCTTATTTGCTTTCCTAGTGCACAACTACATTTTAGGCAAGTAATTTCATGGACTTATGCACAAATCCTTTTTCCTGAAAGGTACAGTTAATTTAGAACATCCCCAAAGCTATGTTTGCAGTTACAATTATCCCTTTTATTGTGCATTTGCTTGCACTGAAAAAAGACAGTGTCTTCTGTCATTCTGCCTCCCAGGCACCTAACTTTGCTTATGCTCTTCCAGTTCTTCATAGCCTTCTCTGTCTAATAGTCACGAGTGTTTGCATATCAATCTTGTCACATGAGGTAAAAGTTTATAAAAACAGTCTGAGGAGGGGGAGAGAAACAGAATCCTGACTTCTTTTTCCTAAATATAGAAATTGGTT
>CM019236.1:1362076-1385137 GCA_009741485.1 Malurus cyaneus samueli | reverse complement strand
TATTCCAAATTTGAGATGTGCTATGAACGTAGTGACCCCAGTAATGATGCTAAAGGTGATCAGAGTTGGGAAAATAGAAAACAACCTTTGAAATCTCAGATGAAACTATCCAAGTAATTGCATTTTTTAATGAAACAAAAGAAGACTAGTGCTTTCTGTAGAGTATGTTCTGTGGACTGAAGTTTCACTGGCCAGACAATACTACAGGTTCAGCCATTTCAGGAATCAAAACAGTAATTAATCAGTGATTATATGATGACTAACATCAAGTAATGATAAGATTAACTGCTGGAGAAGAAAAACATAAGATGCCCAAACAACATAAGACATGGAAACCTGTTCTCAAATAGAGAAGACACTTGTACACAATTGTCATAACATACATGACTAACACACAAATTCTAAGCTTCATATAGACAGCAAACTCTAATTATTGTATTTTTTTAAAGTAACTTCTTCAAGATCTTATTCCCTCAGGAAAAGCTGCATGACAACTGCAACACACATAACTCTAACATACACACTGTGTATAAATCAGATGCATAGAAAAAAACAGACCAGACACTTTGTAGAAGTAACAGAATATTAATGTTTCTAACATAATTTTGGTTTTATGCATGTAAACTCCTAGAAGTTAAATCCAAAAAAAAAAAAAAAAAAAAAAAAAGCTAATCTATTTAAATTTCATCTAAAAGAGGACTTCACAACACAGAGCTTCTCAGAGGATTATGTATGCTTGTCAGAGAGCATCCTGAACTATGCTGAAGGAATCTAGGACAAACTGATTGCACTGTTAAGGCATTGCCTTATGGTTGAACTTAGAATAGCTGGGGCCTTCCGTTTGTGCCACTGCAAGCTGCACCTAAGGCTCCTATTGAAGTATACTACATATATTTTGTATTTCTATATTAAGACAGCAATTTAAATATATTTTATTTAGGAAGAAAGCCGATATTTGATCCAGGGGACTATTAATCAGTTCAGATGGTGTCTTAGCAAGCTATTCAAGTGGGATACTTATGCTCTCTTTCAATTTAAACTACAGAATAGATTAAAACAAATTCATTACATCCTCAGAAAGTATTTTCTTTTTGCTAGTAGAAGATTTGTACATCAATATAAATAGCTCATAAAGCAGCTTAAAGTTAATTCAATCATATAAAAAGAACTGTCTCATAAAACCAATCTATTTTCTCACTGAAACAATATCCACTTACAGCCTAATTTTCAGGGACACCAATTAACCTAGTGCACCTCAGAAAACCTTGTGCTTATTTTCTCTTCCCTTCAGGAATGTCATCTTTTCCAGGACTAATCTTTGTTTTTCCTCTGGAAAGTGATTTGATACCACTCATCTGACACTGCAAAACTGCTGAGGTGGAAGCAACACAAATAAACTAGAGGAAATTAAAAAGGATTTAAGGAAAAACAACTGATATAGGTCACATGATCAAGATGTCCAGTAGTTACAGAGCAACTTAAGCTGCAGACACAAAACATAATCTACACTTGCATTTCTTGTGACGTGGTGTCCATAAAACCTTTCAGAAATAAATATTGAAAAATCATATTGAAATAGATGACATAACCAAGACTATTCATCAGTTTAATTTTCTTCAACAAGTAATAAAAAAAAAAAAAAATAACACACCAAAAAGGATTTTTACATTTTTAGATTTAAAATAAAAAAGTTTGCAAATTATTATTTTACACTGGTCATGTGCATTACGATACTTTGTGCATTGATGTTATCTTTTTTTAGCTGGAGAAGCGTATAGGAGCAAGTATTATACAAAAAAGAAAGCCAGGCATTTTGTCATTCACTATGTTTGCAAAAATAAATTACCAAGTGAAAAGACTATAAGTTAGAATCAATATCGAACTATAAACAAGTTTACATGTGTGCTTTACCCACAACAGTCAGACTTCCACTATAATTTTGAAAAATGTAGATCAACTTTACAGAGCAGGAGAAAAGCAGGAAGAGTGATCAGTGACCAAGCAGATCCTGTGTCAAAGAGTGTTCCCTTCTTTAGATGAATTATCCCGGGCTAGTCAAAGCTTACATAAGCCTCTTTTTAGAATGTTTTTATGTATCTAAAGACAGGAAGAAATCAGTTCATGGTCACATTAGGACATTTAGTTAAAATATTCAGAACAGATATTAAAAATGCTTCTTTCAAGACAGACTTCAGACACAGACTGCCTGTGGGGGTGTGGAATATCTCTGATTTCTTAAATGCTACAGAAACTTCACAGGTATTCAGAGAAAATCACAAATTAGTGTTGGTATTGAGTATGGGAGTATTAGACAATTGTCTAGGATCCCTTTTAGTCCATGATTGAAAATTAGTCAGGTTTATTTTATATTCTGATGGTTGTCTATTAAGTTTAAGGTCTGAATAATTTTAAAATAAAATTTCAAGACCACTTTGTTTAACATATTTGTCCCCTGCTAATGACTGATTATGCAATTAGCAGAATAAATAATGTCATAAACAATAATAAATACATAATAATGTGTATAATGAATAAAGTTATCCTGGTCAGATGTGAAGCTAAATGCACTTAGGAAGTTTATAGGTAATTTTGAAAGAAATTTTCCTTTGAACTGGATTGTGAAACATGTAGCATCACCAAAGCAAAGGGATAGACTTCAATCAGTGGCACCAATCCCAGATATCACTATATTATTTAACATCACATTTTATTCGGAAGAATAGAGAGACACATTTCTGTTTGCTTTTTTGGTGCACAGTGCAAGCCTAAGATGCAAAGTTAATTTGTGAAAGACTTTCTGAAGAAATTTGAAAGGTCAGATGAAACCTGTTAGGAAAAAAAATCCAACTATAAAGCTAGATTAATTTTATCATTCAGTGTCAATTTAAAAATCTCTTGCTGGGAAGGCTGCTTTCTATAATTGATGAAGTTCTTAATGTGACAGACATTGAGAACCATGATTGATTATGTGCCATTTAATATTTGCAATATATTGGTGTCAATGATTGAATAAATCAGATTGATAATCCAAGACACAACATGCAAATTTCCTTCACAAGGACACCACTGCTAACAAGTACTGAGAAGGCTCTGTCCAATGTCTAGCATTTTTGATTAATGGTAGCTAATGGGAAAATGTAATGTCTTCTTCTCCAGTATCACTATTGTACAAGCCCTTCTTTACCTTGGATTCTTCTTGAAAACCAAATTTTTATTGATATTCCATATTTCTTTCCTATATTCCTTTTTGCTATAAAGCTTGTTATGCAGTAAATTGCTGTAGCTCCTCTAGTTTAGTGGAAACACTGATATAATTATTTTAAACCCTTCCGACACTCCCCATATTGAAAGCTTGTTTATTCAGCTGTTTGAGTTTCCTCTTTTTTTGTTCTAAGCTAGGTCATGCAAGAAGCACAGAGAACATGAAGCACCAAATCAAGGCCTTATAACAAAGGACACACTCATTAAAAGAGCTGAGTAACAGCTGCTTATTCTGCAGGCCTCAGTGAAGCCACCTATGTTAGCAGGCAGCTCTATAGACTTTATCCCAGGCAAATCTGCCTCTGGAGTAAGAGGGAAAACCCTGTCTGCAATACTGAATATAAGTGCAGGAGGTCTCTTATCTTCTGGAAGCACAGAAAAGGCCAAGTCTTGACAGAGTAGTCTGGATTAGGCTATCCATCCCAGAACATTGATTTTCACCACCTTCTTGCTTAAGGAGATGTTTGTACAAGCTGAATTTACCCTTAAAAAAGTACGACTGCACAGCTTCTCTGTCATTGAGTTCTTTTGCTTTTGATGGTTTTGTGACGATTTATATCTGCTAAGACTCTCCAAAACCATTTGAATCACACAGTTGCATAGCTGTAAAGAGAAGATTGAGTAGGCACTGATGATTATGCTTATAGTTATTGTTTTGTCAGATGAAACTGCAAAAGCATTTCATGAATGAGTCATGGTGAATTATGTTTAAATTATGGATTGTGACTCACTGATTTTCACATTGTTTTATCCTTCCAGAGTTCTCCTACAAGAATCTAAGAGACAAGAAAGAACCTTCTATGCCAGGCCTGGAAATAAGAAAAGGCAAATTCGTCTACACCCAACCCATCAGAAGGGATAAGAACAAGGAGCAGATCACCCTAACCAAGGAAAAAAATGAGCAAATATTTTCTGGTGACTTTGATGTATCACAACCTGGGGGAGCCTACATGCTGGAAAATCTACACAAAGCCCTCTTGAGTAATGACAGAATAATCCTATACATGGAATCCCAACATCAGAAGCTGTATTTTTCCTGGTTCGTCTGGACTGCTTTCATCACCAGCATAAACCAAGATAAACCAATCATCTCTCTGAAGGAAGAAATATTGTATTAATTAAAATAAACTTTTCCTAGCTACAGTTCTCAATACTTAACCCTTTATAAAATCCTGGCCGATATTTTTCCTGCCCAAAGTGAACAGTCTTCAACATTACTCTTAATTTTGGACAATGCAACTCATGCCAGTACTAGGTAATGTCCCTGTAGCCCTGTGCTAGCTTGTAGCACTAAAACCACTGAGAACGTGTGAAAACTGGACCTAGTGTAGAAAGCCCAGATTAGAGCTAACACAGGTTTGGGTGATGGCTTCTCCCATTGCTTCCTGCCCTCTGGTAATGAATGCAATTCATATGGCAGAATGTATTTCTATGTGACACATTACTGAGAGATCAGTTTTATGGGATAAAACCAAAAAGTTACACAGAACACTATCCATATATTTATATATGTGCAGATAATATTTTTACTTCAATATCTCAGTCAATAGGTGAGTGCAAACAGAAATACACAGACTTTTTGATACATACAGAGGTATATTGATAGATAAATATAGAGGGATGTATATGATATCAGTAGATGTGTAGTAGTAATATACATGAATATACTGAATAACTATATTTTTTATAGAAGTATTTCTATAAATCTGGAGATTTCTACATAAACAAAAAATATATTACATAGATATATCCATACATTTGTCTATATTAAAAAATGTAAATGTATCTACATCTATAAAATACATAGGTATAATATAGATTTATAAATATTACCTAACTGATTTCAGAAACAAAGGTTTCAATGTGAATATACATGTCAAAACATACAGTAAAACTATATAGTAAAAACTCAATATAGAAACTCACATCACACTTTGGATTTTAATAGAATGTTTCATCTCAATGGAAGTCTTGTTCCTGATATTTAACAAAACATTAAAACTTTTAACCTGAAAATACAGCATGTTCCAAATGACTAGACAATATATGGTATTTCCCTTCCAAGATATGGCTTCACTGAGCATTCTGAAATCAACAGAATTATCTTGGGTTTATGCTAGCATTTTGGATGTCCATTCATCTAGAGACAGGTATTACTCATTGCTGAAAAAACAAAGTTAGATACTTGGTAAACCCGAGGACAGTGAGTTTCAGATGCAGAGGAATCTAACCACCATTAAAAAGCTTAAGGGATACAATACTTCAGTTCAGTACTAGAAAACTGGTAGAACTTTGCAGAGTAACATCTCATTTGTTACATCAGCCTGGAATCTCAGCCTACAGCTCACTATGCGTGACTCACTATGATCGTACAGAGCTACTAAAAGCCTGTATTTTAAAGGACATCTGTTATTTTATTACTTATTTTTCTCAGCTTTAGTCCTCACTAGTTTGGAAGGCTAAAGGCTAGCAGGCCATTGAGGTATCAAGTACTTAGTGATTAAAGAAAGAGCTGCACCAAAGGTAGCTCTGTCTAAAACAAATCAAAACAGCAGAACTTCAAGGAGGTTACCTAACCACTCAGGGCTCAGGAAGCCTGGGGGCTTTCCAAGGGTGACAAAGTAGCTGTTTTACACCAAGTCTCAGTCAGTTTTCAGTTGTGTCTATTGAGCTCACCACATGGCCTTGGGATCTAAAGGGATGAGCAAGCTCCAGGATCTAGGAAGAAGAAACAGCTTGTCGAGGAGCATGCACATAAAAAGGTAGCCACAGTCAGTGTCCCGGGAGGATAAGAGGTTTGGTTTACAGGGAGTACACTGCCTGCACAGGGCTGAAATCCAAGTTTTGCAGCAAGCCAAGTAAGCTTCCTACCTGCTACGCCCCTGGAGGCAGAGCTTCCCTTTAAAGCTTTTCCAAGATTAAACCAGTAAACATGTAGTAAGGAACTCTTCTCTGTGCTTTTCAATCCTGCAGGGTTCCTCCTACCCCTTTGCCTCTGACACCTGGCTGTTTGCTCCCTGTAGTCTCCCACTGCACTGTGGTTACCTGCCAAGCTCCCTGACTACTAGAGTAAGCTGCTCACCAGACAGGAACAGCATCTCCTACACGCATTTTGTTGGGAAGACTTCAATTTATACTCTATGACTCAACTTCCATAAACATCACCTGAACAATGAAAATAAAGTACTGTTCTTAAAGAACAGAAAGGAAGCAAAAGCAGCCAAATGGGCTTTACAATATTAACTGCCTGATTGCACCTGTAACTGTCCAAGAAGACTCTAAGTAGTGAGCGGGCAGAGGGACAAAGGTGTTGGGCAAACATTCAGTGCTTTTATCAAAACCTAAATTTAAATGGAACTAAATCCTTAAACAACTTTCATTTAAACCAGCTAAATCAAATTGCCAACTTCCTGAGTCTTTCACTACCTACAAGCTGATATCCTGTCAGAGATGCTCTGCCAGGATTATCTGATCATTTCAAAATAGCATTAAAAAATCAGTGCTAAAGATAAAGCAAATCCTGTTGAGATAACAAATAAAAGGCATACCAAAAGTCTTAGAACTATATGAGGTTACATAATGTCTTCAGAAGCATCCCCAGTCCATTTAGTACCCCTGTTGTGGGCTAGAGTCCTAGCCTGAACAAACATAGAACATATTTTTTCAAGAGAATCTTGGTATTTCAGTTGTATATGTATCCAAGCATACTGGATCAGTTCCCATACTTTCAGAGACTGTTTGGCCATCTTCATTAGCTAAGGCTCAGAATTACTTTAATGTGTTCAATAATTTTGCTGTAGTATTTGCCACTGTGAGGCTGAGTATTCTACAGAAACTGATGAATGCATAGCTAAAAATACAAAGTATTTCATATTACTCCTCTGCAAGGGACATAATTTGCCCTGGGCATTCCAAGACTTGTACTTTATTTAACATATCAAGTTCCTCTGAAGTATCACAGTTAAAATACCTCTTCTGTATCATAAAAGGAGTGGCTATCATCTCTCATCAGAACAAAACAAACAAGGGCACAGAAAACAAAAGGAACTTAGAAAAGAAATATTTAAGTTCTCAAGCTTCATAATAAAAAACTCCAGATAATAAAAAGTCTGAAATGAAGCATTATTTTTTTATTACAGATACATTTTTATTACAGAAGAGAAACAAAAAAATTACTTCTTGTTCTGTATATGCATATAGAGAATTAACAAAATAAGAGAACAACACCTTCCTCAGAAAAAAAAGTCTCAATATGTAGGATATGATTGTGAAAAAACAGATGGCATTGCAAATGTCACTTAGAGTCAGGTATCTTATTATGCCTATATGTATGGTTTGTACTCAAAATTTATGCGTACTCAAACATTATGTCCGTGCTTCAAATTCCGTATATTAAGCCAGGCTTTCCAGGATCAACTTATTTCTACATAACACATTTTTCTACCAGAAAACATGTAAGAAGTTTGAATAGGGAGACAGGTTATGGACACTGGTTATGATGCCAGTCAAAGATTTCTGCTGTTATCACGTGCCAACTTTAAGTGGCTGATAAGCAAATAAAAAACCCCAACAACAAACCCAAAATGAAACAGCCTCACTGAATAAGAGAAAATTTAAACAACAATAATTATTTTTTCAGAGCTGCTAAGGTGCAATCCTTCCAACTCTCCCTCTCGTCAAATGAAAGAGGAAGCATTTAGAGAATGGCTTCAAGAGTAAAGAATGTTTTCCATACAAAGAGAAACAGAGCTTTTTATTTTGCAAAAGGGTATCAAGAAGGGCAATGATAAAACTCCATAAAATCATGACAAACTAGAAGGCATCAAATTGATTAGCTAGGAGACCAAGACAACTCGAGACATTCCCTTTCACACAGATTTTATGTCATGAAATCTGTTAACTCAATGTGGTTACTGAAACAGACTCAATCCTAGTTCATTATATTTGCTTGAAAATGTTCTCATTTATGTTTGTATAATCAACACAGCTGTTTTAATTTCACTCAAGAGAAAAACTTGACTCTTTGCAAAACTGTATCATAACACAAATAGCAGCATTGCAGGAAACTATGTCAAACCCCGCCCTGTTTCATCCTTTGGGGCTTGTTACCCAGAATTGAGATATTTGTGTAAGAGTCTGTGGAAATACTTTTTTAACAGATTTTTCTTTAGATTCTACTTTAGACTGACAAGAGAGGGTTTGTAGCTGTTCTAAGACAACTATGTGACACAAGCACAAGAAGCACAAGACCAATGGATTCAGAAGGTTCTTTCATTAGTTTTGAAAAGCCCTTAAAATACATTTGGAAAACATTAGTCCATTTTATCACACTCAACACATCTCAAATACAACAAAATCATAGACAATAGATGAAACAAAATAATTTCTCAAGCCACATATCTCCTGGGAACAATTTGTTTTGGTCCAACAGACAAATTAAAAATGACAATCTTATCAATATGAAGCCTCTTTATGTGAACCTCTTTATGTGAAACAAGCTGAAGACTGAGATTACCAGAATTCAGAACAAAAAATAATACATTTTTTTCTCAAATTAATTAAAGGGTGAGAATAATACTTCTATTGTACCTACAGAGAGCAACTCCTATTTCAAAACAAGAAATTAAAAGGTGATCAGCTGGCCTGAAAATCTTCAACCCATCCTATTGTGGATAGCCTAACCATGTAAAGATTCTCATAACTGGAGCATTATGTGACAAGTAGACTGAATCAATTATGGATTGGATGTCAAGACTATTTAGAAAGTTTGCAGCCTGAATATTATAAAAGTGTAGCAAGAAACATAGCATCTAATGTAACCAGAGGTATCATGGATGCAATGAACCTTTTTCTTGAGATTTTGTTTCTCACTTAATTTGGTCAAAATTAAGTTAGTAGTTAGTAGTTACCTACTTTACATCTCAGTACTGTTTTTTGTTCATATGCAACATCCTTGCAGTGATATTAGTTCTTAGGGTAAGTATTTTCATACAGCATTTGAACTAAATGAGAAGAGGTAGGTATTAAGAAACATTAAATGCTGGTGGCAGTGTAAAAAGTGCAAAGAGATTTTCTCCCAAGTATTTTTCTCAGGTCTTATCAGTGACTTCTTGTACTGTAGAGTCTGCAAGAGGACTGAGAGCCCTGTTTAGGGAATTAACAGACGAAATCTGACTTTCAGAGGTCTTAAACTTAAGGCCATTCTTGCAAACATCTATCCATAAAGGCAAAAAAGCTCCAGCGGAGTTTTACAGCACTCAGCAAATGCAAACATGAAGCAAGCATTACTGAGATTTAGTCTGACAAGTGGCAGGATATGGCCTCAAATCAGCTTTGTAGGACAACTCTGGTAAACTGTAGTGGTCTCCTCTGAATCCTCAGCAAAATCAAGTGTGACAGGAAAACAAAACTGAGAAGGAAGTTTAAAAAGCAATTACATGATCTGATTTGACTGTGAAAAATGCAGAGAAGTTCAATTCAGATAATTCTGCTATGTTTGTGGCTATGAATATTTTCTGCCACTACAGCAATCAATACAAGAATGAAAACAAGGTGAACCTGAGGAAAAAATGTTAGATTAAAAAAATGGATTCACATAGTTGCTTTTCTACATCTGCGTTTTCCAAATATAAAATATTATTCATCACATATAAAAGTTAATGTTACCATGTTGACAAATGTGAAATTCAGATCTCACATTCAATGCAGTCTCTAGCTGCAAATTATATTTAAATTATAGGATCCCAATTTCAACATATTACTCTCTTCCATGAAGTCTGTGTGCAGTGAGATTGGTTAGACTTTTGTGAGGGAAAGTCTGTGGAAGTGTTTTTGAAAAAAAAAAAAAAGCTGTTGCCTGTACTGAGTGAAAATAACTGAGAACTGCTAGAAAATGTTTGGAGTCACAGATTTAAAGTTTGCTAGTTTGAAACATTAGGTAACATTTTTTAATGTATATGAAGCAGGAAATGTCAAAATTATGAAAACATAGAGGTGAACATTAATTTGAAGATGAGTTAAAAATTAAAAAATTCAAACTCCTGATTCAGGTTGCAAGAGTTGTGATTAGCAAATCTCTAGAAAACCAAGGTCAATACTTCTAATCAAGAATAGAGTATGAGTAGCACATCGTTGTGGCCTCAGGAATCACATCATTATTGATTTGCCAACCATTCCTTGTAAGTTTCAGGTTAGGGAGAGTCTGAGCCTATTATTTTTACAGGAGTGCTAAATCATTCTTCATATAATCTAGCTTGTAGCATTTGACTCTATTGAATCACATAACTGGAGACTATGCCATAAGCAGAATTCTCCAAATGACCAGAGACTGATTAATTCTGTACCTGCTTACATCCAAAGCCCCATGTATCTTATGATCTTTTGCACTTACACAATTAAGATATATAACTTATAAAATTAGGGACCAACACATATTGAAATTCATTGGTACCCAAGTACAGTAACAAGTCAGAACCTCTAAAATTTACTTTAGTAAAATATTGTGGGATATACTTAGCTTTTACTGCTTTTACTGCTTTTACAGTTTTCAGCGCTGATCCATTGTGCATCTGAGAGCTTCATAATCATGATGCATATTCTACATTTCATTTATTTAGCTTTAATACTGATGTTTCCATTTCATACATCACATACTTAATGAAATTTGTGGAGAAAGTGTGGTCTAGCTGGAAGCATGAATATTCTGCATCATGATAAAGGAGGGAAGAGAAGTAGAGGACCTTTCAGGGTTACATGTTCTAGAAAACAAAGAACAGTGTCTTCTCACAGACACCATCAAAGTTTTCATCACATTAGCTCAGCCAGTTACAATTTGCTTGATTTCCCCCCACCTCATCATCAATCCCCAAGTTAATAACTCTTATCATACCAAACCAAGGTCTTTATCTCATTAAAAACCTGGACTCAGGCAGTTCCCATTCCACTAAGGCTATTCTCCAGCCCTAAATTACAGTTCATTGTCTCACAGGCATTAATTCCTCAGTACAAGAAGATAATTCACTATGTTTCTGTTCTGTTTTGCTTTCTAGCTGTGTTTATGCAATGTGGGGTATAAACAGCAAGAATGTCAGTTCTTTCCAGAAGCATCAGATTCAGTCTTGGTGCACATTATAAGCGTCATCTGTCAGTCTGCATCTCACAGGATTTTGAACTTAAATGCATGTTGCAGGAGAAGGCAATAAGCCAGCAGAGTTGCCTTTATTGTAGGTTTCAAGTTTGGAAAAATCTTAAAGATGCGGCCTTATATGTAGACGGACAGATCATTACTTTGAGGTCACTTTTTAATCCCATACTGTATTTATGTACGTAATTCCTCATAGTAATTAAAAATACTTGAAAAGTAGCACAAAAAGATCAAAATATGAAGATTTTCACTGGGCAATTTTGCTCTGATTTTCAGCTGTGCTTTCCTATAACTGTAATGCAAGCTTTAGGCAACTGGTGCATCCTTTTCAAGTTTATCTTGTTTAAGAACTGTTTGCCTGAATGACAGTTCTTGGATCTTATGAGACCCTGTTTTGTAAGCTATGCACAGATTTCACAGTTTGATTTTAAGACAAATCACTGTCATGAAAGAAAGCTATAATCATAGCTGATCATTGCTTCCATTATTATAGCAGCAGAACTTAAAAGGCCACAGGGCTTTCAGAAAAACATGGCATCTTATTTTTCACTTTTAAGATCTGAAGCAGAGTACAAATCTAAATTCTAATTTAAATTTAAATAATTCCATTGGGGGGTTTAAAATACATGGAAATTTGGCTCTATGTTGTTAACAGAAATTTTCAGCAAACTAGCACTTTGTTGAAAGGTAATACTGAAACCTGATGGAACAAATAATAACATTTTAGAGTTTAGCAAGTCTAAGTTATAAGTGTTCATTCCATTCAAGCAAAACCTGTAAAAGGTACCTCTTTAAGAAAAATCAAGTAAAGATGTTAAAGTCGGATATATGTTCAAATGGCTTAATGCCATAATGCTTAGTGGTTTCCTAGCCTGCAAATAGCAACAACCTTTTTGTTTTAAAACTCTTATTTCTATGCTGTTAATGTTAATATTTAACTCACTGAGGTCATTTATCTGCTTTCCAAGGGCTGAATATTTTTATTCATCATGAACAGCATTTACTTCATACTTTCCCTGAGGTGACTCTTCTCCATACACTCAGACAGTAAATTGCATACACAGCTCTATTCCACACCACTTTATAAGTATCTTTTCATCACAATTTGTACCAGCTGCCATGAGTTTCACACCAGTTCACCAGAGCATACTAAAAATAGTATTCTCAGCAATCTGAAATGTTGAGTTGCCTTCATTTCTCTGAATTCCCTTAAATAGCATTCAGAGCAGTCACTTTCTTTTAACTTTGGCTTCAATTTTGCACCTTAATCGCCTTTGTTCAGGAGCATGCCATTAGGTGTGGTACACTCTGAGGATATTCCTTATCATATGTTAACTTACATAATACATGATTGCTATGAATAAAATAAATACAAAAACAACCTGTAATGAAACCCAAAATTTAAAAAATAAAATTTCTCTACTTTTAGCTGTAGTTATATAACTCTGTAACTAACTAAATTCGATGAGACAAAGGAATCTCTACATGATCTTGCAGATACCCCTTCAAACTAAAATGTCATCAAAGTAGTTCTCTTTAAAAGTAATGGCGCACTTTTCCACATTTATAATTGCTCTTTTTTCTTTCTGCAATTCTCTTTGGATGGCAAAATTATGTATAACTCTTTAGTATTTTAGCTTATTGTAAACCATACAGGTTCTTGCAAGGATGGCAGAGACAACACCTCTCTTGATGAGCTAAAATGGCATGATGAGCACAAACTATTGCTTGGAAGGCTCAGTTTGGATATCAGAAAAATTTCTTCACTGGATAGTAGCCTAGAAGTTAGAAAAGTCTGCTCAAAGATTTCTGTAGTTTCTGTCCCTTGGAAGTTTTCAAATCTTCTATGGGCAAAGCTTTGATCAACTTGATCTAGCTTTGAAGATAGTTCTGCTTTGATAAGTAAGGTCCAATATCCCCACATGTAATTTCCAACCAAATTTTATATTATTTTAAGGATCCCTATACAAACAAAATACTGCATCTTCAATCTCCGTTAGAAAGTGTGTATTCAAACAGGTGCACTGGTCTGGTTAATACCATTTCAACAAATCCTTTTCAGTTTAAATTGCAAGTGCTTCTCAGTACATGGACTATAAAGTTGAAAAAGCTGTGAAGAATATATTATCCATTATTGCTACAATGCAAAAGAAATTGATATGTGCAATTCCAATGTGAAGAGTATGTAGACCATGCCAGGAGGTCTGCAACCAAGACGGACACTGTGTTGGGAGTTGTATGGGAGCTACGGGGGCTGTTTTTCATATGCCTTATCTATCTTGGTTAGTATGACTTTGATTTTTTTTCTTTCCCTGAAATCCAGGTCACCAGAAGTTGCATTGACTTGACAAACTGGGGAAAAAGGGAAGTCTCTCTGCTGATTATGCTTTGGACCATAAGCAGCATTTATCTACATAGTAGCAAAAGAAGGATTTCTCTTGCTTTCTATAAGATGAGAATGGACTGCCCTGAAACTATTTTAAAAAACCTGTTGTCATAGTGTGAGAGGCAGAGATATGCAAAGGCTGTGCCAACTTTTGGTACTTAGTTTGATGCTCATTTGGAAACAGCATCAAAAAGAAGTTGCAGTCAAAAATGTGTTTTGCCAGAAGCCACAGAACAGTCAGTTGCTTTAAACCACTGAATCCAGAAACAAATTTAGCAAAATTATTACTTCCTTCTCTTGCCTGTAGAGTTGTTGATGCTCCTTTAGTAACACCTCTGGTGATGCTCATCCAGGATTTTCCTTCAAAAACAGTTCATATGCTAAAAAAGTGAAAATTAGATTTTTTCAATGATTTTTTTTTTTCCATGGCATTTAAGTAATCTGAGGGTATTTTAAACTCTTTCATTACAGCAAGAATTTTCTACATCTACATGTTCACTCTGGAAACAAAGGAGGGTTTCACCTTTTTTTTTCCCTTGCTGTTTCTCAAAGCTGAGCACTGCATACATCACATGAATAAAACATTCTCTCCTTCATTTCTTATGTGCTGCTTAGAAGTTATCTAATACAGGAATCCAATAGATTGATTTCATTTATACAGCATTTCTATAGCAGCGATTTAAAGAGCTTACTGTTACTGTGGAGCGGTTCCTTATCTACTGTTCCTTTCTTCAAAACCATTTTCTATTAAAAAAGGTCTGACGAGAACATTATACTCTATTAAGAATTTCAATTCTGCTTTTCATGGACTTATGAAAATATTTATTTCACAGTCTAGGCAGAGTTTGTACTCTATACTGGTCAGCAGCTTGATGTTGTCATATATATAATTTTGAAGCACTCCAGCACTTTGGAAGAAGGAAAACCACCAGAGTCTATGCTATTTGGTTCCTCAATAGCTGTGGGACTCCACCACAGGTCGTTCTGTAGATTGTATTAATTAGGCACATGTGATACCAAGATATCGTGTTTCTAACTTCAGTGCGTTTTTATTAATGTGATAACAGGTTTACTTATAATTTATCTTTTTAGCAGAGGTGAAACATTACATTTCCATAGTAGAGCAAAAGCTGTTAAACTGTTTTGGGGTATTTCCGACTGTCTCACTTACCTCACTCACATTGCAACAAGGTCTGTGAGCTTTAGAAAAAGTCTTCAGAAATAGGCGAATTTGGAAGGAAGCTTTGATGTTCATTCTGAGTAACCACCATGCAAAACAGGCTACCACACATTTCCTCCTTGATACAAAAATCCAGAAAGGTAATACTGTGAACAAAGAGAGAAGTTCAAAACCAAAGCATTTATCCATTGGATATGACATTTAGCTACAAATTTTAAGTGAGGTCTTTATCTCTCCTTACCTTTGGTATCTACACAGCACAGATGTTGTCTAAGCTGGTTACCTGGACTCTCCCCCTCTGTAGTCACTGCAAAAGGTATGTCCAGAGAGGAATTTTACTTGCTTTGGAACGTGAACCATAACAGAATACTAAGAGATACTAGACAAACCAGAGGTCCACTTCAGGGGTAAACATAGGCGACAAAATATTCCACACAGTGAAAATGAAAAATAAAATGAGGAGGATTTGAGATGATGCTAAAGATCTGAGTTGTGCTTTGCAAGTGCTCTTTTAAGAAGGCAAGGTGTAGCAGAGATCTCAGAGGAGCATGGATTTGTTAAATTATATAGACAGCTGGCAAGTATAACCCCATGAATAATCATGAATGATTTTCAAATGCAACTTAGAATCCATAGAAAGCATTACTTTTTCAAAGTCTGTTCTCTTAAAACAGCCTTGTACAACCTGCTGTCAATTGAAGTGAACCAACATCAAGGCAGTCATGGAAGGGCAGTTGATGTGATGCCAAGCTAGAGAAAATAGCTCAGCAGAAGGGATAAGTTGAAGGGTAAAATGAGCCAAGTTGAAGTTGAATTAAGCAATTTCAATGACAGCCTTACTGACCTACATACCAACTGCAGCAAAGCATAAAACTCTGGAGGAAAAATATCCAACTCAATACATGAAAAAACCCTAACCAGTCAAAGTAAAAGGGTAGCTTCAAGCTATCTTGAATGTGGGACTTGAAGGAGTAGTATTTCAGCATGCACTTTTACTTCTCTAGAAAGATATGAAAGGAATTCTAGATCCATTGCTCTTGACATCTGATTTCTATCCATCCTTCTAGCAATAAATAATTACAATGTACATGCAATATGTAAAGGACTTTTCCTTTGGATTCTTTGGAATCTGTTCATTAACTTATGTTTCCTTTCCTTTCATTAACTTATGTTTTAAGTACACAATTACTTTTCTAACAAAGCAGAAAAGGTACTTTTCTGGTACTTTCAAGCATCTCAAGGAATTAAGTAAACAAAATAATAATCTGTCCATTCTGTTATTAATGAGAAACAAGCAAACAAACAAAAAAAGTATTAAATTAGCTCTAAAGTTGGCACTAGTTTGGTTTTTTTTAAATGCATTGGGATATTATATTGGAGTTGCTAATAAATTTTTGGGTCTTGGTGTAATTTTCTATATAAATACAAATTCACAGAAAAATGAAGATTTTCTTACAAGTCAGTTGAGAAGTAGGAGTCTAATTCAGCTGCCTTGAAATAAAATTCAAAGATTTACTGTTAAGAAATTTAATTGCACTCCCCAAGAATCAGTATAGAAACATAATAACATTACTCTGGAAAGTGTCTAGCAGCTGCTTTCAATATCCTCCGGTTTGCCAGAATTTTTGATAATATTGCGAACAGCTGCTCTTCTAGTACACAGCATGCCTGTCATCTGTCTATCAAATTATTTCATTTCACCATAAACAAAGAACAGTTTGGTTTCAAAAATAGGACATCCAGCAGCCAGTAGGAGAGGATTCATGAAGCCTCTTCTCTGGCTCCTCTTCTGCCTCCTTTGTTTGTAATTTTCTTTCCTGCATGCTTACATCTGGAAATATCTACTCTCCATCGCAATTTGCAGCTGCAGATTGTTGAGACCAAGCATGATATGGAAGGTGGGGCTTTGGGCTTGTGTGTGGGGAAAATCTCTCCCTAATTATGACTGACAGGCAGTTACTTGCTAAGGGATCAGAAGGCAGTGCCGATTAAGGAAAGGGCTCTGAGCTTCACTGCCCCATCGATTGATAATCAATTTACCATGATTGTACAATTTTCCTTGCCATTACTCTTTTAAGGGGTGAAGTTCTAACAGACTCCCTGTTAGCAGCATGGCAAGATGGTACATCTAGTACATAAGCATATCAACACGGACATTGTTGCTAAAATTATTGTGTGTGCTATAGCAATGGCAAGCTAGGGTATCACACTGTGATAGGTTTATGAGATAGATAAAACCATTCAGAGAATAAATTTTTGAATAATTAAAGCCTTACAAAAGAAAGTCATTTTATGAAAAGTTCATAAAGAAATCCACTCAGTGTACAGCAGAAGTGAAAAAGCAACAAAAATGTTATGACTAATCAAGGAAGGAATAAAAAATAGAACAGGGAACATCATTATAGTAAGATATAAATCTGTATAGCACCCACAAATAGCACCTGTGAATTGGTTCTTCTGTGTGAAGAATGTTACAACAGAACAGAAAAACTAAGACAGAGAAGCAAAAAGGATGAACAAAGTCAAGAAAAATCTTCCATAAAAGGATTGACTAAACAAAATAGGTCTCCATGACCTATACTAACAAGAGGAAGGAAAGATGACATGATAGATCTACAAAATAATGACTGGCAAAAGAAGAGGACAAAAAAGATGATTAGGGGAGTGAGCATCACTCTTGGAAGACTGAGGGAGTTCAGCCTGTTCAGCTTTGAGAAGAGACAACTGAGAAGGGACCTCATCAATGTCTATAAACAGGTGTGGCTGAGCAACAGGACAAGAGGCAACGGGAAAAACTGATGCACAGGAGTTCCACCTGAACATGGGGAAGAACTTCTTTACTGTGCAGTGACCAAGCACTGGAACAGGTTGTCCAGAGAGGTGGGGGAGCCTCCCTCACTGGAGATATTCAAGAATAGTCTGGACACAATCCTGTGCTCTGGGATGACCCTGCTTGAGCAGGAAGGTTGGACCAGATGACCACTGTGGGCCCCAGTCCCTTCCAACCTGACCCATTCTGTGAATCTGTGAATTCAGCTTGACTTCGTGAGGGCACTGCATCCACATCCCACCTGGCCACCACCATCACAGTACTTGACTGGAGACTCTGAACAAGAATCCCAATATTTAGGTAGTCACCTAAATACAGAAATCCAACACACCAGGAAAAAAATATACAGAACAGTTAAAAGACTGGGATGTGATCTGATTGTAGACTGTATCTCTAGGAATGGTATAAATTATTTACACCTTCTGCCAATTTCTGCCTCAGCAAAAAATAATCCCATCAGGTTGAACTCCTTTCATCTTTATTGTTATGGTGTACTTTGAGTTGCCCCCAACTATAATTTAATGCATTTCTTAAAAGGTGTCTGCTATTTGATACAATTCACTTTTAATTTTTGGCATTTCAGTATAAATAATTTTCAAACAAAAATATTATATTTATTTAAAAATGTTATTGTAAATGTGATGGGAAGACATTGATTTGAAACTTAAAAACCAAACACAACATATTACTTCAGGTATTCATGCTTTTATCAGTTTTATGATTTACATTCTCACATTTTTTCATTTAAATTTTTGTGACAGCTTGGTAGGTACCCTGAAATAGAAATGAGCATCTAATAAGCATAAAGTAAATATTTGTACATCATTACCAATGTAAGAACAGGATGATAAACAATCACTTACACCTGTTTTCTCCACACACACATACACACACACACACACACACAAAATCAGGTAGAAAATACTTGTATTTTAAATTCATTTATTTTAACTAGTTTCTTTAAGCAAGAATGTTTGGGTCAATTACATCAGAGTATGAAGAATTTCTAGCCTTATGTTTCAAGGCAGAATAGAAATTGGGAGATGGATTTGGGGAAATAGAAATGGCTTGAAAGTTACAGAAGGACTGAAGATGCAAACACCTTGCTCTACTTTCACAAAGTATAAGAATTAAACTTACAATGATTTGCCATAACTAGCAAGTCAATTGAACGGCAAAATATAGTACTAATAGTAAAGGACTTAATCCTCTATTTAAATGCATGAATCCCAGCTGCATGTCTATAGTCTGATCTAGAAGGACAGATGTAGAAATCAATATAAAAGCATTTAAATTAAACTTGCAGACTCTAGAGAACAAAAACACGTCTTAAGTTTTATCAAATAAACTGATTTGGAAACTGACCTCTAAGTCTTATTGGCAACTTTGAAGATTTTGGTATTATACTTGGATTTACACTTATCTTTGGATCCTTGTAAGGACCATGCACAACTGGTCCTTGAAGGACCAGAACTTCATTCTGGTATCACAATGAAATGCTAGAAATAAAGATAGAAATTGTTTTTGTTTTCAGAGGACAATGTAATCCCAGAGACTGGCCCATGGCTTCAGAGAAGAAGACCATGGGAACGACTGACTGTCACAAGCCTCTCAATTTCCTTTTCCAGCTAGAGAAAGGTGCTCCTACAATCTGGCTTCATATGAGATGGACTGACATATAGATCAATCAGATTGATATCTCTATTTGTGCACATCAATAGTACATACAAATATAGAAGATAGTTTCCAACTGCATGAGTTTCCCTCTCAGGGGAAAAAAAATGAAAGGCTAAGCACATAAGAGATGGTAATCAATTTGCTTAATGCATTACTTGAAGGCACTCAAGCTTAAGTGATAAGAATAGCAAGAGCGCATGAAGTCTGTATTAGCAGAGTAGGATATCAAAGCAAAAAATTCAGAGATATTACTGTCTCACTAACACCTTCTTACAAAGAATATTAATTTCTCTGAAATTGCCATTCTGTGCTCATGCAGTAAAAAAATCTGTCTGTTGGTTTGTTCTTCCATAAGTTAATTCGTTTTTTTCGTGCATTATTTCACTAATAGCATTTGCCTGACTCAGTGAAGTTTAGGATAACTGCTATACAAACAATTAAACATTCCCCTCAGTTCTGAAGTTCACTGCTCTAGACCTTAATCTGCTTATTATTTTAGTCTATCATAATAAGAGTTTCTGTAATTTGGATATGTTTTTATCCTCAAATTGTGAAATGTTGGCTTGTCAGATGCTACTGGTGCATGTGTTTCAAGATTTTCTTCACTTTTGATTAATTATCTTTTGAGAATATTAATGTCATGCACAGTACATTCCAAGCACAGAAGGCAGACAAGATTTTTCCTCTGGAAATTTGAATAAGCAAGTTCACAAATTATAAAAATCTGGTTTGTAGAAAGGGAGACGGTTTCATAAAATAAATACTCAGCTCATGATGCTGTATTGCATTTGAAGAATAATCATTCAGTTAAGAGAGGCTGGCATTTACATATCTCACATACCACTTCTAATACAGAGCAAAGTGGCAGAAGATGAGCATACCTAAGGACTCCCTCTCTAGTGTTTCCAAGACTGCAGCCTGGGCCTGAAAAAAATCAGAAAACACTATGTTTTTTTTCTCATTTATGTAATGTCATACTTTTGTAGTCATATTGTATTGGTTCCAGGCGGACCTGCCATGTAACTATGTAAGTGAAAGCACTGTAAATTCTATACAGTTCGTGTGTCAGCACAAGCAGAAAATAATTTAGTGTTTATTATTTGTTACTTTTATTAATTTATTAATATATTATTTTATTAATTATTACAATATTTAAAATTGTATCTTTTAATCTGAAATGCATTTGTAGCTTTCTGGACCAAAAAACCCCAGACAAAAAACTCCCAAAAGCATGAAGGAAAACAAATAGAACAAACTGGAGTGGAGGGTGGGTAACTAAAATAAACCAGGTTGGGCCAAACAGAACTTAGCTAACCACAGTAAATAAACCCCAAACCTTAACCAAAGCCTCACTGAAAGTTATCAGGCAATCACTTTCTCATGCTTGAAAGTGGAAATTAAAGGGACATTGAGAAGGAAGCATGGGACTAGAAATAGTGCACAATAGAAGTAATTTATTGCTCTATCTCAAAAAATCATTTCAACTAAGCAAAATCCTGTATGTTTAATATTCATAAAGTTGACAACAAAAGCAAAGTGGAATTTTGCTTATCCACAGTAACAACTGATGCATTATTCCTGTGCTAAAATAATCAGCTGTGTGAGGCAGACTTGTTTATGCAACATTATATGTTAATACTAGGAATTTACTTGATGCTAGGAAACCTTCTGGAGTATCTAGAAATAGCATTTCAAGACTACTGAAAATCTAAGTTTCAACAGGATAATGGAAATATTATTATGGCCGCATTTGGATCTTTATGAATTAAAATAAGTTTATATTAAACATGGATGTTTCTGTTTATTTATAAATCACGAAAACTTTTTTTTACTTCTGCATCTGCATACTCCCCAGCTCCCATGTGACAATGCAAATGGAAAGCATACCTTGGTAAACATCCCAGTCCTTCTCTGAACATATTCTTTGTCTTTCTCTTCAACATGAATGACAGACCCTGTTGGTCCATCATTCTGTGAGAATGATCAATTCCCAGTTAACCTGAAATTGTGCAGTATCAGCTGTTCCAGCGGGATCCCTAAAAAATCTATGGGACCTGATGGGTTCATCCAAGAATCTCAAAGACCTGGCTGCTGTCATTGCAAAACCTCTCAATGATTTTTGAGAGGAGCTGTTGACTCCCTCGAGGACAGGGAGGCCCTGCAGAGAAACTTCAATAAATTAGAGCACTGGGCAATCACCAGCCATACAAAATTTAAACAAAGGCATTGGCCAAATTCAGTACTGGGATGGTAACCCTGAATGCATGAACAGACTGGGAATGAGGCTGGAGAGCAGTGCCATGGAAAGGGCCCTGGGGATCCTGGTCCATGGCTGAACATGGGGCAGCAGTGCCCTGGCAGCCAGGAGGGTCCACCCTGTCCTGGGGGCACCAGGCACAGCATCGGCAGCCGGGCACAGGAGGGGATTGTCCCGCTCTGCTCTGGGCTGGGAGGCCTCACCTCGAGTGCTGGGGACAGTTTTGGGTGCCACAGCATAAAAAAAGACATTAAACTACTAAGAAGAGTCCAAAGGAGAGGAACAAGATGGTGAAGGCCTTGAGGGGAAGCCGTGTGAGGAGCAGCTGAGGACACTTGTGTGTTTCAGCCTGAGGAGACTGAGGGGAGCCCTCAGTGCAGGGACAACTTCCTTGTGAGGGGAAGAGGAGGGGCAGACACTGATCTCTGCTCTCTGGTGACAGTGACAGGACCCAGGAGAATGTCCTGAAGTGTCAGGGGAGGTTTAGGCTGGTATCAGGAAAGGTTCTTCACTTAGGGGGGACGGGGCACTGAGCTCCCCAGGGAAGTGGTCATAGCACCAGCCTGACAAGGAGTGTTTGGAGTGCTCTCAGGCACAGGGTGTGACTCTTGGAGATGGTTGTTTCATGACCAGGAATTGGATTTGATGACCTTTGTGTGCCCCCTTCCAGCTCAGCTTATTCTGTGACTCTTTGATTCTGTTAATACCTCCCAATCATTATAAGAACAAAAAAAGAAGGTGGGTGATCAAGTGGTCCAGCAATCAAAAGAGCCACTGGTTTCAATAATTCTAATTGCCTTGATGACCCTGGAATCATTCACAGATTGAACTCTTCCAGTTTTCAGTAGAGATTGAAGGCCAGGGAGGACCAGAGCCAGAGTGCAAAAGATGATTGCTGAATTTGAAGGCAATTTCCATTAAGCAAGCAGCAATAGACAGATTGCCTTTAGCCATTTTTATTCAAGAGACAGAAGTATTACATTTTATGGATGTATCTTGCAATAAAGAAGAATTCCCACCCCAAATCTTCAAGTTCTATCGACTACAGTAACAATAAAAGTAGTCTTTTATAATAGTATCAAGTTCAAATAATTTGTTAGCCCTTGAATTTGAAGAACACATTCATGTCAGATGCTCATAAGTGAGACACTTCCCATTCCTAAACACGGGAGGGTAGCAGATGTACTCTGCATTCATTATTTAGCGGTGTCTAGAACTGGTGCTTACACACCTACATCTACTAAGATACCCTGTTGTCATCGCTAGAATGTTGTCTCTCAGTACTTAGTGTAAAAAATGGGGCATCAGATGCAGGCACAAGGCAGAT
>CM019236.1:1334176-1361974 GCA_009741485.1 Malurus cyaneus samueli | reverse complement strand
GCAGAAACTTCTTAGTGGTCTAGTTTAGTTATGTGCTGTTATTGCCAGGCATTTAGCCTGATAAGATGGTTAATTATGAGTTAATGTTATGCAATAAATATTTTCTTTCATTGTGGTAATACTTGTTGCAAGGTGCTGCCAAGGTGTGATGCCTTTCGCAGTGCGTAGCGTGCAGAAGAGGTTGCTAGCAGCGAGATAACACTTTTTGAAAGAGCTTTTGAATTACCAATACTTTAGAGTACATTTGTATCTTTTAATCTCGAACATGCCGTAGAGCTGTGCAGTGCAGCCGATTTGCTAGTGACCAGAAAGAACCACACTAGGAGTGTTTGCCAACCAAATAACTTCCACAGTGGGAATACTTCGGTAGAGCAATGAGAGGATGCAATGGGGGAACCAACAAACGGTAGTAGTAGCTGCCTTCCGCAGTACATAGCGTGCAGCAGCGGTTGCTCGCAGCTAGATAAAATGCACTGTGAGTGGTAGGGTGAGAGAGGCACTTGTTGGCAACTCTTAAGTTAAACCCAGGTTGGGCCGAAACAGAACTTAGCTAACCACAGCTAAATAAACCCCAAACCTTAACTCAAAGCCTCACTGAAAGTTATCAGGCAATCACTTTCTCATGCTTGAAAGTGGAAATTAAAGGACATTGAAAGGAAGCATGGACTATAGCAGGCGCACGCGTGAGCGCTTGCAGGGGAGCGAGATAGAGCATTGAAGTGTTTGCCCAATTCCCATCAAGTGGGAACTGGTGAGTGCACAATAAGGAGGATTGCCATAGTCCTTATGGCGTGCGTTGACTCTCTCTAATAGATTCATTGTCTCGATACTAGGCAGAGTCGTTGGCTTATTGCGACGTGAGAGATCATGATTTCTATTTTGAGGATTGCTTGTTCCCCGCCGTGGGCTTGCAAGGCCAGCGAGATGCAATGTGAGTGTTGATTCAATCGCAAGCACACCAGATGGCAATTTTTGTCTTATCATCAGGTGAGGAAATTTACGTGGAGTGGACTGCTTTATCCCTGCACGGTGTGTGTGCTAAAAGAATTTCGCCAGCGTTGCGTGTCAGAGCGGCTGTTTGTCGCGTGAGGCAAGGACGTATGGTATTTTAGCTACTTTTTGTAGACAAGCATTGATTTTAAGCCCCTGTGTATCACTCACTAGGATCTACTTGAATCGAACCGAGGAGAAAGCATTGCAATGGTCATGAGCGTGATAGAGATTAGAGTGTTTCGCAAAATTCCTGTGGGAATACTTGGTGCAGGTGCTGCCACGGTGTGCCGCCTTTCCAAGTACATAGCGTGCAGAAGCAGCGGTTGCTACGGTCAGCGAGTAATAGCATCATGTACTATCTGAAAGAGCGTTTGCCCTTGTTCCCCACGCGTTATGCAGCTAGAGCAATGGAGCAGACGAGAGAGATATAGCATTATGTAGGAGCTGTTTGCAGACAATTATGTCGCCTCTGTGGGAATTATGGTATAGGATGAAAAAGTATGCTGGCCAACGGGTTGTTATATGACAACATTGGTATTGCTTTCCTGTTCTATTTAGATAAATCACGAGAACTTTTTTTACTTCTAAGGCATCTTTGCATACTCCCCAGTCCCATGTGACAATGGCAAATTGGAAAGCATAGCCTTGGTAAATGTCATCCCAGTCTTCCTGAACATATTCTTTCGTCTTTCTCTTCCATGAATGCAGAAGCGCCGTTGTCCGAAGGCCGGGTGCATTTTGAGAGCTTTGCCCCTTGTTCACGCGTGAGCGTTGCAGGCAAGCGAGATAGAGCAAATTAGAGTGTTGGCAAACAAAAATTCTCGTGGGAATATTTGGTGCAAGGTGCTGCCACGGTGTGCTGCCTTTCGCAGTACATAGCGTGCAGAAACGGATGCTCGCAGCGAGATAAGCTTTTTTTGAAAGAGCCTTTGCCTTGTTACCCACGCGTGAGCGCTTGCAGGCAGGCGAGATAGAGCAAATTAGAATGTTTGCAAACAAGAACATTGCAAGCACTTTTTGAAAGAGCCTTTGCCCTTGTTCCCCACGCGTGAGCGCTTGCAGGCAAGCGAGATAGAGCAAATTAGAGTGTTTGCAAACAAAAATTCTCGTGGGAATACTTGGTGCAAGGTGCTGCCACGGTGTGCTGCCTTTCGCAGTACATAGCGTGCAGAAGCGTCGCTCGCACGAAGATAAGCACTTTTTGAAAGAGCTTTGCCCTTGTTCCTCACGCGTTGGCGCTTGCAGGCAAGCGAGATAGAGCAAATTGAGTGTTTGCAAACAAAATTCTCGTGGGAAATACTTGGTGCAAGTTGCTTCCAGGGTGTGCTGCCTTTCGCTGTACATAGCGTGCAGAGCGGTTGCTCGCAGCGAGAAAAGCATTTTTGAAGAGCCTTTGCCCTTGTTTCCCCACGCGTGAGCGCTTGCAGGCAAGCGAGATAGAGCAAATTAGAGTGTTTGCAAACAAAAAAATTCTCGTGGGAATACATGGTGCATAGGTGCTGCCACGGTGGTGCTGCCTTTCGCAGTACATAGCGAGCAACCGCTTCTGCAATCTATGTACTGCGAAAGGCAGCACTTTTTGAAAGAGCCTTTGTTCTTGTTCCCCACGCGTGAGCCTTTGCAGGCAAGCGAGATAGAGCAAATTAGAGTGGTTGCAAACAAAAATTCTGTGGGAATACTTGGTGCAAGGTGCTGCACGGTGGTGCTGCCTTTCGCAGTAACCAGTAGCGTGCAGAAGCGGTTGTCGCAGCGAGATAAGGGAGAAGGAAGAGCGCGGAGGGTGGAAAAGCCCCGCGAAGCGTGGGGGAGGCAGGGCAGGAGGCGGAAGAAGGCGAGAAGGGGAGGGTGAGGCAAGGAAGGAAGGAGAAGGGGCGGCGGGGCGGGACGGGAAACAGGAGGGGAGAGAAGGGACGGAAGCGGGGGGAGCGCGGGCTAGGGAAGGGAAGGGTAAGGGGAAGTTGGGCCGCGCCCGCACCAAGTGTTGGTCCATCATTCTGTGAGAATGATCAATTCCCAGTTAACCTGAAATTGTGCAGTATCAGCTGTTCCAGCGGGATCCCTAGAAATCTATGGGACCTGATGGGGTTCATCCAAGAATCCTCAAAGACCTGGCTGCTGTCATTGCAAAACTTCAATGATTTTTGAGAGGAGCTGTTGACTCCCTCGAGGCAGGGAGGCCCTGCAGAGAAACTTCAATAAATTAGAGCACTGGGCAATCACCAGCCATACAAAATTTAACAAAGGCATTGGCCAAATTCAGTACCTGGGATGGGTAACCCTGAATGCATGAACAGACTGGGAATGAGGCTGGAGAGCAGTGCCATGGAAAGGGCCCTGGGGATCCTGGTATGGCTGAACATGGCAGCAGTGCCCTGGCAGCAGGAGGGTCCACCCTGTCCTGGGGGCACCAGGCACAGCATCGGCAGCCGGGCAAGGAGGGGATTGTCCCGCTCTGCTCTGGGCTGGGGAGCCTCACCTCGAGTGCTGGGGACAGTTTTGGGTGCCACAGCATAAAAAAGACATTAAACTACTAGAGAGAGTCCAAAGGAGAGGAACAAAGATGGTGAAGGGCTTGAGGGGAAGCCGTTGAGGAGCAGCTGAGGACACTGTTGTGTTCAGCCTGGAGGAGATAGGGGAGCCTCATGCAACACTTCCTTGTGAGGGAGAGGAGGGGCAGACACTGATCTCTGCTCTCTGGTGACAGTGACAGGACCCAGAGAATGTCCTGAAGTGTCAGGGGAGTTTAGGCTGGGTATCAGGGAAAGGTTCTTCACTTAGGGGGTGACTGGGGCACTGGAGCTCCCCAGGGAAGTGGTCATAGCACCAGCTGACAGAGTGTTTGGATGCTCTCAGGCACAGGGTGTGACTCTTGGAGATGGTTGTTTCATGGACCAGGAATGGATTTGATGACCTTTGTGTGCCCCTTCCAGCTCAGCTTATTCTGTGACTCTTTGATTCTGTTAATACCTCCCAATCATTTATAAGAACAAAAAAAGAGAGGTGGGTGATCAAGTAGCTTCCAGCAATCAAAAGAGCCACTGGTTTCAATAATTCTAATTGCCTTGATGACCCTGGAATCATTCACAGATTGAACTCTTCCAGTTTTCAGTAGAGATTGAAGGCCAGGGGAGGACCAGAGCCAGAGTGCAAAAGATGATTGCTGAATTTGAAGGCAATTTCCATTAAGCAAGCAGCAATAGACAGATTGCCTTTAGCCATTTTTATTCAAAGAGACAGAAGTATTACATTTTTATGGATGTATCTTGCAATAAAGAAGAATTCCCACCCCCAAATCTTCAAGTCCTATCGACTACAGTAAACATAAAAGTAGTCTTTTATAAATAGTATCAAGTTCAAATAATTTGTTAGCCCTTGAATTTGAAGAACACATTCATGTCAATGCTCATAAGTGAGACACTTCCCATTCCTAACCACTGGGAGGTAGCAGATGTACTCTGCATTCATTATTTAGCGGTGTCTAGAACTGTGCTTGGTACATCACCTAATCTACTAATGTATCCCTGTTGGTCCATGCGGCTTAAGAATGTTTCTGTTCTCTTCAGGTTTACTTAGTTTTGTTAAAAATGGTGCATCAGATGCAGCACAATTGAAAAAAAACCCCCTCAAAAATAAAAATAAGAAAACAAAATTAAATGTGGTGGTCAATATTCCTACAAGAAAGTTTTGTACAGTTACTCTGAAATTGTCTGTAAACAGTTGCTTTCGAAATGTATTTATAACAATTATTTTGCAAAATGATTCAATGGTTTGGGTTCAAAATAAGTTTATTTCTGCAATTTAGTAGCTGTTCCCTTTTTTTGTTTTATATGAACATCACTTTTCAGATGGAAAAGAATTCCTGGACGATACAGACCTTGCCATTTTCCTTTGTGAATTGTACACAAACAATTAAAAAGTAATCCCCAATTCAAATGATATCCCGATAAAATATTTTTCTTCATATTTTGGTTTTCTGGACAATAAAACCCAAGACTGCTGTAACATTAAATAATTGTATTTGCTGGGAGACTAAACACCTTAATCAGTGAAATCAGCCTAAACATATCACAAGAAAGGGCTACTGTACACATTTCAACACTTCTTTGTTGTTCTGCAAATGTCATGAGAATAGCTCTTTCTTTCATGTTGTTTATTAAAATGTAAAAAAAGCCCACTTGCACAAATGAATTATGGATAAGAATGGAAAAAATGTGTCATACTAAAAATGTAGCAGGATTTTGTTGTCCCTTGACTGTGAGCAGCTCCATTGACTTAATTTACTGTTTGGTAAGTATGGCAAGATGAACAAAAGGTGCCACAACCAGACAGTACTTGAGGGTTATAGCCCATGCTGGTAGTGCCCAAGGTTGAATTACACTTTAATGTATGGGAGTAAGGGAGAGTTACAAGAATGTGCAACTGCCCTTCAACATGCTGATTTTCAACTTAAAACAGCAACATAATCTATCTATAAATTCTGCTTTCCCCTAAGAAAATCTGTAATTAGTTTTCATACTCAGTGTGTTTATTAAAGAAATCTAAAGTTAATTGCACAGCATATGTTACTATCCTTAACTAGTTCACAGTATGTATTGCTTCCTAAACAAAACAAGGCTGGGGTAAAGTGAAAGTTCACAGCAGAATTTTAAAAGTGGGTTTCTTCCTGCTCAATTTTTATACATATTTTATGATTTCAAACTGAGCTGAAAGTGAAGTGGGTTTTAATTTATAAAGTACTTTTGAGGTTCTATTGTCCTCATTCTACTAAGCCTTTGGTGTTTGACATTGCACTCTGAATTACCACCTACACTGTCAATAATATGATATCATTATGATGGAATTGTATTTTTATTGTCTGTAATTTTGACTCCAGTCAGTTGGGACCTCCTAGGTCAGCCAGGACTGATGACAAATTATAGAGAGTGGATTGGCAAGTTATTGTGCCAGCTTCCTCAATATCCTCGGATAAATCCTATCCAGTCCCTTAGGCTTGTGAGTATCTAAGTAGCTCAGACGGCCACTAGTTACTTCCTCGTGGATTGCAGGGTGCCAATTCTGCTCCCTATCCCTGTCTCCCACCCCAGGAGGCCAAAATTGTCCTAAGGGTCACCGGTGTTACAGCTGAAGACTGAAGAAAAGAATGATTTAAGTACTTCAGCCTTTTCTTCATCTTTGGATATGGTACTTCCCCCCACATCCAGTACAGAATGGAGACTTTCCTTGACCCTTCTTTTGTAATTAATGTGTTTATAAAACCAATTCTTACTATGTTTTACAAACGTGGCTAAATTAAACTCTGAGCTTTTGCCTAATTTTCTTTCTGCATGGCCTAATGACATTCTGAAACACTTCCTTGTGTTGCCTGCCTCTTTTTCAAGGTGAGACACCCCCTTTTTTCACCTTTGTTTCTGCAAAAGGTCCCTGCTCAGCCAGACTTGTCTTCCCCACTAGCTCAGCTTTTGGCACATAGGGACAGCTTGCTTCTGCACTATCAAGATTTCTTTCTTAAAATATGTCCAGGTCTCATGGGCCCTTTTGTTTTTAAAGGCTACTTCCCAGGTACTTTCTGAGTCAGTGTCCTGAACAGGCCTCTGACCATGATCTCTGCCACACCAGCCTTCTCCCTGATCCTCATCCATGAGCACCAGCCACATCCTCACTATCCTCAAGCTCTACACTGTCAAAAGTCTCTCTAATAGATGGAACCCCCACCATCTCTCCTTTCTTGCCTGTCCCTTCTGAAGAGAAAGCAGCCATCCATACAGAACTCCAGCCCTGTGAGTCATCCCCGCATATTTCCATGATGGTGACTGTCATGGTTCTCCTGCTGTAGAGTGGCTTCCAGCCCCTTTTGTTTGCTGCCCAGACTGTCTGCATTGGTACTTGTCTGAAGATTTCATCACTGACTCTGGCATGCCACCCCTGAGCCTGGTCTCATCTTCTTCCCCCTTCAAACCTAATTTAAATCTCTCCCAAGCAGCCCTGCCAACTCATGGACTAGAATCACCCTGACCTTGTTAGATAAATCAACCCCATCCTTGTCTCCACCAGGTCTGCTGCCATGAAAACTGCCCCCATGATGAAAACCCCCAAATTCGACTGGTGGCACCAGCCTTTAAGCCACTTACTGGTCATGTGGATTCTCCTGTTCCCTTTGGCATTCATCCCTGCTACTGAAGGAATCAAGGAGAATGCCACCTGTGCTCCTGTCCCCTCAACCAGCAGACCCAGTGCCTTTGAAGCCCCTTTTTGATTACCCTGGTGCTTCTCCCTATCAGCCTCATCACTGCTGACATGGACAACCAGCACTGAGTATTAAGCAGTGGACTGAACTAGTCCATGGAATCTCCTGGTAATGGCCCTTACCCAGGCCCCAGGGAGGCAGCAGACATCCCTGCGGGATGGGTCTCGTTGGCATATCGGGGTCCTTTGTTTCCCCTCCGACAGACAAAGTCACCCACTACAAGCGCCTTTCTTTCTTTCTTAAAAGCTGAAATTGAGATCTGTTGGGTTGACTGTGTCAGACTCTACAGAGATACCTTCATCTTTCCTGTCATCAGCCTGACCCTCAAGACACACAGCCTCATACCTTTCTGTAAGGCCACCTGGCAAGGAGAACAAGGCTGGGAGGGGATTCTTCTACGTCCCTGAACAGAAACATTTCCATTCTCTGCTATGTTTTAGGTCTTCCCCTTCTAACTGTGGGTCACATCCTTCTGACCCACCACGTCCTATGTGACTGCTCCTCTTCTCTACACACCTTGGAGCCATTTAAACCTCCCTGCTACTCCTGGCAGTGCGCCCTCCATACCTGACTGGGTGCAAAGGTCTGCCAGATTTTAAAAATCCAGATTTGTCAAATAGAATTTTAAAGTTCTTCTTGAATTCTACTGGAGTAAAGAGCTTCAACAGAGTGTATTCATTCTTGGAAGACAATCACTTTTCATCTTTTATCAATCATTTTGTTTCTAGGTATGACTGGTCAGCAAATGAAGTGATGTCCAATTTCTATAATAAAATGAGATCTGGGCAAAATTATTTTCTCAGCCTGATGAGGTGTTTAACCCTATTAGATCTACTACTTGCCTGCAACGTAGGGTAGCTACTCCCATTTTCCAAATAAGTAATTTAAAATTTATTAAGCCAGAAAGGAGGAAGCTGATTTGTCCCTGATTTGAGCTTTCCTTCCTAAGGGAGAAAAAGATATCTGTGTCCCATTATTATTCACAGAATTAGGCCCCTATTCATCCACTGGCCTTCTAGGTATTTACTTCCATGAACACCTGGCTAATTTTATTGAAATGAAGAAACTAAGGAGTGGAAGCACAAGCCTTTCCTTTGATTAATTTAATCTCCGTATTCTCAATTGTTCAATTATGAGCTTGCCTGTGGATTTTACAACTCAATTAACTTCATACCTAGGAGGTAAAAAAAAGCTTTCTTGACAGTAAGCCCAATATCTGCACGGAAATCACTTTCTCATCAAAGATCTCATCACAGGGTGGAGCAGCCCTCAGTGGGACAGTTCTGAGGACAACCTTTAGGGAATGATAAAGGAAGAAACTATTTACTTGGGAAAAAGTAAATCTTACTTTTGTTGATGAACATCTTTGACAGTGAATTCAACCCCTCTCAAGGCATTTCTGGTAGAAATGCAAGACAACACTGCAATCTCTTATGTTTCAAAAATATTTTTGGTAATTATGCAATCATTCTTGAAAAAATCCTGCCATAAGAAGAGTGCACACTTCATTGAAAAATAGTATGTCTATAAATTATCTTTTTTAACTTTGATTTTAGAAAGGTGCTGCTGTTCACTTCCAGTGAATTTTATGACTTGCTTAGATTTAGAAAATAGTTATGATGAAAAGCCTTTGAAAACAACCATCAGCATTATTTCTTGTTGGTAAATCTTCAATTAGGAAATGCTGGCAAGGAAGGACAAGCAGTTAAATGAGTAATTACTGTTATGTGTGGACTTTCTCACATAAGGAGAAGGGGGAGCTTAGGCTTAATTGATTTATATGTACTTTTTGTTGAATTGTGAAGACACCAAATACCACTTACTTTGATCTATGATTTCAAATCAATATGTTACACTTATTAGCCTAATTACAAGGTGGGGTTTGAGAGAATTGTCTCTCAGGCCGTCTATAGAATTGACATGTTAATTTTGAAATGTGCTGGCAGTTGATAAAAACCAGACTAGAAGAATGTTAAAGAACACCAGGTGTGTTTTACATACATTTCAGAAAACTCAATGCCAACGACATCAGCTCATTAATCCTCCAGGAATACTTATGCCCACAGAGCCTGAGAAAAGCTAAATGATAAGTATTCCAGGCTATGAATCAGGCCATACAGCCCTGGTCCAATCCTTCATAGTTCTGTTCTAAGCCAGGCCCCCAGCTACATCCAATTTCATTTTCATTGAAGATCATACAAAAAGCTGTGAGCATACATAAGGGCAATGAACTCTATACAACAGCGTTTACTGTTCTGTAATAACATACACATTCTGCTACATGAGTGAGGACGAGCACCCACTGAACTGTGATTTGAGATCTATTGGATAAAGACAGAAGAAAAATTTTAGGGATTTTCTTCATGTATGGAATAGTTCCACTCAAGTAGGGAGCAGAAGTGTAGGTTTTTTTTTTCTGTAATAGGAGACTACTATGTGGAAACACTAAAAGTAAGACCTATTATGCTACTATAACTGAATCACAACAGAAGTTATATTATCCATAATTAAAAAATTTCAGGGACACCTAAATTATTTTTGTAAAACAAAGAAAGAAAATGATCCATCTTTCAATCTTACTAGTAATGATGAAGACTTCCAGACTTCAGTATTTCTCTAAAGATTTTGAGTATTATTCTGCCTAGATTGAATTCAATTTGCATGGAAGAATTAACTAGCCTCAAATATTTTCATCCTCATACTTTATTTATAGAATTTAGCATATAGAATTTACTAGCCATTGAATCTGACTCTCTACTTTTAATATTTAAGTAAGACACATGCCTCAGAGAAAAAATGGAAATATATTGTCAGAATTAGATTCTGCTGCTATGTGTGTTAAAATTAGACCATTAATTCTATTCATTTCAGTACAGTAATTCCTAATACATATATATTGAAATTTTAGAAAAATCTTGCACATTTAATATTACAAATAGTGAAAGAGAACTCTGGATTTTGGTGTGATGCATTTAGCAATAACCTTAAAATTGTATTGTACAGAGCATAACCATACGCAGCTTTCAGATTAGCCAGTGAGGTGTGCCAAGATAGTTCCAAAAAGTGAAAATTTAAAGTCTCAGCACTGAATTCATCAATTGATTGCTATCAGCTGCTTTTGTAAATTAGTATTTTCCTTCGGTAAGGTTACTTGAGAAAAGATATGCAAACTACATAGGTCTACCCTGTTCTGCAAAGAAATGTGCAACTTTCATTTTCAAGAATTTCCATCAGTGGTCTTAAAGCTGGCTGAAAAATTACATGGAAACTATGGATTTAGTGCATTTATGCTATATAGTTTCCATGCAGTTATATGGGAACTACATTTTAGCACACTTTAAATAAAATTTTGGAAGGAATTTTTGGAAGGAATTTTTGAAAGAAGACTGAAGGGAGGTCCGTACAATAGGTGTCAGGTTATAGAGAGATGGCTTACTGTGATGAACAGGCACAGCAATGTATATTTATCTGAAACAACACAGACCAAACTCAGAAAATTAGCTCTTTTGTACTGAAAAGTAGTTCTATGGAAAGTGGAGTATTCTTCTGTCTGTCATTGTACCTCTGAGGCTTTAGAAAACAATAATTTGGGGAATAGAAATGACCAGATGAATCTTCTGAAAAAGAACTCACTGGCATTGAATATCCTGCTTGCATTTCACCACATCCTGATGTGATCGTAATTTACAGAAAAAGAGTTCCTGAAAAATGCTTTGGTTTGGTTTTCTATATTTTTTAAATAGAAATTCTTAAATTGCAACTTTTTAATATAATCTTGCTAAGTTTGATTCTGTGGGGAAAGCTATGCCAAAGTGTCTGTATTCAGAAGACTAACTCAAATCCAAAATACATCTAAATGAATGCAGACCTGGAAAGCTAATATTTGGATCTCAGTTCCCCAACTTAATGAGGCTGGGGATACCTCAATAATTTGATACAATATCAAATCCTTAGAATGTGCATGATCTCAGTGAAATCTACATGACTACATAAGCTTAATTATTTTGCTGAATCACAGAATAAATTACTGTAGGTAGGCAAAATCAAATATGTGATAGTCACCTAAAAGTTTCAGGAAAGTGCATAGCAGTGCAGATAGATTAGGCTTTAATAATTTATTAGGTTGCAAAAAGTTAATTTTAAATACCATGGTTAAAATGGACTCTATTGCTTATTCTAAATGTTACAGAAATAATCCTGCAATCTCTGCAGTGTTACACGCTCCTGCTAGACGCCAGTCTAATATCTTTAAAAGTATGACCACAGGCAGTGACATCGCTCTGAGGTTAGAATTGATTATTTTCTACAAGCAAGGTAAATAATCTTGAGCAGTATGAGATTTTTTTTATTATTTTTGTCACAGAATGGTTTGTTCGATTTATGACTGAAAGTGAGGTGACCTGNAGTGGAAGCACAAGCCTTTCCTTTGATTAATTTAATCTCCGTATTCTCAATTGTTCAATTATGAGCTTGCCTGTGGATTTTTACAACTCAATTAACTTCATACCTAGGAGGTAAAAAAAAGCTTTCTTGACAGTAGCCCAATATCTGCACGGAAATCACTTTCTCATCAAAGATCTCATCACAGGGTGGAGCAGCCCTCAGTGGGACAGTTCTGAGGACAAAACCTTAATTAGGGAATGATAAAGGAAGAAACTATTTACTTGGGAAAAAGTAAATCTTACTTTTGTTGATGAACATCTTTGACAGTGAATTCAACCCCTTCTCAAGAGGCATTTCTGGTAGAATGCAGACAACACTGCAATTCTCTTATGTTTCAAAAATATTTTTGGTAATTATGCAATCATTCTTGAAAAAATCCTGCCATAAGAAGAGTGCACACTTCATTGAAAAATAGTATGTCTATAAATTATCTTTTTTTATACTTTGATTTTAGAAAGGTGCTGCTGTTCACTTCCAGTGAATTTTATGACTTGCTTAGATTTAGAAAATAGTTATGATGAAAAGCCTTTGAAAACAACCATCAGCATTATTTCTTGTTGGTATAATCTTCAATTAGGAAATGCTGGCAAGGAAGGACAAAGCAAGTAAATGAGTAATTACTGTTATGTGGTGGACTTTTCTCACAGAGCTTTAGTGCTTAATTTGATTTATAATGTACTTTTTGTTTGGAATTGTGAGACACCAAAACCACTTACTTTGATCTATTGATTTTTCAAACAATATGTTACATTATTTAGCCTAATACATTGTGTTTGAGAGAATTTGTCTCTCAGCCGTCTATAGAATGTGACATGTTAATTTGAAATGTTTGCTGGCAGTTGATAAAACAGACTAGAAGATGTTAAAGAACACCAGGTAGTGTTTTACTCATTTCAGAAACTCAATGCCAACTGGCACATCAGCTTCCATTAATCCTCCAGGAAATACTTTGCCACAGAGGCCTGAGAAAAGCTAAATGATATATTCAGGCTATGAATTCAGGCCATACAGCCCTGGTCAATCCCTTTCAGAGTTCTTTCTCAAGCCAGTGCCCCCAGCTACATCCAATTTCATTTTATTGAAGATCATACAAAAAGCTGTGAGCATACATAAGGCAATGAACTCTATACAACAAGCCGTTTACTGTTCCTGTAATAATCATACACATTCTGCTATCACTGATGTGAGGACGAGGCACCCACTGAACTGTGATTTGAGATCTATTGGATAAGACAGAAGAAAGATTTTAGGGGATTTTCTTCATGTATTGGAATAGTTCCACTCAAGTAGGAGCAGAAGTTGTAGGTTTTTTTTTCGTAATAGGAGACTTCTATGTGGAAACACTAAAAGTAAGACCTATTAATGCTACTATAACTGAATCACACAGAAGTTATTATTATCCATAACTCAAAAATTTCAGGGACACCTAAATTATTTTTTGTAAAACAAAGAAAGAAAAAGATCCCATCTTTCAATCTTACTAGTAATGACTGAAACTTCCAGACTTCAGTATTTCTCTAAAGAATTTTTGAGTATTATTCTGCCTAGATTGAATTCAATTTGCATGGAAGATTACTAGCTCAAATATTTTCATCCTCATACTTTATTTATAGAATTTAGCATATAGAATTTACTAGCCATTTGAATCTGACTCTCTACTTTTTAATATTTAAGTAAGACACATGCCTCAGAGAAAATAATGGAAATATAATTGTCAGAATTAGATTCTCGCTGCTAGTGTGTTAAAATTAGACCATAATCTATTCATTTCAGTACAGTAATTCTAATACATAATATTGAAATTTAGAAAAATCTTGCACATTTAATATTACAAATAGTGAAAGAGAAACTCTGGATTTGTGTGATGCATTTAGCATAACCTAAAATGTATTGTACAGAGCATAACCATACGCACTTTCAGATAGCCAGTGAGGTGTGCCAAATAGTCCAAAAGTGAAAATAAAGTCTCAGCACGAATCATCAATTGATTGCTATCAGCTGCTTTGTAAATTAGTATTTCCTCGGTAAGGTTACTGAAAAAAGATATGCAAACACATAGTCTACCTGTCTGCAAAGAAATGCAACTTTCATTTCAAAGATTTCCATCAGTGTCTAAAGCTGGCTGAAAAAATACATGGAAACTAATGGATTAGGGCATTTATCTATAGTTCCATGCAGTTATATGGGAACTACATTTAGCACACTTTAAATAAAATTTGGAAGGAATTTGGAAGAATTTGAAAGAAGACTGAAGGAGTCCGTACAATAGTGTAGGTTATAGAGAGATGCTTACTGTGATGAACAGGCACAGCAATGTATATTATCGAAACAACACAGACCAAACAGAAAATAAGCTCTTTGTACTGAAAATAGTTCTATGAAGTGGAGTATTCTTCTCTGTCATTGTACTCTGAGGCTTTAGAAAACAATAATTTGGGGAATAGAAAACCAGATGAATCTCTGAAAAAGAACTCACTGCATTGAAATCCTGCTGCATTTCACCACATCTGATTGATCGTAATTACAGAAAAAGAGTCTGAAAAATGCTTTGGTTTGGTTTTCTATATTTTTTAAATAAGAAATTCTTAAATTGCAACTTTTAATAATCTTGCTAAGTTTGATTCTGTGGGGAAAGCTAGCCAAAGTGCTGTATTCAGAAATAACTCAAATCCAAATACATCTAAATGAATGCAGACCTGGAAAGCAATATTGGATCTCAGTTCCCCAACTTAATGAGGCGGGGATACCAATAATTGATACAATATCAAATCCTAGAATGTGCATGATCTCAGTGAAATCTACATGACTACATAAGCTTAATTATTTGCTGAATCACAGAAAAATTAACTGTAGGTAGCAAAATCAAATATGATATCACCTAAAAGTTTCAGGAAAGTGCATAGCAGTGCAGATAGATTAGGCTTTAATAATTTATTAGGTTGCAAAAGTAATTTAATACCATGGTTAAAAATGGACTCTATTGCTATTCTAAAAGTACAGAAATAATCCTGCAATCTCTGCAGTGTTACATCGCTCCTGCTAGACGCCAGTCTAATATCTTTAAAGTATGACACAGCAGTGACATCGCTCTGAGTTAGAATTGATTATTTCTACAAGCAAGGTAAATAACTTGAGCAGTAATGAATTTTTTTAATTTATTTTGTCACAGAATGTTTGTTCGATTATGACTGAATGAGGTGACTTGCATGACTGCACTCTCTTTCAGAGTCTCACCAAAAAAAATAAAATCTTACTTTTCTTCATGACCATGGATCAAGGCATCATATGATAAAAGCTGAAGAACATTTACAGTACAAAAAGCACCAGCAAACAGGTCAGCGTCAAGCAGCTGCTTTGATGCCCATCGCACCCCACAAAGGTGATTTACTTCTGATGTCCTTGTTCTGTTAGAACTCAGGGTCAGGCAACCACACTGATTTTTTTAGGGGAGATTATCAGACCTAAATAAATTTTAGATCCAGTCTATCCTATAGAACTGAACTAGTAGGATTTCACTTAAACCACAGAAATAAACGAATTTTATCAATGCAGAATCCCTAAAGATGATTAAAAATGCTGCCAGGCTCTTTTCCATCCTTAGATGACGACAACCAGACCTACTCTAGCTTTTAGAGTCAACCATGTTTTTGCCTTGTTTCCAGGGATCACTGGATCCTGTGAGTAATACAGAACAATGTCAACTCTCAGTGCTGACACTACATAGTCTGCATGATCCCCTAATTAATAACATGCATCCTTATGGATTATCAACTTTCTATTTATCCATATTCACAACTTAAAATTATGAGTTTCTACTGTTTTCTGAGGTACTAGTTGTTCATTCAGCATTTCTACATATGTAGTCCTAAATCACCACCATATTTCAAAGCAAAGGCAGTATCCATGACTCCCTGTATGCACAAACAGCCAAGTCTCTATGGAGAATGAATGGACCTACATTTTCAAAGACACACAAGTTAAAGACAGAATTGTATCAAATATATCATAAATTAACAGCAGAATTTCTAATATTTTAGGTTGTCTCCATAAATTAAATTTCAATGTATTTATCATTTGAACTCTAAAAGTCGAAGAAAGTTATATGGTTTTTTTTTTCCCTGTGGAAGACTTTTTCCATAATCCTAAGGGTATTGCTAGAATTCCACCATTGCTATTTGTATATTCTTGAAGCTCTCTTATAAAAGCATATGTTCCATGTTTTTCCTCGTTTCCATGTGGTAGGCAAAGATATTCCATGACTCAAACAGCATTAGCAACTGAATAAGTCTTTGAGTGTACTGAGAAAAATGGAGAGATGTTAACAGCCACATTTCACAACAGTGGAAAAAATGCTTGTGTAGCATTCACTGTCATAGATGAGCATATGCTCTCCATGGTTCTTTAGTCATCTGCTTGGAGTGGGCTGCAGTGCTGAGGAAAAGACAATCTGTCTCTCTGTTAATGAAAAAGTATCTCTACAAAGCAGAGTTGATTAGTATATGGGTAAACTCTTCAGTGACTTAGAAACTGAGAAAGATGGGGGGGAAAGCATGATCACAGTAAATAAATGTTATCTTTTCTACTTGAGCAGCTCAGATGTTTATGGCATATGAAACATAAATACTGTAATGATTTTAGTTCTTGAATACTTGAACACAGAAGGCAAGAAAAGTGAAATATTTTTATTAAACACATCTGGAAAATTTAGTAAACTAAATTTTTTGTCAGGTGTAATAGCATCTCCTTTCAAAGTACGCCTCCAGTTCAGTACAGGAATGCACAAACCACTTTTAAAAGAGATATCAGAAGCACTGGAAGAGGTCTAAAAGCATCAGTGCATAAGATAATCAACCCTCATTCCTCACCCGAATACCTTGACTCACATAGGGCTCCATGCTGCTGCTACCACATTGCTTGACATAAACAAACCCAACTGTGTGGATAGCTCGACTGTCTCTGTTCCTCTCGGCTGGCTGCAGGGCAGGACTATTCCTTACACAGATCTGAAACGGCAGGTGGCTGAGCAAATGAAAGTGAAGGTCCAACTCAGCACTGTTTTCATGTTCTTTCTTCTTTTCTCACCAGAAAAAGCGCCGCTGGCCTTTTATCAGACAATAGTGACAACATAATCATGCTGTAAATGGGGACTAACACCTCTTTCTTTTAATAAGATAGTCTAACAGTGAAATCCATTTGAGTTGCCGAAAAAAGGGGGAAGAAATTTTGCCAGCTGCACAAACCCACAGATTTTAAATTTTATATTTTGTCTGTGCCAGGAATCTGCCTTAGGCTGAATTTTAACAGATGGACAAAACAGCACAGATACATTTTTTAAAGGGTTAGACAAAACAAAGTATATTTCTCTTATATCCAGTGGTGGTAATTTTTTTTTCTAATTTCCAGAATATCCAAGATTTAAGAAAACAATAAGCACAGTTGCTGAAGTTGTCATTTGGCAGAAAAGAAGCCCATGTCTTCCAACACATTGAAAATCTTTTAGTTAAAGAGTCCAGAGGCAGGAATAGAACCCACTCTTCTGCTGCCAGGAAATATTTATTAAATCAATTAGCAAAATGTCTGTCGTCTCTGTCTAGCACCAGTTCTAAAGATGACACCACACTTGCTGGTTGATGTGCTGGAGGCAGGGAGGCTCGCAGAGGGCTCTGGACAGGCTGGATCCAGGCTGAGGCATGGGGTGAGGTTCAACAGCAATGGCGGGTCCTGCCTTGGTCACAACAACCCCAGCAGTGCCACAGGCTGGGAGAGGGCTGGAAAGGACCTGGGTGCTGTACACACTGAACATGAGCCAGGGTGTGCCCAGGGTGGCCAAGAGGCCAATGGCATCCGCCTGGATCAGCAATGGTGTGGCCAGCAGGAGCAGGGCAGGGATTGTCCCCCTGTCCTGGGCACTGCTGAGGCCACACTCGAGGGCTGTGTCCAGTTTGGGCCCCTCCCTGCAGAAGGAATGAGGGGCTGCGAGCGAGTCCAGAGAAGGGCAACGGAGCTGGGAAGGGTCTGGAGCACAATCCTGTGAGGGCAGCTGAGAGGAGTGGGATGTCAGGCTGGAAAGTGAGCTCCGAGTGACCTGAACTGCCTGAGAGGAGCCATGGCCAGGTGGGGATCGGCCTCTTCTCCCAGGGAAGCAGTGACAGAATGAGAGGACATGGCCTAAAGTTGTGCCATGAGAGGCTTAGATTGGACATTAGGAAACATTTCAGCACAGAAAGTGTTATTATGCACTGAAACAGGCTGCTTGGGGAAGTGCCAGAGTCACCATCTCTGGAGGTATTGAAAAGATGGACATAGCACTTGGGCACACGACCTCGTGGGACTTGCCAATGTGAGGTTAACAGCTAGAGTGGATGATCTTAAAGGCGTTTTTCAGCCAAAATGTTTCTATAATTCTAAATTGTGAGCATTCCCTCTCCTCTGTTAGCTGAAGAGATTTGATGATGGAATATCCCTTTTAGCATTACAGATTAATGTAACTGAGAGGCAAAGAAAGGAAAAGGCATATGGAAATACTAGTAAAGAACATGCACTACTACAAAACGACTGGCTTTGTCAGTCATGAATTTTAAAATCAGGGAGTGCCTGATCCTCCTGTGGTTATTCTTAGCAGGATGTGTGCTACGGTTTTCAAAATACAGAAAAAAAAGTACAGAGAATGCAAGTCCATCATTCCATAACAGATTCTTACTGACAAATCTTAGTAGTAAATATATGTGCTTTTAAGATATTGCCTCATGTGTAGATTTATAATTAAAAATTTGAAATGTATACATGTGAATAACTCATGCCTACACTAACCACATCTCACAATACTCAACATACAAAGACTATAAACCATGAAATAGCATATTTTAAAGCATTATAAACTGTGTATTGTGACTTTTGGAAGCCATAGTTCTTGCAAACTGCATGATGTTCTAGGAAGCCTCTCTCTCAGGCAAGCATGAGATAAGTATCCCAGTGATAAATGGATTTTAAAAAAATCTATCAAGTATATCATACTGAGAAGAATCAAACTCCGAACATGAAACACAAATTACCTCATAGTTTTCACTTCAGTGTTTCAATGCATTGAAGGCATCCATCTCAAACATCTAATAATTTTTAGATGGAGAATTTTTAGATAGGAGTAGCGCTTTGGGAACACTCACATTCATGTTAAATAGAAAGTGCTCCAATACAGCAGTATTAGCAGTAGAAAGCTAAAAGAATGGTTAGTGGATAGTTAATATGAATGAAGATCGATTACAAATCTACCCAGGCTGGCAATACAGAACAAAATCTATGAGAATACTAACTTACAGAAGACTAACTGGTAAGTAATTCTTCACACACATGACATTCAGAAAAGTTATTAAGAGACCACCTGCAAGATGGCAAAAGTGGCTGGATTATCATTTGATAAGAAATATTCAATTTCATCAGTTTTGTAATTACACAGGACTAAAAGCATCTTTATTTTGTGGACAGAAGAAATTGTCAGACAAAATTTTGACAGACAAAATTTATTTTGTTCAGCAGAAGAAGAACTATTATAGTCCCTGCTCAGAGAGGTTGTACTTCACAAAGACAAGAAAAAAGGTGAGACTTTTCTCAAGTTTAGGACATTGCACATCATCACAAATCATTCATGCCCTTTGCAGCTTGCCATCTCCTGTGTAAAAATTGTCATTCAAGCATTTCAGAAAAGCAAGTATGAGATACAGCACTTTCTTGATCTCTTTTCTATTACTACCACTACCGGTTTCTGGTTGTATTACAGTCTTCTACTTATCAGATTTGACTTTGCAGCTTGCCATATTACACTCTGAAACTCCAATCTTTCTTACAAAAGGAACTGAGATGACTTTCTAACATCTAATATCAACATCATCTACCATCCGTTAAGCATTCCTGTCAGAGAAGGCTGTTGTGCTTTGAATGCCATTACAAACAAGTGAGATAGGAGGACTCCATTAATAAAGTGCCAGATACCTGTTTTGTCTGATTATCGGTGATTGGTCCACATGACTTTTATTTCACACAAGCTTTGAACGTATTTGTGGATACTCTTGGCCTTCAATTGATGCTCCTTTTGTATCAGGTAGTATCTTTGTCTTACAACCACTTTTAAAAATTGCATCTTGCCCAGACTGCTGTCCTTGTTTCTCTGAAGCCATTTAAAATTTTCATTACAATATCTTGCTTCCACTGACACTTAAATTGATATGATTTTTAGTTCCTAGACAAGATGCAAAATTTTTCAGATAAGTTTTGAAAGCAAATATGGTTTCTTTCTAATTTTCTTTCTTTTGCATAACCTTATTTTTAAATAGAGATGTTTTTTGATGTTGAAAACCTCCCCTCCCACTCCCTCACAATTGCTGAAAAACAAAAAAAAGTATGTCCTCTGAGTTTTGCTAGAGTTAAATGCCTTAAAAAGATTGAAAATACACTGTGGGTTTTTTTCTGGTTAACCTTTCGAGTCCAGTTCTTCCATCACTCACACAAATGAACAACAACGCTTAGAACTATACCATGATCTCCACTATTCTTGTGTCAAGCACCTTCTCCTGTCTCTGTGAATGCATAGGTACAAAGATGAACGGTTGCATGGCAATTCCACCAGTTAGTATTTGTATTTATCCAACTTCTATAACAAGTAATTTTAACTAAATTGAAAGTCACATGGAAGAACACAGAAATTTAAAAAAAATAATTCTTAAATATAAGAAAAAATATATTGAAAGGCTATAGGAGATAAATATTGAAAGGGCCTTTGTTAACTGACATTTTAAGCAGGCTTACATAATTTTACAGTCGAGGATATGTACTATGCCTATCCTCTGAAAAACGTTAAAGCTTGTATGTATTTTTTCCCCTTACATTCATTTTAAAATAACAAAGTCTTCATATCTTTTTCTGATATCACTTAGAGGGAGTGATTGCAATCCCTTAATTCTCTACAGTTGCCACTTCTAGTTCAGCAGTACTTTAGTTTCAAGAACATTGATAATTGCTGCCAGCACTAAACTTCAAAGTACTCTGAGATGGCTTGGATGTTTGTGGTTAAGCGCCTCCTTATGCTTCATGTTCCTAATGCTTCCATTGTGAACAGATCTAAATATTTATATCATTGTGACAAGGAGTAAATAACTTACATTGTTCATTCCATGAAACCTGGGGTTTTTCTAGTCAGTCTTACTTTTTTTCAGAATATATGAACTTGCCACAAGACATGCAAGGCCCCTTACAGTTTGTAAGGCTGCCATAGGCGTGAAACTCACATTGGATAGCTCATTTACAGGGCACCACACCACAAAGATTATCCAAGTCCCTTTTCGACTATATCTACCAGCCATGCAGCCTTATCTCACCAGCTGCCATAGCACACCTCCCATCAGCAATTCAACTACCTAATTTAAGGATGTGTAGCTAAGGCAATTTAGTATTTTCACCTAGCAGTGGCCTTTTATTTTCCATTTTTATTGCCCATTTTTATTTTCCATTATTTCTGACACTTTTTATTTTCCATAATTTTTGCCCATGATTTGTCATTTTATTCATATTTCTCTTTAATAAAAAGACACTAACCTATAACAGGCACACCTCCTGTGCGGCAGTTAGTGTTTCCTCATGTATTGATATCAAAACTGGAGAGGGGAAAATCATCTTAGATGTGAAAATTTGTTACAATCATTAATTAATCTACATTCCAAGTGGAGAAGTCAGAGTAGGGAACCTGCTAGGGTCTTGTCTTCTGCAGCAGTTCTTGCCTCAAAGTATTTATGGCAATTCAGAATATTATATTTCAGCTTTGTATGTTGTACTGTCTGCCTCTGCCAGCTGTGATAGCTTATTCCCCTTCTCTGCAGCAGAGATTTCTTTAGCTGCAAGAAAGCTGCCCATGAGAACTGGGAAGCGAAAGTCTGACAGCAAAAACTGGGACAATCCTTCCAGAGTTGTGTGTTCGATGTCACCATCCAGAAAGCATCTCTGAGGCACTGCAATCAACAGGGAATAGTGCTCTGTGTTCTTCTCATTACACATGCTAGTAATGGAAATGTGCCTACTGCCAGCACAGCCAGCTAGAAGTAATAAAAAGTACCTCTGAGCAATCAGAATGCTTGTAGGCCCCTCAAAGAGAGCATGTGAGATACAGCTCTGGATTAATGATCTCTGGATTCCTCTGGACTTTTCTTTATTTAGAGGTAAAAATGAATGCTTAGTTCAACACTGAAAATATCTATGCATTCTCACTGCTTTTCTGAAAGCACTCATTAAAATACAAACACTTTTGTATTAAACTATTTTCTTCTTTTTTTTTCTTTTCTTTCTTTTTCTTTCTTTTCTTTTCTTTTCTTTTCTTTTCTTTCTTTCTTTCTTTTTTTTTCTTTCTTTTTCTTTCTTTTTTCTTTTTCTCTTTCTTTTCTTTCTTTTTCTTTTCTTTTCTTTTCTTTTCTTTTCTTTTTCCTTTTCCTTTCCTTTCCTTTCCTTTCCTTCCTTTCCTTTTTCCTTTCCTTTCCTTTCCTTTCCTTTCCTTTCCTTTCCTTTCCTTTCCTTTCCTTTCCTTTTCCTTTCTCTTTCCTTTTCCTTTCCTTTTCCTTTCCTTTCCCTTTTCCTTTCCTTCCTTTTCCTTTCCTTTCCTTTCCTTTCTTATCCTTTCCTTTACCTTCGCTTGTCCTTTCCATTTCCGTTCCTTTCCTTTTCCTTTCCTTTCCTTTCCTTTCCTTTTCTTTTCTTTTCAGTTTTTTTTATTTTTTATTTTTTTGCAAGCAGCTAGCAACCAAGAGTTTTGGTTGTATCTTGAAGAAAGACTCCAATCAACTTTTCAAAAGCAGTATATTCAACTTAATTTATATTATATTGAAGACAAATATTTCTCCTGCAAGACATTGCTCTGTATGAGGAACCAAATAAAAGACATAACTCAGGCATATTGCTTATTGCTAGTATCTATGTCTATTAAAATATGATTGTGAAGTGATGGATCTTAAGTACTTAAGCTAAGTCAAGCAACACAGGAGAGTAGATTGTAGGATTAAATCTGACTACTATTCAAACTTTAACTAATGGACTAAGTGAGTAAGGTGGCCCTTTCCAGCTATCTCTAAAATCATCCTCTGAGTTGTGATGACATGAGCAAAGTTGAGGATAAAAAAGATGGTTGAGTTTGAAAAATCGGGGCTGTGGAAAGGTAGTGCAGGATCTGTCACAGAATCATAGAACAGTTTGTATTTAAAGGGACCTTAAAGATCATCCAGTTTCAACCCCTCTGCCATGGGCAGGGGTACCTTTCTCTCAGAGCCACATCCAACCTGGCCTTGAGCAATTCCTGGGGATGGGTCATTTACAACTTTTCTGGACAAACTGTGCCAGTGCCTCACCACTCTCAAAGAATTTCTTCCTAATAATGTAAATCCAATTCTCTTACAGTTTGAAGCTATTCCCCCTCACCCTGTCACTACATCCTCCTGTAAAAAGTCCCTTTCCATCTTTTTTATAGACTCCCTTCATGTACTGGAAGATGGCAATTAAGTCATTCTGTTTAGTGCCGATTTCCGCATATTATTGAAATATACAAGTTTTTAAAAGCACTTTTTATTGGGCTCTGGAACTTCAGAAGGGAGAGATTTTTAAATCACAAGGACTTAATTTAGTGGATTGATTATACAATTATGTAGGAACACTGTGTGCAACAGAAGAAATAACCTATTGTTAATGTCAAGTTGCACTCCAGAGCAATTAAAGGTATTTCCATTTTTATAGAAACTATTATATTTTTCTCTATTAAGAAAGGGAATAGCCTGAAAATACTTGGGTCTAGTATAGTATATAGCACTCTGAATAGTAACATGTGACCTTTCACACTGGTAACGTTAATTTTAAAAATGTTCACAGGATTAGGCATTGTATGAAACAAGCATCATGTTTTATATAAAAAATATTCAGAAATGTCTACATCTTCATAGTGTCAAATCATAGTTCTTCAAACCAATACAGTCACAAGATAGTTATTTTTAAGAAAATTGTTTTAAAGAAAGATAAAAATTAATTTGTGCTACACTTGCACATAAACAAAAAGAAAAAAAATATTTTTAACACAGCAAAAATGTATAGTCCCTTATCAAAGTCATTTAGTTGGTCAGCTGAACATTTGTCAGAGAAAGTAATTTTCTTAAATTTCTAAACACTTCAGAACCAACAATGCAGAACATCAGCAAAAAATAGTAAAACAATATATGTACATAAACTAAAAAAAAAACCTCAAAAACCCCAAACCAAAAACACTAAAAAACCAAATAAACAAACAAACAAAAAAAAAAATCTAACTAGAATTTTTTACCACTTTTCTATTATTTTTTTTGGTGATTCTGTCTCCATAAGGATTAAATAAAGATCTGTCAGGTTATTAAACTGAGAATAAACCTTAGCATTAAAATATTTGTCTTCACAAAGGATAGGGACTCAAAGCACAAAAATATTTTATTAAATTTAGAAAGTGATTCACATAAAAAGACACTACAGAGAGCTGGTAAAAACAGTTGGAATATTCTGTGATTTAATTTTACCTTCCTGTTCCACCTTACAAGTTGCTCTTCTTACTGAAGAACTATACTGGGATGCTGCAGTAGGACTTCCCGCATTCAGCAGCAGAAACCACCAAAATCATATTTACATATTTATCAGTACTCACTGGGGATATTCAAACTCTACCACAGAGTAAAAAAACCCCAAATAACTACATGGACATCTGCCATGTAACATTCATTCTTGAAGTTCCACTTGACTGTGATTAGTTTACTTCAAAGGATACTCATGGTTGCAAAAGTAAGAGTCTTCCTGCTTTATAAACACTAGCTAATATTAATATAAAATACATTGGAAAACTTTTGTTGCCACTAAGTATGTATGAGAAGATAGGCATGGAGAAGAACATAAATAGGGTGGGATCAAATCAAAATTATTTTATAGCAAACTTCAAACAAACAGACATGGAAAATAGTACATATAAATCTGGATCAATCCTCAATTAAGCTGGCAGACACAGATAATATTGTAATATAATATTATTTGCCTTCCTTGCTAACACTAGTTTCCCAGTTGACCTGATGATGACCTTCTGTTGAGAAATAATCTTAAAAATATCTCACAGAGCATGAGACTTTAACTCAAGAGACAAGAGCTTTGTTTGCAGGGTGTGTCTTACTGGTCCTTCATAGAAGTAGTCTTGTTATTTCTCTGTCCCCAGTTTCTTCACTGAACAAATACATATGCCTCAATACACAGGCTGTTGTTCGGTTTTTATTACTCTCAGCTTGAGCGCTCTGCATATGTTTCAATTATACCAAAAGCAAAAAGAAGCAGTATGATATTATTAAGTGTATAAAATTTGACTATGTATGGGCAGAGAGAATGTATATTTCTTTATCAGTCTAGTTATTACATTTGTTTAACAGTATAAGTCATATGAAGCCACGGAGAACTATTGATGTCCACAGCACTTTGATGAAGTAGAGTAAGTAATAAAAATAATTTAATAGAGACAAAACAGCCTACTAAATTTTTAGTAGTGATAGATTAATCTAGGACATGGGAAAGAGATGCAAAAGATATTCATCACCCACCCCTTTGTTCTGCTAGCACCGATATCTTGGAAATCTAATTTACAAATTTCATTTTTCTGTGTTTCTTCCAATGTAGTCATAAAATCAAAATAAAACTTGACTGAGAACAACCTAAACCTTCAAGCTAATGTGGGTCTGTAATCTTTCAACCACTTTTAGCCCTGGTGCAGTCTTCAGGACTATTCATACACACCACGCTCCATTACTTCTTCTTATGTGAACCAAAATTCTCTCACCTAAGCTAACATGATGGGCCCCAGGAGAGTTCAATTTCCTGGCTGAAAAAAAACATTAAGTTATTTTGACCTGGAGAAAAACCCATTCTCCCACAGAAAAACTACAGATTATGAAAATGTTTTCTCATCCTAACCATCTCAGGATTACTACCAAAAATTTCAAGATGCTGAGTAGTTGAAGTCAACTAGGCCACACAAATACTTAGGACAAATAGTACTCAGACATGTAGAAATGAGTATACATTTCTTCTATACAGAAAAAAAATTACAAAAATCTAATATTTGATCACAGGAAGTAGAAAATATTGAAACCTCAATGTTACCAAGAGATATATGCAGTTTATACATATGCTCTGTTTGAGAAGCATGTGTAAAATTACTTGTGTTATGAGTAATGCAGGTTATTTTCTTTCATTAAGACAAATTAAATACAAATGAAAGCAAGTTTCATGAAAGAAAAAAATTGAATGTTCTTGCTGGGAATAGTTTTCATCTTCCATAAATGAAGGACCATCACCATTAATCCAGTGCTGATCACTTCTCCAGTTAAAGAGATGTATGTCAGAATCTGCTTACTGCAGCTGTAAATGTCTCCATTTCACTCTTCTGATTTACTCCATTACAGGTCTATTTTTGTCCTGTACATGACTAGTTGTTGCTCTCCTGGCTTATGCTGGGAGAGACCATTCAGGTCAAATACCCACAGAAAAATCCTGTGGAATAAGGTGTGAAGAGGTAGGAAAAATTCTAAGGTTACAACGTTTATATGAGTGATGTGGAAATTGTCAGTTCCATTGCCTGTGATGCAGTACACTGTCTGAGTGTGTGGAAAAGCACTGTGGGAGTTGGCTTTTTCATCCCTTGCCTTCACAGGTTTCTATCAAATATGATGTGAGTTAATTATTTCAGAAAACTGCAAAACAATAATAATTTCTTACTTTTTAATTATCATTTGGTGACAGACACTGGATGGGGGAAGGAGGCGGACATCATCTGGGGATAAAACACTAAGAGGTTTTTGTCTATCAGCAGCTGTGCATGAGCCATTAGCAGCTGTGCACACACTCTTCAGTGTTTTAGGATAAAATCCTACAGAAAAGTATCACTCCAGATGAGAAAGATTTATGTGTGTCAGCCCTCAGCCAATAACACTACAAGCATATTCCTTGCCATGCTGGCCACTACCCAGCCTTCAGCAGTCCACTGTGGTACATCTGCACTTGCCGTCTTCTTCCATACCAGCATGATGTTAACATCTTCCACACTAAAGATATCAATGTCAATGGAAACTGGGGTATTTGAGTGCACTGGGCATAAACATTCTGTTAGAGCTGCAATTGCTGAGGAAAGCCCTCAGATGCTGTTTTGAAATGCAGTTCCCCAATGCTCCTGATCGACTCTGTGAAAACGGTGGTGTGCAGATTTGCAGGTCCGTTTCTCTACTAGAATTAAGAATCTGTTACGTAAAGGACAAAACATGTAAAAATGAAGTGGAAAAATACCATTGAAAATACCAGAGTCAAGCTTGCAAGGCTTTACTAATTCTTTCCTACCCCACTTTTAACGTGCAGAATAAAAAAATGTGTTGAGAATGTGTTTAAAACAAACCCATGTCAAGCTTATTCTAAACGGGAGACCAGGACCTACATGCATATGCTTTAATACATGATTTTTTGCAGGCAGGCATAATGCTAGAGCTTTTGTAACAGTATCTGCAGATACTGATTCTCCATCATTTTCTAGCCCAAACAAACTCACGGGTTTTGGGGCAAGTATCAGCATCTATCATTATTCAGATCAGAGACCAAGGCTCTTGTACTCACTCATGGTTTGTAAACAGCTTCTAACCATTTCCTCTCTCAGCCCCTACTTCACCCCACAGCTCCCCAGATAATGATCTGCAGTCATTAGGACAATGTGTGTAGAGATACTGAAGGCCATGTATACCCTATTTCCTTTGAGTATATTTAGAGTACTGGGAGCTAGAAAAACCTACTGTTTTCCTTTCTGTCCAACAGTTTTTCTCTGCCTCCTGGAGGCTTCTAAAGTGTAATTTACGTACTTAGAATGTCAGGTGGAGCAAACTGAATGTGGACGCCAGTCTCCTACTGACACACAAAGTCCAAATCACTTCTTGGCATATGTGAGAAGGCTGTCTATGCACTCGGGCACCTGCCGTTTTACGCCTTTCGGGAGAGCAGGCAGGTGCCCGTGGCAGCACAGCCCTGCCGATGGGAACTGCATCCCTGCGCGGTCCAGCCGT
>CM019236.1:1310313-1324627 GCA_009741485.1 Malurus cyaneus samueli | reverse complement strand
CTCTGTCTGTTAGGGCAGCTGCCTCCAGACTGAAGGGATGAGGGAATGCAGGCAAGTTCATCTCCCTTTTGGCCCATGTGAAGCCCAGCACAGGACAGTGCTGTATGACAGCTTTGTGACTAGTTTCAATGAGCAGTCACCCTCCTAACTACGCTCAGCAAGCAGATACTAACAGTGCTTATAGAGCACTGAGTTTCTTCTCTCGAAATTCTTAGTGAAACCCCTTTATCCTAATTTCATTCACCTGTAAGGAACAGTGCCTTACTTTTCATTTTCAATGTACTGATTTCTTTTATTATTATTCCAATACTGGAATACGTCACCAGTGGCCTTGGCTTTTTCAATTAAAAAAAAACAACAAAAAAACGAAAACATTGATGACTTCTTTTTCAGTCTTCATTACTGCCTAAAATTATTATTAAAAAGTGAGATCATTGTATAAATCACAGAAAAATCTCTACATTTCTGATGGAAATACAATTTACTGTCAGATTTGGCATCAGGAAGGCATGGTGGGATGGCTCATAAGACTGGAGCTTTGGAGCAGAAAAATCCAGGCTCTTTAGGAAGGACTGAATACTAGAAGAGGGTGCCATAGAGTCACAGGATCAGATTGTGTTTGACAAATTTGATGAGCTCCCATGATTTGATGAGCTCCACAATGTGGTAGGTAAGGGAAGAGCAACTGATGTAATCTACCTGGATTTATGCAAACCATTTGACACTGCCCCACATGATTCCTTGTCTCTAAAATGGAGAGACAGGGATTTGATGGATGGACCACTCAGTGGTACAGAAATTGTCTGAATGGTTGCGCTCAAAGAGTTGGGGTCAACAGTTCAATGCCCAGGTAGACAGCAGTGATGAGCGGCATTCCTCAGGGGCCAATATTGGGAGCAGCACATTTTAACTTCTGTCAGGGACATGGACCATGGGATCCAGCACACCTCAGGAAGTTCACTGACATCACCAGCCTGTGTGGGGCAGTCAACATGCAGGAGGGAAGGGATGGCATCCACAAGGACCTGGACAGGAGTGAGGGGTGGGCCTGTGCAAAGTTTACGAAGTTCAACAAAGGAAAGCACAAGGTCCTGCAGCTGGGACGGTGCAATCCCAAACATGGATATGAGCTGGGGAGAGAAGTGATTGAGAGCAGACTGGAGAAGGACTTGGGGATTCTGGTGGATAAAAAGCTGGATATGACCTATCAATGTGTGCACCTACTCCAGAAAGTCAAAAGCTGTGTGACCAGAAGGGTGAGGGAGGGATTTCTGCCCCTCTGCGTGGCTCTGGTGAGGCTCCACCTGCAGTGCTGCATCTGACTCTGAAGTCCTCAGCACAGGAAACACATGGGCATTCTAAAGATGATCAGGGGGGTGGAATACCGCTCCTATGAATGAACTTGATCTCAGCTAGACCAAACACACCGGTTGAGAGAGTGGGGACTTTTCAACCTTGAGAAAAGAAGACTGAACAGTGACCTCATAACACCTTCCAGTACCCAAACAAGACCTACAAGAAAGATGGAGACAGAAAAAGAAGGGACAGAACAAAGGGTAATGGCTTTAAATTGTAAAAGGTCAGGTTTAGACCTGATATTAAGAATTCTTTGCTGTGAGTGTGATGATGCACTGGAACAGATTGCCCAGATGTTGTGGATGATCCATCCCTGAAATCCCTGAGGTCCAGATTGGATGGGGCTTTGAGATACATGGTCTAGCAGAAGGTGTCCATGCCCCTGACAAGCAGGTTGGAATGTGATGATCTTTAAAGATCGACTCCAACCCAAGCTGCTCTTTGATTCTACAGAGAGATTTCAACATTGTCTGAAGTTCAGTACTGCTTAATACTGTCTGAGGTTCTAATTCAACACGGTCATACCCTCTTCAGCATGTAAGTTAAATAACATTCCCAGTAGTGTTTTTACATCTATTGGAAAAACAAGTTAGAGCCTGCCATCCTAATTACCAATCTCATCGATCTTAATCAACACTGGTAACAGTCTGGTACAGCCTCTTCTCAGCTAGTCGCAGCTCTGGATTGACTTTTTGCAGAGCTCAGCTAAACATGTTCTCCATCACAGCAAAGCAGCACAGCTCCCGTTTATGCTGTCAGGGATCATGGGGCCACAGTTAAGGGTTTTTTTTAATACCTCCCCAAATTATTTTTATGCACATCATGATTGCAGCCTCCCTGAGCTGTAGGCTGGTTAACTGTTGCAAACAGGAGCTGGATAACTGCACTAGATAAGGAAAGGCTGGTTTTGCACAGGAAGGTTGACAGTTGTCACACATCTGCTGCTGAGGAAGTCCCAGGCTGCTCTGAGGTTGCCACAGGCACATCTGAGCAAAACTAACACTAGCACAAAGCAACCAGCATAACTAAAAGCAGTCATTCATTTCTGCAACCCTCAGTGCAACAATCACCAAGACAGAGGGCAAAAAGGAATAAACCCTTCTTCCCACCTACCTTCCTTTCACTTCCCACTGATCTGCCAGGCACGAGCTTGTGGCCACGCAGAGCACTTTTGGCAGCTCTGGAGGCAGTGACAAATTGCAGCAGCTGGAAGTACACAGACACCGACACACAGCCTTCCTTCTTTTCCTCCCTGTTCTTGTCACTGAACTGCAAACTATGCTAGAGTAGGCTGCTTGGTTTGGTGCACTGGTCTTCAGGCAGACACAGACTGGAGACACTGGGAGCAGCTCTGCAGTACCTGTTGTGGATATTCAGAGGGGCTCCTGCTGAACAAGTTGCTTTTTGAGGGTAAGTACACACACAGACACTTAGGCAGTGTCTCTCCAGAAGGAGGCTGTCTCAGCAGCTACCTGGTGGTGTTCCAATGAACTCCACACAATCACATTTCACTATCATGGACAGAGAGCATGCTGCATGTCATGTGCACCAGACAGAGACAGCATTTTATCCATTTGTGACTGCTGCCTCAGTAAGCAGATATCAGACTTTTGTTCACATTTATATTTGGTTTCTGGTTTTTTTTTTGGTCTTTATTTCCCCATTCCTTACTCCATTTTGTTACTTGCATTTGTATTTTTTTTGAAAGACTGAAACTTTTTAGCCTTTGTCACAATTTTCTCCTTTTACTTGAGCTTCACTTGCCTCATTTCCTTATATAAGACTCTTTCTCTTAGCAAGAAAGAAACACCTCGACAACAATGATGCTCACTTGGGAAGTTTTCACCTTCAGTCAACCAGCAGGTAGACCTTTATCAGACAGATAGATATAAGGTTTGTATTTCCAAAATACCCTGCTATGAAAAATATACATAATTTCAGTCACAGATGTGTTAACATAAAAGTATACATATGGATAACAAAGTAGTGCTTTTCAACTTGGGAACCACCCACCATTCTGAGCTGCATCTGCTTTTCAGGACCTTGCACCACCATTTACATTGGAAGGGAAGAAAAGAAATTTTTTGCACCTGTGATCTGTATATCATAACCAGTCTCCACCAAAACTCTGAAAAATCTTCTGATTAATAAGCTCATGCCAAAGATCTTCCAGACAAGAGTTGCTTGTACATACACATGCTCTGATTAATATTCCCTGCTACATAATTTGTGCAAAGTTAAGGAGCAGAATTAGAAAAGAAAAAAACATTTATTTTTCCTGAAGTTGAAACACAAGCTCTGCAGTTCTCTTATTGAGAATGGCAGTCTTGAGGTACAACTCTGTCCCAAATGAGTGTTCTTGAGATCACCCAACAAATCACTGGTAAGGGCATGAACAAGAGTCAGATTTAATGTTAAAACACAAAGCACAACAGATTTGTTGACAGGATTCACTCTGCTTACAAAGGACAGCTAATGCACAACAGGGAAAACAACAACAACAAAACCTTACAAAATCCAGGCAATCCAAGAAATTAATTGAAGACTACCTAGGTATGTGTGTGTGCGTGTATGTGTGTGTGTGTGTGTGTGTGTGTGTGTGTGTGTGGACTGTGTAGACCAGTATGAAAAGGAATGCAGCCTAAAGCTTAACAACACTTAATTTTAACAGTAACTTTAACTTAACCTATGCTTTACAGCTTAATCTTAACAATCTAAGAGGGAATTAACACTTAACAACAGTAGCCTAAATTCTAACTATAACTTAACCTAACTTCCAGATTTGCTATAGCATATGTACAAAGGGCATGCACCCACACATAAAACAGACAGTGCAAAATAAGGTACCAGTGGAAAATTTCCCTCACAAGTCAGTGAAAATACTCACTTCAGGGGTGAAGGATTGCACTGTCGAGTGAGGGTATCGGCCCAGGATATGTCGTGTTTTGGAGATCCTCCAGGTACAGCACACCTGAGGGTTTGCTGGGTCCGAGAGTCCCCCCCTCAGAGGGAGATCACCAGCTCCCAGTCCCATCTCAAAAGAAGATCGCTGGCTCTGTTTTGAAAACATCAGGAAACAAATCAAACAAGTACAAATCAAGATATACCAGGTTATGGAGGTCATTAAATGCTGACAATCCCTGTGCACTTCAAAATGGTCAAGGTCTGAGAGGACTGGGATGGATTCTCAGCTATGCAGCAAGCTGCTGATTGAGAGAGAGAGACATGGAAACAAAGGCCTGGGCAGGGATCCTGGTTCTCCCTCTTCCTAAGAGACCACTGTCTCCTTCCCAGGCATGTGTCAAGCAGGCTGTCTGTAACAAATTGCCTTTTCCTAGCATCCCACATGCATCCTCTGAGAATCTGTATGGAGGGCATCCTCACAGCTGGGAGCTCCAACATCTGCCACTTCCTTGCAGGCTCCTCTCACTGTCAGGAATGTCCCCCTGCCCCTTTGTCCCTCTGTCGTGGTGCAGGAGCCTTTTTTCATCATGCCTATTTTGGGAGCAGCTAACACTCTTGACCATGGCATTTCACACCTCCCTGCCATTTCGCGAAGTCCCCTGGCTAAGTAGTTTAAACTGCAACACCAGCACCAGGGTTTTCCTGCTCTCCTCCGCCTCTCTGCCAGCTGTTGTTTCCCCACAGCCTTACCCATTTCTGGCCCTAATATCCCACAGTGTCCCACTGCACCATCAACACAGCCCCGGCAGCTCCCTCCCAGACCTGCTGCAGGAGTGTGGTCTGGTCTTGGGAACACAGCTCCTGCAGACGGTGAGAAAGGGTACTCTGAGGTCTGTCAGGGGGGTAGAATGACATTCATCCTCCTGGAACCTGCAGCAGGAATTTCAAACCCCACATCAGCGGGCTCAGTACTACTGCATGTCATTGTCTCCTTGCACAGGCTTGAAACAGCTGTCAGGCTCCTTGTGAGGATGCAGAGGTGATTTTATAGACCTTCTGTGGTAAGAGAAGTGAGGTATGACTTGCAAGGGTGGTGGTTATTGCTCCTAGGGCTTGCAGGGGCAGGAGAGTAGCTCTGGCCTCACCCAGAGGCATGCCCTTGGGATGGAATGTTTCAGGGTCAGGAAGTGCTGGTTTTGGGCCCTTTTCTCCTTGTATCTGCTCTCCCACAGGAGCAGGAACGGGTATCCAATGCCCATGTTTTTATTTAACTACCTGTCCCATCAGTCTCTCTATGAACAGCCTTCAAGGGTTTGAGGATAGGAAAAGGTTGAAGGATAGGATAGGAGCAGGGAGATAAAGCTATCCTATCTCTTCCTTGAAGGGAAGAGAAGGAAGGAGGGAAGAACCAGTCCTCTGGGGTGGCTCTGGAACTCCCTTAGAATGAAAGAAATATCACTGAGGCTTCCAAAGAGACTGAAGGGGAATTTTAGAAATTCATAACCTCTTGTCTCTGAGGATACAGAGATGCATAGCTACTCCAGGAAAGGGAGAGGGAGAACAAAGGTTTGTTCCTCAGATGAAGTGGACACAAGTGTCACACAAGACTCACGGAAGCGGGTCTAAATTATTTTTGTGCTATTGCTGAGAAGTGAGTTTAGTGAGGAAATCGTATTTGGTCCTCCATCCATTTAAGGAAAAAGTCTTTACCTCCAGCATGATGTGACTTCTGAAAATTCTTTCTGCTCCTTTGAGTTTATAAGTTCTAGGCTAATATATCCTAAAATAAGTTGTTCCCTGTACAATGCATGTACTGCTCCTTGAAGTCTATGCTGAAGAATTACCCCAGCAGACTTTTTGTTCTGAAGCTTGCTCTTAACACACTGCATTTCCCCTGATCTCTTTGGCTCAGCAACTTTATGCCATATGCAGCAATTGAAAGTATTAATAAGGAGTAGGCAGGATGCTTCATCTCCCTTGGCAGCTTTTTCAGCACCAAGCCAATATCAGCAGATGCACAACCAGCCACTGTAAAACAGATTATTTTTTCTTCTCCTGATATGTGAAATGAGAAACCCACTGAGGTGTTTAGGAAGAAGCCAGGATCCTTGCTTTATGGCTACAAGCTCCACTGCTGAGGGGCCTCAGAGCCTGAGCCTTGTGGGTGTGGATGCCCTGCTCCAGAGCTGGCAGCAGAGGTAAGACAGGCAGGAGGGGACAAAGGACTACAGAGCAGGGCACAGTGTGAGGTTTTGTGCTCAGCTGTCCCACCTGGGCACACAGGGAATGCAGTCTGCCTCTTGTTTTCAAACACAGTTCTCATGGAACCAGCTTTTGCTTCAGCACCTTCACATCCCGTCTGGGTCATGAGGATGGAGCTACCAGATGGGTCAGGACATAGCTCTCCCTGCCAAAAGAAACCAGCATACATAATTATTGTTTAGGGTACCCATGAAGGCAGAAATGGAAATTGTGACTAAATCCATTAGTGTTCTGCTGTTCTAATACTATTTAGCCTCAGTAACTTCAGTCCTAACTCAGGAATGATTCCATGCTGACTATATTCCATGCCAAATATGTACCTCTGGTCCTAATTTCTTTAGAGAAATATTAGTTTGAGATATGTTTTAAAAAAGAAAAAAAAAAAAAAACCTCCTGTATCTTCCCCCTCCGAACCCCCCACCTCACCCTACTTTTTTCTCTTTTTGTTTTTGTAAAATACTGAGGTTGATCAGAAACAGGATTCATTTCAGCGTCTTCCTGTATACGTCAGGGTACCCAATGACTTTATGGTTCCAAAAATAAGCTGCTTTACAATGAATTACAGTGGCTAAGCCTTCTAGGAAAAGTTTGCCTAGGCAAAGTTTTTCACACCTAGGCAAAACCAGAGTAATATTTCATTCTTCATTTTAAGACAGTAAAAAGTCCCTTGCTTGTTACAAGAAGATATGCAGTCTAAAACAACATGTTCTCATCTGAAGCTAGAAAGATCTCACTTCCATGTTATCTGAAACCACAGTCCATATATTACTGTTCTGTAATTTCAGAAAGAATTAACTTACCATAACCTGTTTCACTAACATCCATATATTCACTTTCAATCTGCTGTAGTATGAAACACAGATAATAAACCTTGAGATATTTGGGCAGTAAATGGAAGAGCCAGATCAATCAGAACTACAGCTCTGTTGCAGGAACCCTAGCAATAAATACAGACTGTGCCTCTCTTCAGTTTTCTTTCGCTTGAATCCACTTTCGGGAAATTTGTTGATCTAATAATTTAATTCACCTAAGTAATATTTTTGTTTCAAAGTTTTGCCCATTAGGTGCAATATCTTGTGCTCATGTATTTGAGTCCTTTTCTAATGAATAGCTCCAGTCAGATTCCTATGGGCAAGTGCTCCTGAAATGCATGACTATAACTGATATTGTTTATAGGGATTGTGTAGCAAAATCAAGACTTAACAATCTCTGTTCTTTCCACATTCACATCCTCATAATACAGCTATTCTATAACCTTGTTAAGATATTCTCTCTTGCTGTTTCATACATCATTTAATATCCCAATGCACTAATTGTGACCTTCACTGGGGTGGAACATCAATATTTAGCATAAATATTCCACTGTGAATATTTTTCTTCTCAATATTATTCATGTAAAAAACTCTTCTACTCCCAAAGCAAGTAATCAGTTTGTTTGATTCCTTCTTTACTAACAGATTTTAAGAAGGAGATGATGTCTCCTCCAATCACCCTCATTTTGTCATACATGGTTCTGCTTTCTGAGTGTATACATCTAAGAAATAAACATTTTGTATGGGAACTGGTTGAGTTAAAAACACAAGTTCACAACTTCTATTCAAAATAATCTTGTGATAGCTGTTCTGAAACAGTTTCTGATTCATGCTACTCAATGAGGCTTTTTCAGCTAATTAGAAAAATGGTTTAAATATTATCAGACATGTATTGGTATAAGGGAAAAGTGATATCTAGGTCTTACTTCCTAGATTTTGGCTTAAACTTATTCCTCCCTCCCCCAGCCCCAGTAAATAAGAGAATACAGAGAGAATATAGGCACTATATGAGAATTAAAAGAGAAAATAAGCGTGTGAATTAAATGGCGGGGGGGGGGGGGGTGTGTGGATCCACAAATATCAAGACTTCAATATTTCTGTTGACAGAGTCTCTAGTGCTTAAATGGGAGTTGTGCATTTGTTTGTTTTTAATGTCAGAATGGTGAAGAAACCTCCCTTATGTGATGCCAAACAAGAAATCAAACATGACTCACCTGATTACTACGAGTAAGCAGGGAGGAGAGAGCTGTCCATGGTCCGTATGGTCAGCATGTGCCCAGCTGTTACCTGAGTAGTGCTGCTGGGACACCAGTCACCTCCAAGAGACCCACAGTGGCACCTTTGTACACTAGGCATTAGTGATGTGCTGAGAGTGAGATGCACAGAATGATTTCTGTGAATGTTATGCTTGTTTTAAAATAATAAATTACTGTGGGAAGGAAAGAGGTAGCAGAGGAAAAGGGAATTTTTACAATAGCTATAATTCTCACATGTTTGATAAGCAACATGTTAAATATCTAGAAGCCAAAAAAAGCTGTACATTTTGTAACATTAAAAAGAGCTAATTACCAACTATTTGCAGTTGAAAACAATTCCCTAAGTCTCCAAACACAAATATTCTCATTATCAGATGCTGGTGACATCCCTTTAAGAAAGACTTAATCACTATGTTGAAGAAATGGAACTGACTATAGCTTTGTAGAGAACTTCAAAAAGCCACTGCTTCTGGCATAAAAATAACTTATTGGTTTTTAAAGTAATAATGTAATTCAGATAGTTTGCGTTTAAAGGAGACAAATTTGCAAAATAATATCACTCATAAAGGTGGTCATAGGATAATACCCAAATGATATGCTTGAATTTGTAGCAGGGATGATCTGGAGCGGAATGGTACCTCTGGCAATACAGAGACAGGTTGTTGCAGTATTTATCAGAGGAACTACACGTGAAGGTTGATAACCCAAGGAAAAACAGTGAAAAAACACTGTACTACCAGCAGAGAAGAGCAGGTATGGACCTTCTCAGCCACATGGAAGGAGAGTGCTCTGCTTGCTTGAGCACACCTGAAGAGAAGCTCCTTTTAAGTGGTTCTTAACCATCTGCCCCTTTTCCAAAATGAGTAAATGATAAAGGATGATTTATATTGTTCCCAAAGAAAGAACCTCATTTTTAAAATCCTAAATTTCTCTATTTCAGTGTCAAGTTTCTTTTTCTTCTCTGCATTTGTTCGTAAGTGCAAGTCAGGAGTTATGCCGACTTGGACCCACACAAAGAAACAAACATTCAGAAAGTTCTAGGTTTTACCAGAGGTCTTAATTTTCCTTGTCTAATCAAGCTCAGCCCTCATGACAATATCACACTGTAGAAAAGCACAATATTGGAGACACTTTGTGATGGGAAATCAGCAGAATTGCTAAAATCTCTCTGCCTGAAAGAGGAACTTTAAAACATTTAATGTAATTCTTCAGATAAAAGTTACTTTTCTTTGTTGACAAATCTTTAATTATTATTGCACTACATTTTCTGGAAATTAATTTAATCAGAATCTGTCAGTCTTTGGAACTCCTTTCTCTGAGGTGCTTATTCTGAAAGCGCAATGTCACACTACCCTTTTTCTTCCATCTAATTTTTCGGTCTGTTTAATGCTACTATTCATTTCTTTCTTAGTGACAGGTTCTGTGATCTATTCTTATCTCCAGACAGACAAAATCACTGGTGCTTTAAAGGTTGATGTGTGTAATAAAAAAAAAAAAAAAAAAAAAAAAAAACAAAAACAAAAAAAACAAAACAAAAAAAACCAACAAACAGCCACTCAAACCAAACAAAAAACCAAAACATCCAACAAAACAAAAAGCTGCAAGTGAACAAAAATAGACTTCATTCATAGTTAATTAGTAAGTGAAATATTAGGGCAGATCATCAAGAGTGTGTAGCAGGAAACTATACTGATTCCTGAGGATAACTTAGTCCTTTTTTTAGTGCCTTCCATATTATTTCTACTTTTAAAGTCTCATTTATCTGTAAAACATTAACATTTCCTTAGTCTTATCTTCTTCTGAAGCATACACAACTCAACATGCCGTGTTACTCTAAGCTTAGATTGCGAGGTACAAGCACAAGAAGACTTTTTTCATCTTTGTCTCTATTTTCCTGGCTCTAATACATACTATTTCCTTATTAAGCTTAATTGCCTTCCTCATTTGAGTAGAGCTATAGTTTACACAGTACCATTCCTACCATCAATTTCCTTTAAATGAGCTGAAAATATTGTTGACAATATTTTTTGAAATGGAAACTCACCAGATGTTATCTTGACAGAAATTTCCAGTGAAAAAGGAGTATCTTGCAGATATTTTGAGACTTGAACCATAGCTTTTTCTTCCCTGCTCTGCTCTGCTATGAAGCCTAGGAAACTTCAGCTAATTATTTCATAACACAACTTATAGCACATTCATGTAATCAGAAGAGGATGTGACTTGTTCCACTTTCAAAAAGAGCCAGTGTTGGGGTTGCTCAACCCTCAGTTCATGTTGTAAGAGATGTTTTGTAGAAGGATCCCAGTTAGGTGAATCTCTGTTAGACAGGTTTTTATGGGAACAAGGGCATGAATTGCTGCTACTGAGCAACCCAGACTGCAAGATAGAGCAGAATGAGATAGAAGAGGATGGGAAAGAGGAGGACATGACTACAGCAGTGTAACATGTGCCTCGCGCTGACCATGAAGAAGAAACATAGTAAGAAGCAAGAACAAAGAGCAATTGAAGAACAATAGGATGATTGAAGAAAGTGCAAAATGCTGAGAACGTTGATTTAAAACTGCAAGGCATACAAAAACACGCTTTTGCAAATATACCAATCATATGCTGAAATGTAATATACAGACTGTTAAATTAACCAATGAATAATTGTTAATCATATAGAAGGGCATTGCTAATCATATAGAGAGGCTGGCTTATGAAAGTAGATAAAAAGGAGCCTGTATTAGAAATAAACGGATCATGCTCATCATATTGGTGTCTGTGTGACCTTGTGTCCCCATCACCCAGAAACGTTTGTTGTATTTGTGAGTAGGTGCTACCCCTGCGCTGTGTTTTCAGCTCAGGCTGGAAAAGCCATGGGGATCTCTGGTTTCCTAATGTCGAAAAGACATTTGCTGGGTGGGGGATGAGGTTAGTTAGTACAAATACCTGCACTCAGTAGTTACCTGACAGAACTGTTATGAATGCTGACTTCACTTACAGAGAAAAAGCATGTGCTGTCACACTTTTTTTTAACTCTTTCCATTGCACAGTCCCATCTGCCCTGAAGCATCCATTTTGGTAGTCCCTGAACCAAGGCTTTAAGTTATTTTAAGCTAAGAGTGGAGAAGCAAGATCAAATGTTTTGACTTTGTGCTGTTAGCTTTCGTTTTCAGGTTTCCCCAACAGGTTCAGGTGAACAACATAGATCCTTGTGCTCTTTGAAGGCTAGTAAAATCAGAGTTAAAACCAGGATTTTGCTCAGGATAGGATCTACCAGGGAAGTTGCTGAAAGTTTTACTTCCTTTTTTTCCCCTCAGGTAGTCAGGCCAGGCCTCATGGTCACTTCTACTGTTAAAGGATCAGATTTTTTGCTATTTCTGAACTGGAAGATGCTTATAACACAGGAGCATGACAACTCTCCAAGCTCAGCTGCTAACGTTGCTAATTCTTTCAAGTGCTTTATAGGATATTAAAAATAAATCTGTCAATTTGCTAAAGATGTTTGCTAATATGTAATTAACAATATATCTAATTTAGTAGATTTACAGATCTTAAGGTAAAAAACCAGCTAATGGATTTGTGCTATTTTCTGCTCAATTAAAGAATTGTTAAACAACCATGTGCTGTTATGTCAACCCAGAGGAGGCTGGCTACAGAATGTATGTTAAAATTTTAATGTGCCTTAGATCACATTAATTTTTTCTATGGCATCTCTCTTTGTGGTGAAATCAAACTTTACCTAATGAATGCTTCTAAAGTACCTAAGAGCAAGAAAATACTCGTGGGAAGGTGAAGGCCCAACTCAGCTCTCCTGAAACAAGCTGAAAAAAACCCGGTTTCTGTATTTTGGGGGCTCTACAGGTCAGGTAAATTTGAATCAGTGAAAAAGGGCACTGCTCTTTTCACTCTCCTATTCATTGGATAAATGAAGAAAAAAATAGCAAGAATTGGATAAATTAAGGAGAAAATGATAATAGGATGAAATATGTTTCTTTGCAATATAAAGACAAGTCAGCTTTCATTTATGAATTCCTTCATACACTGAAATAATAATTTTCCTTTTTTCTTACTAAGGTAAATAGAGATTGTGACTATATCACACCTTACATCTTCAAAGTTTAGTGAAATCACAGAGGATGAAAAATTAATCAGAAAGCTCAGGGAACATAAAAGATAGGAAAAAATATAATAAAATACATAAGAAACTATGTGTTTTGTACTCTCTTTAGCCCAGTATCTGAGGATTAATTATTCCATCAACAAGTATATATCCAGGGGAAAACCAGACAGATTGGACTCAGCAAGGGCCTCACCAGCAGAGATGGAGGAGTCCATCCCACCCTACATAGCGCTTGTCAGGCCACACCCGGAATGCTGTGCTCAGTTTTGGCCCCCGGCGTATGGAACATATGTGGTCAGGCTGGAGAGGGTCCAGAGAAGGGCCATGAAGACAATCACAGGGATGGGGAGCCTGGCATGTGAGGAACAGCTGAGGGACTGGGTTTGTCCTTGAGAAAGGAAGGCTTGGGAAGGCCTTGCCCTGTGCTGCAGTGTTTAAAGGGTGGCGACAGAGAAGGAGACTCACTTTTTACAATGAACGATGTAGAGAAGAAGAGGGGTAATGGCTTTAAGTGACTTCTGGAGAGATTCTAATTGGACACAAGAGAAACAAATTTGCAAAGAGAACAACTGGTCTTCGAAACAATCTTCCCAGGGAAGGGGTTTGAAGTTGGTAGTTTCACTAGATCTGAGATTAGTTACACTGAAGTGTATCACAAATGGAAGCAACAAATACTGGAAGATACAGAATTGTGTATGTGAAGAACAGTAGCCGGGAAAAAGGGTAAGGAGCTGAGAGAGAGAGAGAGAGAGAGAGAGAGAGGGAGAGAGAGAGAGAGAGACGGAGAGAGAGAGACAGAGAGAGAGAGAGAGACAGAGAGAGAGAGAGAGCGAGAGGACTTTGTGGTGTGGCCATTTCTAATCACTGGTGCATGGAATGGAGAGAGACGCTCAGTGGGATTGTCCAAGAAATTTCCTGCCTGATTTCAGAACCTCTGAAAGGGAGTTGTGTGCTCATATTTCAAAGATCAAGGCATGAATTTTTGCTTAGGCTGCACTAAGTCCATGTAGTAAAGATGGAAGCCATTCCTTTTCAAGTCTGCCTCCTCTTATAGGGACTCTGTACAGGCAAGCCCTATAAGGTTACTATGGTGTGAAAGCATTACATAGTCAAGATTTCAGTTGAGATTTTGTTTCCAGAAAGAGAATGCTATTTTGTGTGGTTTGGTTTTCTTTTGGGAGGGTTTGTTTGGTTGGTTGGTTCATTGGTTGGTTTAGAGTTTTTTTTTAAGTTTGGACTGTTTTTTTTTTTTTTTTAATTTTGGGGTTTTTTATTTCATTTTTTGGTTTGGTTCTTGGTTTTTGGTTTTTATTGTTTTATTTTAGGTTTTTGGGGCATTTTGTTTCTGGTTTTGACAGCTGGTAATGAGATAAGAAAAACATCAAGCAATGGAAGGAGTTCAAAATAATAATAAACATACTTGTTTTTTTCTGTTTCTATTCTCATCTCCCTAGAGCATGCCATTTCTTTTCACTTTCAATGAATAATTAGAAGACAACTCAAGTGCTGTCTTTGGAGAGCAAGTGGAACAGGAACCACACTTATTTATTGCTGTGAAGGCTTGACATGACACTGTTCTCTATGTAGTTAAGAAAAAAATGAAACAGTGCAACATTTTG
>CM019236.1:1293128-1310288 GCA_009741485.1 Malurus cyaneus samueli | reverse complement strand
CATAAAGCTTGTGTGGCCACATTCACTTAAACACCCTGGTTCTGATCTCTAGTGCGGGCTTGGAGACTGCTCTTTTGTTATGCCTAACCTTGATACATGCCCCGAGTGAGGTCTTTAACTTCTGTGTGAGTACACAGGAGGGAAAAGGGATTTTGTGTAAAGCCTTCTGTCAGGTGTGCAGGCTGCAGTGTTTTACCCACACCCCCAGCAGCCAGGAACTTGGTGGATTGTAGCCAGATGTCAGGCACAGGATCTTCAGAAGATGGAGACTTACCCACCAGTTTACCAGTTTTTATGTCTCTGAGTTTATGCTTAGGCTGAGGGACATGTGCACGTTTGGATTACATTTTTGCATTGTGTTGGTGCTGACAGTGATACTTGCTTTTTTCTGGTATGTACTTTCGAGATACAACAAAATATATCTTGATATGCAAGTGAATACATCGTGAGATATAGCTAAACTGCTGGTTTTGGAAGACCCACCATCTTGAAGAACCTGATATTTATGGTTCTGCTGCAGTGATTACTTTTCCCCCCAACATTCCAGAAAATGTAGAAGATGTAATCGGCTATTCTGAAGAAATGGCCCTGCTGGTTAGTCTGTGCTGAGAGATCACATAATTACAAAATCTTTTAGGTTGGACAAAATGTTCAAAGTCATTGAGTACAAACTTTGACCAATCACCCCTTGTCAGCCAGACCATAGGACTAAGTGCTGTGTCCAGCCTTACCTTAAATATCTGCAGGAGTCAGTGAATTCACCACCTGCTCAGGAAGTCCATTTCTGTGATGAAATTCCTTCTCATGTCCAACCTGAACCTCACCTGGCACAACTTAAGGCTACGTCTTCTTGTCCAGTTGCTGGTTGCCATGGAGAGACACCAACCCCCACCTGGCCACAGCCTTCTTCCAGTAGTTGCAGAGAGTGATAAGGTTGTGCCTGAGCCTCCTTTTCTCCAGGCTGAACACCCCCAGCTCCTCAGCATGCTCCTCACAGGATTTGTGCTCCAGACCCTTCCCCAGCTCCGTTGCCCTTCTCTGGACTCGCTCCAGCCCCTCAGTTCCTTCCTGCGGAGGGGGCCCAGAACTGGACACAGCCCTCGGGTGTGGCCTCAGCAGTGCCAGGACAGGGGACAATCCCTGCCCTGCTCCTGCTGGCCACACCATTGCTGATCCAGGCCAGGATGCCATTGGCCTTCTTGGCCACCTGGGCACACCCTGGCTCATGTTCAGCTGCTGTCACAGCACCCCAGGTCCTTTCCAGCCACTCTGCCCCAGCCTGTGGCACTGCCTGGGGTTGTTGTGACCCCAGGGCAGGACCCGGCCCTTGGCCTTGTTGAACCTCACACCTTGGCTTGGTCCATGATCCAGCCTGGCCAGATCCCTCTGCAGAGCCTTCTTATCTGAGATCCCGCTTCTGCATACCAGATGACAAATGAGGCCAGACTTCACACATTTCAAGAAGTAAAAGCATCAATCTTCAAGATCCAGACAAGACAGCTCACTCCAGTGTGGCACAAGAAGTGTGCTGTCATTGAAGCACTTCAGCACATCTTCAGATGTGAACTAATCACCTCCTCAGTTTCAGTTTCTGCCTTCAGAATTTGTGGAAAGATCTCTTTTACTAGGAGACACATTGCATTAGATTTAGTTTATAATATTATAAATTATAAAGAACAATATATTATTTATGAAGGATATATAAGGTCAGATTACATGCAGGCAACCTCATACCAAAATTCAAGTCATCTGTGAGAACAGGATCACAAAGTGACAAATATTCTTGCAAATAAGCAGCAAAAATTGGTTAGAAACCCTGACTTGAAACAACTGGATTTGTCCTACCCAATATAACATGTAACATCTTTAAGAACATGCTGAATTGATCTATGAAGGAATTGGATCTATGAAGGAATCTCCTTAAAACAGCTTCTGTTATTTTATGACTTCCGTATTATGTTAACTGTGTTGATATTCTAGGGCACAGCAGCTAGCATTTCAGTGGTGTTTGAACCCAAAGTTCTTTAGTGGTATCCTGCCTGAAGTACAAACCCATTTCCTGGCTTAAAGGAAACTATCAAGCTAGCCCCACATTTTCAACACTCCATCTCCTTTCTATACTTTTGAAAAATAATTTATGGCTAGATTTAACTTGGGTACGAAGTTTTCCAATGCACTGAGTGTGGTTGTGAACTTCTGGGATTGAAGGGCTGCAGCCCCTCATAAACAAGAGTACAGGCTAGCACATCATTTACCACTGCCCTGACAGCTGGACTGCAAAGATCCTTTTAGGAAGAGTTGAACTTACTTTGATAGTATAAATAAGGAGACCATACCCAGCTCTGGAGGGTTTTTTTAGGTTGAAATCAAATATCAACAACCTCTTCTATTCTACTGTCTCAGTCTTATGATACCAGACTTTCCCTGAAACTTGGAGTATTGTTATGACTGGCCATGGCTTGAAGACATATTTTCTTAATGGCTAATTGCTGCTGACAACAGCATATGTAACATCATTTGTAAGTTAAGGTTTTAGAAGTTGAAATATTTTTGTTGCATCTTTGAGATAAATACAAGAATAATTTTGCCCTAAATGAGGCTGTTGAGTTTTACAAACATCCTTGTGCTTGAAAAGATATTAGCAAGAAAGATTTGCTGCAATGATCAGAAAATCACTGAAATATATGGATATATGGAGAAGAGTTAACACACAAAGAGGGACAAATAGCATGTTTCCTTAAATAATACATCACTATTTTGATTTGGTGAATGATGAATTCTTCAGGGTATTCTCTTTCAAGGCAGACAGAATGAAACAATATAAAATGAAAACATCATAAGAGAAATCTAAAAAATACCAAAGGAAAAAGTATGTTCCTTATTTTTCTTATATATTATTGATGTACTAGGAATATATATGTTAACAGTATAGTGCATTTTTTTTTTAATAGAAAGCAGTCCTTACTGTATTTTAATCATTCTTTGATGCTTCTGTCAACAAACTGAAATGTTGGAGCTATGATGCTCATCTTCTGGCTGTTTCCCTATTACAGAGCTCTTTAAATGGAAAAGTTCAGCATTTTTTTATTATCTCTAAACTTTCTTGTCTTCAACACAAAAATAAAACCAAATTATTGTCTAAATTTCCATGCAAATACAATTAGGATCACTAGTAAAACTTTGCATCAAATAATTTTCTTTTATATGCCACCTCAGATTGAGTGGATGAAATCTCTTGCACCAGCTTGTGCAAACTTTGTTTGAATTACTAGCTTCACTTCAAACTCATTGCTATTTTAACTTTACTACAATGACAAACAGAAGAACATAAGAACAGAATAACAAAGGACACCTGTAACAGGAGGGCCAAGGAAACCCTCTGTGAATTTGAATATTGCAAGTCCTGCAAATAGACCATAAACATTATTCCAGGGCTGATCTTACAATGTTTAATTTGTTACAAAATCCTTTGATGTTTTTGTTTATAGGTTGTCTGCTTGTCTAAGCTTAAATTATTATTATTTAACTATAAAGAATAATCCTCTGAAATTTGAGACGTTAGATTATACTGATAGGATGTCAGAACATGCACAATATACAGACATAATTATAGGTGAGTTTCTTTGAGTGTGAAGGCAGGTCAAATTGGAGGGATTTATTCACAAATAAGTGAATATTTGCAAGTAATCTTTGCTGGTATATTACAGACGCAGCGTTACAGAGGAGCTGCTGTGTTATTTCAGACCAGTTTGACTCTAACAATTCAGGCCAAGAAACTTTCACAATACGTCTTTGAGCCTCAACACAGAGAAAAATCCCAGACCTGGCTCTCTGGTGGCTGCAGGAAGAGGTTTTTTTGACTCATTTGCAGGCCTCTGTGACAGAGTTTGGGTTTTTTCTCACGATTGTTTTTCTTCTTTAGGTTTTATTTAAAGCAGTGCTCAACATTTTGATGAACAGTTGAATATTTAGGAAAGTCCTTTTCTTAAGCCTTTTTCTTTAAGCCTTTTTTTTTTTAATAACAGACTATGGTTTATGATACTGTTCTACACCAACAAACTTGTTTTAATGAAGTTTAACACTGCTTAAAAGGATACTTTAATCTCTTTGTTCCATTCATGTATTAGTGCATTAGCCAGCACTGTGATGTAATTTTAACAGAATCCCTTATAAGCAAGTGTTGTTCATATTATGCATAAAGTTAGCCTTAGATAGCTGTTGGGGCTTTATGGATGTTGTTCTGTTTTTTTTTTTTTTTTCAGTCATGATCACAGAGGACGCTAAATTCTATATATGAGTAGTAAAAAGGATGTTTTATCTCTCTGTTTTTTCATGACAAACAGAATCCCTTTATTTTGGTTATATGTTAAGATATAACCAAGTATGTTATACTTAAAAGTGTACTTACAAGGCTGAAATAAACAGAGAGTTTAAAATAATTTAGGGCAGTGACAATGGATATGAGTCACATTTAGAATGGACACATACATCTACCCTGACATACACCAGAGGACAGTCTGAGCACTGCTTTTATCTGAAACTTCGGAGATAATAAGGGTTGTCCCAGATAACAAATATATTTTCATCTTTATATTATTCATCCTGTTCTGGGTGAGAAAGAATTATCTTTCCTTTCCTGGGTCTGTTTATGTTTCAGTGATGTGGTTATATTAAAGTAACATATTTGTCTTTGTTTTGTCATGTGCTGAACGAGTTCACAATGTTCAATTGATTCAATATTCATAAATTCTGCTAGAAACATGAAAGATATTAAAAGAGATTAATTTTGTTGACTTTTTTGCCATATAACCCAGGATCAGGATTCTCTTTCAGTACAAACTCACTTGAAGGAATCCTTACTAACACTTAAGGTTTTTTCATTCTGCAATTTCTTTTATTTTTGTTGATACGAAGGAATACATAGTGTTCTTCAGTGTCACTTCCACTGTCCTGGCATTAATATAAGTAATTAGTTTCTTCAGGTGGGACAATTAGAAAAATTTTCTATTTCTTCATGATTATTTCTCTCAGCAATTATCAGTAATACTTGCTATTTGAGCAAAACAGAGGATGCCTTATTGATGAACACCACTGTAGAAGAGCAGGAAACAATTTTAGATGTTAAATTGAGGTTCACAGAAGAGTAATTGAATGAAAATAAATGAAAAATTGTAAGACTGATTTCAGGTAGTCTGATAAGGTAAAAGTAAGAGAGAACTGCAGATACCCACATTGCTATGTTTTATGTTTACTCATACATTGGGCTCATTTAAAAAGATAAATTAGTTCACTTCTGCTCAATCTGTGTTTTTTCACTCTTAGGAATAAGACTAGGAATATTGCGAAGATGACTTATACCATTGTTCAATGCATAATGGCTGCCTTCTTACATTTCTCCCCTCCCAATGCATGTTGTCCCTCTAGTCCTCTCCTTCCTACACTCCCTTTGCTCTAGCTCTGGCTACACAAACTACAAATTCAGAAAAATACAAAACTACTTCAGGAGTCAGCTCAACTCTTCTAAACCTCAGAAATCTAATCAAATTTCCTGCTGGTTTACTCAGTACTTTAGGGTTGAACAGCTGCCAGAGCTGGCACGAGATCCAAAACAAGTGTATAGCCAGAGGAAAGGCAACAAAGTGAGAAACTGACAAGATGGTCTTTCAATACTTTGGCAGCTCTGAAGTATTAATTTATTTTATTGCATCTCCCCAAACCAAACCTTCATTGAATTTCTAGATTTGCTGGGAAAGGGTGGGGGGAAAAGAGAACTGGAAGTTCCTCCAGTGAACAGCAAGAAGTCATTCATGCTGACTTCCCAGCTGAAGTAGGGGAAAATGGATTGACGTGGTTAAGTGCTCTTCATTGACCTCAAACCCAAGAGAATTCTACAACAGGAAGTAACGCAGATTGCTGGATGTGAAAGAAAATATAAAGATGAAATCATAGAAACAAATCAGAAAGAATAAAAACTTGCAAGAAATGTCATGTGTAGGAAAAACCATCTCTAAGGGATGCTGCCTATAAAAGGCAGAGCCAGCAAAGAATTAGTCCGCTCTTCATCAAATTCAGTGGGTTTTTACAGATAACACTGAGAAGGTAAAATGTTCAAAAACCTTTTGCATCTGACCTCTATTAAAAGCTTAGCTGCAGCACAGCAGAGACTGACAACCAGTGAAAGAGGTAAGAGTTTGCCCTCTGGTAATGAACAGTTTACTCATTGGCTGGGCTTGATGAAATACTGAGATTTTTAAAGAACTAATCAATGAAGTCTCAGCCTTTTTATGCTTATCTTTGAAAGCTAACAGAGTACGGGGTGCATACTGCATCACTAGAAAATACAACAGAATGCTTTGGAAAGAAACAGCAGGACCTGAGAGTTATTGAATCATATGCTGAGATTCAGCTCTGGAAAAAGTACTGAAGCAAACAGGCTATTTTATTTGCAGGTAGCTAAAATTTAGTAGGAAGATGAACAACAATCTTCCATAAGGTGACTTTCTCTAGAACAAACTGCATCAAACCAATCTAATTTCTTTGAAAAAGCAAGAATCTTTGACATCAGATAGAAAATAACAAATGTCAGTTATTTTAACATCTTTAATACTTCTCTTATTCTCATACTAAACTCACTTTCTGTAGGCCCTTAAGAAAGGTTTGAACTGTTCCGTGTCAGAAATGTTTAAAGTACAGCTGATCCCATTCACAAGCCAGAGGTCAGAAGGAAGGGACTGGTTGAACCCAGTCCAGTTTACCTGCATCTCTGATAAGTTAAAGCATAGATTCGACTACAGTTTAAGTCTTCTCAACATGAAGGACATAGTATCAACAATTAGGCCTTAAATGAAGATTAGCTTGAATACATCTGTTGTGATTGTAAGGTACATATGCTATCCAAAAGCACAGCACTCAGAGCAGTATTTCCTATTAACATAAGTGTAATGAGTAAGTGTTAACTAGGGCCATACTGTCAATGAGCTATTAATTATCACTGAATTTCTCTTGTTTTACTGCACAAGTCTAGGCTGTATCAGTGTCAGTCCAAACAACAATAACTGGATGAGTTACAAAACTTTTTCCCCCTTCTCCCATTTACATCTAATAAATACAAATGTAAGTCCTTTCACATTTACATGTTGTATCAGCTCTCCTGAATACTTAGAAAAAGTAATTATATTGATAAAGCAGCTCCCTCACAGACAGGACATATATTCCTGTAACCTGACTCTTCCGACAAGGCTGCTTTGTCAAGACAGGGAAGAGGACAAATAAATAGCCCGTGGTTAAGAAGTGTGTTGTGCTAGTAGTGCTGGCAAATTGCTGACCAAGAGCAGTCTGGAGCCTGGAATCAGCCATTGCCAAGTCACAGGTGCAAGAGATAAAACACTCTGTATCTCGAACTCTCTTACATTAAATTATTTTCTGAGTGTTGTAAGTCTGGAAAAACAAATGACATACTTTGTTTTAATTTAATTACAAATAATTTTTAATTGTTGCTCTGTACTCTCCATAGGCTGCTCAGGAAGTAGTTTACAGACATGAAGCAGCAGAGGTTGGAAATTATGAGGAAAGTAATTTTCAATCTCCTTATGGGAAATGATTGTATCAAGACATATTTTCTCCAAGAAGTGAAGACATGTCTGCTAGAGTGGCAGTCGTGAACAGTCCTTGCAGAAAAAAAAATTACATCATCTCTTACCTATGTTAAAGATTTTCTCTATGCAGAAGACAATCTTGCCATCCAGTTTGGTTCACCTTTCAAGATGCCTAAGCACATTCATAGCTCAAAATTCCATGACTTCTAAAACCAATCTTTACTTCTCAGCATAAAAGTCTCATTTCTTAACAATGAATTGTTTTATTTGATAGGATTTAAAGAAAAACTTATACTTAATTTAAAGAGAGGCAAACAGCTTGTCAGAGACATGGAGACATCAGGATGAATACAGAAGTTTGATTAAATTCTAGAAGTTATTTGAGCAGGAGTCTCCTCACAGGAAGATTCTTAATTACATCAGAAGATTGGAATACAGATGCTAATAAAGCAGTGCATGGCTTGGAAGTCCAGAGCATCATGAAATCTACCCTCATGTCTAGAGCAATGCAAATTGCTAGTATGCAAGAAGGAGAAAATGGAACAAGTGCTCTAACAAATGACAGCTTATGCTGAGTTGTCTTTTGCCACTTAGCTCACAGAAATGTAAAGTGTTCAAAGGCATCAGTTCCTTTTAAGGGACACATAACTCATCAGATTAACAGCATTTCTACTTCCAAGAGCTGCGGATTACTTTTTCAAAACTTAGCATGCACATTTAGAAATACTCATATTTTTACTTTTTTCTATATTAAGTGTCTAACTTGGGTGTGATGCAGGAAAAATATTTAGGACTCGGAGTGCCTTATATCTGGAGAGAGACAGGCACTTCCTTTTGTCTCATTTCTTGAGCAGCATGCACAAGGATAGCAGTTTTATCAGATGTCACTGTATTGACACTATCTGTTTATCAGTGACACATCCCTGCTACATGGAAGATTTTCAGACCTGTGCTTGGCACATGATTAAGCCCATTTCTGAGTAGCACACACAGCAAGCTTGTTTCGTGCAAGCATTTGGTGACACCCTTATTAATGGTGACCATGTGTTGTAGCGGATGAGATCACCCCACCAAATGCTGAAGAGTTAGACAGCCTGCTATCAGAACTCAGTGGTGGAAAGATTTTGATAACCCTCTTGGGAATTAAATGATTCTTTCCATGAATATGTAAATCCTGATGCCCTGGTTGGATTTGATGTGACCCCTCACTCCGCCTACCCCTTCCCCCATTGGTCATTGTATTCCTTTGCCTCCTATCTCAGTCCATCTTCTCAGGTAACTGGCCCGCAGGTGTATCTCTGTGGCCAGATAACCTCGCCCCACCTCTTTTGTCTCTGGTGTCCTTTGGGAATAAACTCCTGGAACAGCTACGTGACTGAGCCCTCTGTTTCTTGTCTCTGGTAAATATGGATTATTAGTCCACTGGGGTGTGCATGTGCTTGCCATTCATCAGCCTGGGCATAGGTTATCCTTCTACACACACCAAAGAAGTGCTGGCTGAAGTAACCTCCATGGCCGGGGACCCTTGTGGTATATGCAGAGAGATCAGACACACCCTAGACACCCCCTAGAACATGTTAACCATGCAAGCTCTCAGCATGGAGCTCTGGGGACCTGTGGGTTCAAGCAAGATTATGGCACTTGCCCTGGGATTTTTGATGACACTATAGATGAGGAAGGGTCCATCAGCAAATCTTTGCAATCTTAAAATCTCATGCAGAATATCATTACCAGTGTCTCAATGGATGGGAGGAAGAATGAGTGGAAGAAGCCAAGGGAAAGCAAAGTGGAGGGTGTAACTTTCCCACGGCATCAATGTGTATGTCATTGCTAGCAGCACTTCACATGGCAGCAGTGAGGTGATCAGCGATGCATGCATAGAGCATGAACAGCATGAACTTTTGTTCCTTTCTCTTCATGCTCCTGCTTCTTTAAGTTGTGGGAAGAGAAGAGCAGCACGCCAGATAGGGCAGATTGACCAAACTGATTGCAGGCTGACCTCTGGACTGAGACTGTCTGACGCTTGACTGACAAGAGGAATTCATCTGGTCATGCTGTCATCAGCACAGTTCTTGCTCTGTAATTTCATTGATTTTATTAAACTAAACAGATATACTTATGAGTCTAAAGAACTGAAATGTATGCCTGCCATTGCATCCCAGGTAACGAACAAAGGACAGTCACAGATAAGCACCGTTTTTGTATAAAAGGACAATAAACATACAAAATATTGATATGCTCTTAGCAGAATTAGTAACTCACAAGGTAGACATCCTCAACATGTTCTTCACTTGTCTTTACCAGCACTGCTGGGCTCGGATGCTGGGAATAAAAATCCAGACTGATGCCAACACAAACCTGCTGTCTGTGTTGAAGAAGAGTTGATGTGTGAGCTGTTACTGGAGCCTGACCCCCATGACTCGATGGGTTCTGATGATATCCCCCCAAGGGCTCAGGAGAGCTGGATCATGTCATTGTGAGACCACTCCCCTCCCTCCGCCTGTACCTTTTTCGTCAACGTAGGTGTCTCCAAGACGGAAAAGTTTGAATCCTTCCAGTATTTGTTGCTCCATTTTGTGATCACTTCAGTTGTAACTAATTCAGATCTAGTCGAACCTACCAACTTCAAACCCCTTCCCTGGTGAAGATTGTTTCGAAGAACCAGTGTTCTCTTTTGCAAATTTGTTTCTCTTGTGTCCAATTAGAATCTCTCCAGAAGTCACTTAAAGCCCATTACCCCCTCTTCTTCTCTAACATCGTTCTTAAAAAGTTTGGGAAAGGGTTTTTTGGGGGTTTTTTTTCCTCCTTTTTTTTTTTCCCTCTGTCGCCCACCCTTTAAACAACTGCAGCACAAGGCGCAAGGGCCTTCCCAAAACCTCCTTCTCAAGGACAAAACCCAGTCCTCAGCTGTTCCTACATGCCAGCTCCCCATCCTGTGATTGTTTCTTCATGGCCCTTCTCTGGACCCTCTCCAGCCCTGACACATATGTCCATACGCCGGGGGCCAAAACTGAGCACAGCATTCCGGTGTGCGCCTGACAAGCGCTGAGTATGGTGTGAGGACTCCTCCTTCTCTGCTGTGATGGCCCTTGCTGAGCACCCATGATCCCTCCTCTGTGTCTGCATGAGCACGGCTGGCACCGAGGGAGCGCTCGTTCACCAGGGCCCCAGGCCCGCCCACAGAGCGCCTCCCAAAGCGGCAGATCCCACCTGTGCCACACTCCTGATTCTGCTTTCCTGACCAATGTTCCCCTTGTCCTCGCTGAAACTCACCATTGTTCTCCAATTAGCCCACTCTTCCCAGATCCTCAGGCAGGGTAGTTCTCCCTTCACGAGCATCCACCTCCTCAAACATTTCATGACACCATCAACCTTTGTATGGTACACTTTGTTCCCATCTGCGAAAGTTTTGCCAAGCACCATTTGCCCTTGGTGATCTAGCGCTTCTCAGGTCACGTGCATTCTCCTGGCACGTGATAACCCCCAGGAGGATTAAAATTCCACGACCTCCAGGACGTGGAAGTAATGGAGTGGGTATGGTTCTTTGATTTCTGATGCTTATTCTATAGCACTTATTGCAGGTTGTGAAAGTTGCCACCACCACTCCATCTCTCTCCATTGTTCTTCTCTGGTGACAATTTTCCTCTCTATCTGCTCGATATCTCTCATAATTGTATTCTCATGAGAGTGGTATCTTCTACTCTATATGACCATGGATCCAGCTCTCTTGAGCCCTTGGGGTTTGGTGGGATATCATCAGAACCCATTCGAGTCATGCGGGTCAGCTCAGAGAGTCAGGCATAGACAATGGGCCTCACAACATCAACCTCTCTCAGAGAAGAAATGTCCATGGAGATCCTGGAGGGAAAAAAAGGAGGAAAGGTTTGATAGTCACTTCCACCTGCAAAATAAAGTGGGTCGGCATCTTGTCAAAATAACAAACAAAAAAATAAAAAAAAACAAAAAAACAAAAAAAAAAAAGCTGCATCCAGGAAAATACAGACCCACCATATTACTTCAGCTCCTGAAAGGTCATGGAATGAATCCTCCTGGGGTTATCGTGCCAGGAGAAGCACGTGACTGAGAAAAGCCAGCATATATCCACCAAGGGCAAATGTGGCTTGGCAAACTTATCAGCAGATGGGATCAAGTGTACACATACAAAGGTTGATGGTGTCAGTGAACTGTGTGGAGGTGGATGGCTCGTGAAGGGAGAGACTACCCTGGCTGAGGATCTGGAAGAGTGGGCTATTGAGAACATTGTGAAGTTCAGCGAGGACAAGGGGAACATTGTCCAGGAAAAGCAGAATCCAGGAGTGCCACAGGCTGGGATCTGCCCAGCTTGGAGCAGCTCTGTGGGAAGGGGCCTGGGGCTCCTGGTGAACGAGCAGCTCCATCAGAGTGCCCAGCGTGCTCCTGCAGCACGAAAAGGAATGGGATCCTGGGTGGCTCCAGCAAGGGCCTCACCAGCAGAGATGGAGGAGTCCTCATCCCACCCTACATAGCGCTTGTCAGGCCACACCCGGAATGCTGTGCTCAGTTTTGGCCCCCGGCGTATGGAACATATGTGGTCAGGCTGGAGAGGTCCAGAGAAGGCCTGAAGACCATCATAGGATGGGAGGCCTGGCATGTGAGAACAGCTGAGGGACTGGGTTGTCCTTGAGAAAGGAAGGCTTGGGAAGGCCTTGCCCTGTGCTGCAGTGTTAAAGGGTGCGACAGAGAAGGAGACTCACTTTTTACAATGAACGATGTAGAGAAGAAGAGGGGTAATGGCTTTAAGTGACTTCTGGAGAGATTCTAATTGGACACAAGAGAAACAATTTGCAAAGAGAACACTGGGTCTTCGAAACAATCTTCCCAGGGAAGGGGTTTGAAGTTGGTAGTTTCACTAGATCTGAGATTAGTTCACTGAAGTGTATCACAAATGGAAGCAAACAATACTGGAAGATACAGAATTGTGTATGGAGAACAGGTAGCCGGGAAAAGGTAGGAGCTGAGGAGGGAGAGAGAGAGAGAGAGAGAGAGGAGGAGAGAGAGAGAGACGCGAGAAGAGAGACGAGAGAGAGAAGAGAGACAGAGAGAGAGAGAGAGCGAGAGGACTTTGTGGTGTGGGCCATTTCTAATCACTGGTGCATGGAATGGAGAGACGCTCAGTGGGATTGTCCAAGAAATTCTGCCTGATTTCAGAACCTCTGAAAGGAGTTGTGTGCTCATATTTCAAAGATCAAGGCATGATTTTTGCTTAGGCTGCACTAAGTCCATGTAGTAAGATGAAGCCATTCCTTTCAGTCTGCTCTCTTATAGGCTCTGTACAGCAGCCCCTATAAGGTTACTATGGGTGAAGCATTACATAGTCAAGATTTCAGTTGAGATTTTGTTCCGAAAGAATGCTATTTTTGGTGGTTGGTTTTCTTTTGGGAGGTTTGTTTGGTTTGGTTGGTTCATTGGTTGGTTTAGGAGTTTTAAGTTTGGACTGTTTTTTTTTTTTTTTATTTTGGGTTTTTATTTCATTTTTTGGTTTGGTTCTTGGTTTTTGGTTATTGTTTTATTTTAGGTTTTTTGGGCATTTGTTTCTGGTTTTTGACAGCTGGTAATGAGTAAAGAAAACTCAAGCAATGGAAGGAGTTCAAAATAATAATAAACATATTGTTTTTCTGTTTCTTTCTCATCTCCCTAGAGCATGCCATTTCTTTTCACTTTCAATGAATAATTAGAAGACAATCAAGTGCTGTCTTTGAGAGAAGTGGAACAGGACCACACTTATTTATTGCTGTGAAGGCTTGACATGACACTGTTTCTCTATGTAGTTAAGAAAAAAATGAAACAGTGCAACATTTTGCTTTCTTGTTAAAAATAATGGAAGTTAGCAGAAGTCATATGTGTGTTTATTGTAATATCTTGAAGTAAATCCTCCTTTGACTGTCTGCAAATCAACTGGAAAAACATTGATTTACGCAAATGGGAAAGAGAGTTAAAGGAATGCCTGTTATTGAGGAAAAATATATTGTGAAAATATGGCAGTAAGTAATAGCAGGATGTGAGTTTCAAGGCTGTTTAAGCATTAACATATTTTAAAGCACAGAGATAAGAGATAGTATCGAGGTGCACCCTGGCACTGTGCTTTGCTGTTGGAAGATAAACACAATATTTTGCTATTTCTTCTTACGAAAAAATTAAACCCAGACTTTAGACATGTCTTCTAAGGTTGAATATTAATGATGAAAATATTAGGAAATAGGAGTATGAAAATTATTTTGGCAAAGGAAAAGCAATGTACACATGACTGGTGAAAATGCTTCATTTGTTGAACACCAGCCATAAAGGTACAAAAAATGAAATCACTAAACAGCAATCTAACTTGTTGAATTTGAAAATCTCCAATTACTCACAAAACTGTATCTCTATATTACTTACAGGGGTAGTTTACATGTATGGTCATTCTGGCATTTCTAGCAAAAAAAAAAAAAGTTAACCCAGGATCCCATTCCTTTTCCGTGCTGCAGGAGCACGCTGGGCACTCTGATGGAGCTGCTCGTTCACCAGGAGCCCCAGGCCCCTTCCCACAGAGCTGCTCCAAGCTGGGCAGATCCCAGCCTGTGGCACACTCCTGGATTCTGCTTTTCCTGGACAATGTTCCCCTTGTCCTCGCTGAACTTCACAATGTTCTCAATAGCCCACTCTTCCAGATCCTCAGGCAGGGTAGGATCCTCTCCCTTCACGAGCATCCACCTCCTCACACAGTTCACTGACACCATCAACCTTTGTATGTGTACACTTGATCCCATCTGCTGATAAGTTTGCCAAGCACCATTTGCCCTTGGTGGATCTATGCTGGCTTTTCTCAGTCACGTGCTTCTCCTGGCACGTGATAACCCCCAGGAGGATTCATTCCATGACCTTCTCAGGAGCTGAAGTAATATGGATGGGTCTGTATTTTCCTGGATGCAGCTTTAAGCACTTATTGTAGGTGGAAGTGACATCAGCCTTCTTCCAGTCTCCTGGGACATTCCTCCATCTGCCTGACTTCTCAAAGACCATGGAGAGTGGTCTCACAATGACATGATCCAGCTCTCCTGAGCCCTTGGGGGGATATCATCAGAACCCATCGAGTCATGGGGGTCAGGCTCCAGTAACAGCTCACACATCAACTCTTCTTCAACACAGACAGCAGGTTTGCGTTGGCATCAGTCTGGATTTTTATTCCCAGCATCCGGAGCCCAGCAGTGCTGGTAAAGACAAGTGAAGAACATGTTGAGGATGTCTACCTTGTGAGTTACTAATTCTGCTAAGAGCATATCAATATTTTGTATGTTTATTGTCCTTTTATACAAAAACGGTGCTTATCTGTGACTGTCCTTTGTTCGTTACCTGGGATGCAATGGCAGGCATACATTTCAGTTCTTTAGACTCATAAGTATATCTGTTTAGTTTAATAAAATCAATGAAATTACAGAGCAAGAACTGTGCTGATGACAGCATGACCAGATGAATTCCTCTTGTCAGTCAAGCGTCAGACAGTCTCAGTCCAGAGGTCAGCCTGCAATCAGTTTGGTCAATCTGCCCTATCTGGCGTGCTGCTTCTCTTCCCACAAACTTAAAGAAGCAGGAGCATGAGAGAGAAGGAACAAAAGTTCATGCTGTTCATGCTCTGATGAAGTCAGCATCACTGATCTCACTGCTGCCATGTGAAGTGCTGCTAGCAATGACATACACATTGATGCCGTGGGAAAGTTACACCCTCCACTTTGCTTCTCCCTTGGCTTCTTCCACTCATTCTTCCTCCCATCCATTGAGACACTGGTAATGATATTCTGCATGAGATTTTAAGATTGCAAAGATTTGCTGATGGACCCTTCCTCATCTATAGTGTCATCAAAAATCCCAGGGCAGAGTGCCATAATCTTGCTTGAACCCACAGGTCCCCCAGAGCTCCATGCTGAGAGCTTGCATGGTTAACATGTTCTAGGGGGTGTCTAGGGTGGTCTGATCTCTCTGCATATACCACAAGGGTCCCCGGCCATGGAGGTTACTTCAGCCAGCACTTCTTTGGTGTTGTGTAGAAGGATAACCTATGCCCAGGCTGATGAATGGCAAGCACATGCACACCCCAGTGGACTAATAATCCATATGTTACCAGAGACAAAGAAACAGAGGGCTCAGTCACGTAGCTTGTTCCAGGAGTTTATTCCCAAAGGACACCAGAGACAAAAGAGGTGGGGCGAGGTTATCTGGCCACAGAGATACACCTGCGGGCCAGTTACCTGAGAAGATGGACTGAGATAGGAGGCAAAGGGAATACAATGACCAATGGGGGAAGGGGTAGGCGTCACATCAAATCCAACCAGGGCATCAGGATTTAACTATTTCTTGAAAGAACCATTTAATTCCCAAGGGGGTTATCAAAATCTTTCCACCACTGAGTTCTGACTATCCCAGGGCTATGTAGCCCTTCAGCATTTTCTGGGGTGGTGTCATCCATTGCAACAGGTCACCATCACTATAACATCACTATATCTGGTATGGAACTAAAGAACATAATAGCTACTAAACAGTGCACGTGCTCTCTCCCCATATAGGCGGTCTCCGGGCTCTTCCTCGATGGAGGCTCAAGATCTTCCTCACGTGAACTTTTTGAGTTTTTCTTTGGAGCATGCACAGTCATGGTGTTGTGGTTTTTTTTGACTCTCAAGGTCTACATGGTACATTTTTAGGCTAATTGTCTTTACATTTGCCAAGTTCTCATCAGCACATCCTACCCCTTCTTAACATAGCTCTACTTGTCTATTTTGAAAAAATCCACCCAGCAAGTTTGTTTCTTCAAGCATCAAACAACTAGTTTAACCACATTTAGCATGTACACTGAATGGAAAGATATTACACTATATAAAGAGCTATTCTACAGTATAGAAAGCTATTACATCTTTCTTTTCAACCTAAAGCATGTAAGCATCTTGTAACTTTGACACACCTTATATAGGCGTAAGATGTCTTCCACAACTTTGCTACGGTACATAATGTGAAAATACACATTTTTAAAGCTGTAGCACATCCACTGTTTTTTGCAGTCATTGATGTGTCCCTGCGAGGAGCTGTGTGACAGCTCTGTCCCCGCACTCTTTCCGCACTCCTGTCGCAGCCGTTTCCAGCCGGTTTGCAGCTGGTTCTGAGCCCCCCATCCCTCCCCGCTGTCCTCGGGGTGCTGGGCAGTGGCCCGTGGGGACAGCAGCGCGTTCCGGCTCCTTTGTGACGCGGGGGCTGCGTGTGCCCAGAGCCCCTTGTGACGCTCGGGGCCGCGCCCTGCCCAGGAGGGGATAAAAGGGGCCAAGAGCCCGGGGGTGCCACTCCCAGGAGAGCTCCTGTGCCAGGAGGCTGCAGCTCCGGGAGAGCGCGGCGCGGAGCACTGAGCATGGCGTCGAGCGAGAAGACACGGGCGTGCCCAGAAGAAGTGGCTGCGTTGTCGAGGAGGCAGAAGGTGGGGATGGGGCAGCTCGCAGCTGCCTCGGGGCCGGGGCCGGGCTGGCGGGCACGGAGGGAGCTGCTGTGCCAGGGCAGCCGTTGCCATGGC
>CM019236.1:1268416-1293036 GCA_009741485.1 Malurus cyaneus samueli | reverse complement strand
ATTAAAAAATTGATTGTAATTAAATTAAAACAAAGTATGTCATTTGTTTTTCCAGGACTTACAACACTCAGAAAATAATTTAATGTAAGAGAGTTCGAGATACAGAGTGTTTTATCTCTTGCACCTGTGACTTGGCAATGGCTGATTCCAGGCTCCAGACTGCTCTTGGTCAGCAATTTGCCAGCACTACTAGCACAACACACTTCTTAACCCACGGGCTATTTATTTGTCCTCTTCCCTGTCTTGACAAAGCAGCCTTGTCGGAAGAGTCAGGTTACAGGAATATATGTCCTGTCTGTGAGGGAGCTGCTTTATCAATATAATTTTACTTTTTCTAAGTATTCAGGAGAGCTGATACAACATGTAAATGTGAAAGGACTTACATTTGTATTTATTAGATGTAAATGGGAGAAGGGGGAAAAAGTTTTGTAACTCATCCAGTTATTGTTGTTTGGACTGACACTGATACAGCCTTAGACTTGTGCAGTAAAACAAGAGAAATTCAGTGATAATTAATAGCTCATTGACAGTATGGCCCTAGTTAACACTTACTCATTACACTTATGTTAATAGGAAATACTGCTCTGAGTGCTGTGCTTTTGGATAGCATATGTACCTTACAATCACAACAGATGTATTCAAGCTAATCTTCATTTAAGGCCTAATTGTTGATACTATGTCCTATCATGTTGAGAAGACTTAAACTGTAGTCGAATCTATGCTTTAACTTATCAGAGATGCAGGTAAACTGGACTGGGTTCAACCAGTCCCTTCCTTCTGACCTCTGGCTTGTGAATGGGATCAGCTGTACTTTAAACATTTCTGACACGGAACAGTTCAAACCTTTCTTAAGGGCCTACAGAAAGTGAGTTTAGTATGAGAATAAGAGAAGTATTAAAGATGTTAAAATAACTGACATTTGTTATTTTCTATCTGATGTCAAAGATTCTTGCTTTTTCAAAGAAATTAGATTGGTTTGATGCAGTTTGTTCTAGAGAAAGTCACCTTATGGAAGATTGTTGTTCATCTTCCTACTAAATTTTAGCTACCTGCAAATAAATAGCCTGTTTGCTTCAGTACTTTTTCCAGAGCTGAATCTCAGCATATGATTCAATAACTCTCAGGTCCTGCTGTTTTCTTTCCAACAGCATTCTGTTGTATTTTCTAGTGATGCAGTATGCACCCCGTACTCTGTTAGCTTTCAAAGATAAGCATAAAAAGGCTGAGACTTCATTGATTAGTTCTTTAAAAATCTCAGTATTTCATCAAGCCCAGCCAATGAGTAAACTGTTCATTACCAGAGGGCAAACTCTTACCTCTTTCACTGGTTGTCAGTCTCTGCTGTGCTGCAGCTAAGCTTTTAATAGAGGTCAGATGCAAAAGGTTTTTGAACATTTTACCTTCTCAGTGTTATCTGTAAAAAACCCACTGAATTTGATGAAGAGCGGACTAATTCTTTGCTGGCTCTGCCTTTTATAGGCAGCATCCCTTAGAGATGGTTTTTCCTACACATGACATTTCTTGCAAGTTTTATTCTTTCTGATTTTGTTTCTATGATTTCATCTTTATATTTTCTTTCACATCCAGCAATCTGCGTTACTTCCTGTTGTAGAATTCTCTTGGGTTTGAGGTCAATGAAGAGCACTTAACCACGTCAATCCATTTTCCCCTACTTCAGCTGGGAAGTCAGCATGAATGACTTCTTGCTGTTCACTGGAGGAACTTCCAGTTCTCTTTTCCCCTCCACCCTTTCCCAGCAAATCTAGAAATTCAATGAAGGTTTGGTTTGGGGAGATGCAATAAAATAAATTAATACTTCAGAGCTGCCAAAGTATTGAAAGACCATCTTGTCAGTTCTCACTTTGTTGCCTTTCCTCTGGCTATACACTTGTTTTGGATCTCGTGCCAGCTCTGGCAGCTGTTCAACCCTAAAGTACTGAGTAAACCAGCAGGAAATTTGATTAGATTTCTGAGGTTTAGAAGAGTTGAGCTGACTCCTGAAGTAGTTTTGTATTTTTCTGAATTTGTAGTTTGTGTAGCCAGAGCTAGAGCAAAGGGAGTGTAGGAAGGAGAGGACTAGAGGGGACAACATGCATTGGGAGGGGAGAAATGTAAGAAGGCAGCCATTATGCCATTGAACAATGGTATAAGTCATCTTCGCAATATTCCTAGTCTTATTCCTAAGAGTGAAAAAACACAGATTGAGCAGAAGTGAACTAATTTATCTTTTTAAATGAGCCCAATGTTATGAGTAAACATAAAACATAGCAATGTGGGTATCTGCAGTTCTCTCTTACTTTTACCTTATCAGACTACCTGAAATCAGTCTTACAATTTTTCATTTATTTTCATTCAATTACTCTTCTGTGAACCTCAATTTAACATCTAAAATTGTTTCCTGCTCTTCTACAGTGGTGTTCATCAATAAGGCATCCTCTGTTTTGCTCATAATAGCAAGTATTACTGATAATTGCTGAGAGAAAATAATCATGAAGAAATAAGAAAATTTTTCTAATTGTCCCACCTGAAGAAAACTAATTACTTATATTAATGCCAGGACAGTGGAAGTGACACTGAAGAACACTATGTATTCCTTCGTATCACAAAAATAAAAGAAATTGCAGAATGAAAAACCTTAAGTGTTAGTAAGGATTCCTTCAAGTGAGTTTGTACTGAAAGAGAATCCTGATCCTGGGTTATATGGCAAAAAAGTCAACAAAATTAATCTCTTTTAATATCTTTCATGTTTCTAGCAGAATTTATGAATATTGAATCAATTGAACATTGTGAACTCGTTCAGCACATGACAAAAACCAAAGACAAATATGTTCACTTTAATATAACCACATCACTGAAACATAAACAGACCCAGGAAAGGAAAGATAATTCTTTCTCACCCAGAACAGGATGAATAATATAAAGATGAAATATTATTTGTTATCTGGGACAACCCTTATTATCTCCGAAGTTTCAGATAAAAGCAGTGCTCAGACTGTCCTCTGGTGTATGTCAGGGTAGATGTATTGTGTCCATTCTAAATGTGACTCATATCCATTGTCACTGCCCTAAATTATTTTAAACTCTCTGTTTATTTCAGCCTTGTAAGTACACTTTTAAGTATAAACATACTTGGTTATATCTTAACATATAACCAAAATAAAGGGGATTCTGTTTGTACATGAAAAACAGAGAGATAAAAACATCCTTTTTACTACTCATATATAGAATTTAGCCGTCCTCTGTGATCATGACTGAAAAAAAAAAAAAAAAACGAACAACATCCATAAAGCCCCAAACAGCTATCTAAGGCTAACTTTATGCATAATATGAACAACACTTGCTTATAAGGGATTCTGTTAACAATTACATCACAGTGCTGGCTAATGCACTAATACATGAATGGACAAAGAGATTAAAGTATCCTTTTAAGCAGTGTTAAACTTCATTAAAACAAGTTTGTTGGTGTAGAACAGTATCATAAACCATAGGTTTATTTTAAAAAAAAAAAAAAGGCTTAAAGAAAAAGGCTTAAGAAAAGGACTTTTCCTAAATATTCAACTGTTCATCAAAATGTTGAGCACTGCTTGGTAAATAAAACCTAAAGAAGAAAACAATCGTGAGAAAAAAACCCAAACTCTGTCACAGAGGCCTGCAAATGAGTCAAAAAAACCTCTTCCTGCAGCCACCAGAGAGCCAGGTCTGGGATTTTTCTCTGTGTTGAGGCTCAAAGACGTATTGTGAAAGTTTCTTGGCCTGAATTGTTAGAGTCAAACTGGTCTGAATAACACAGCAGCTCCTCTGTAACGCTGCGTCTGTAATATACCAGCAAAGATTACTTGCAAATATTCACTTATTTGTGAATAAATCCCTCCAATTTGACCTGCCTTCACACTCAAAGAAACTCACCTATAATTATGTCTGTATATTGTGCATGTTCTGACATCCTATCAGTATAATCTAACGTCTCAAATTTCAGAGGATTATTCTTTATAGTTAAATAATAATAATTTAAGCTTAGACAAGCAGACAACCTATAAACAAAAACATCAAAGGATTTTGTAACAAATTAAACATTGTAAGATCAGCCCTGGAATAATGTTTATGGTCTATTTGCAGGGACTTGCAATATTCAAATTTCACAGAGGGTTTCCTTGGCCCTCCTGTTACAGGTGTCCTTTGTTATTCTGTTCTTATGTTCTTCTGTTTGTCATTGTAGTAAAGTTAAAATAGCAATGAGTTTGAAGTGAAGCTAGTAATTCAAACAAAGTTTGCACAAGCTGGTGCAAGAGATTCTCATCCACTCAATCTGAGGTGGCATATAAAAGAAAATTATTTGATGCAAAGTTTTACTAGTGATCCTAATTGTATTTTGCATGGAAATTTAGACAATAATTTGGTTTTATTTTTGTGTTGAAGACAAGAAAGTTTAGAGATAATAAAAAATGCTGAACTTTTCCATTTAAAGAGCTCTGTAATAGGGGAAACAGCCAGAAGGATGAAGCATCATAGCTCCAACAATTTCAGTTTGTTGACAGAAGCATCAAAGAATGATTAAAATACAGTAAGGACTGCTTTCTATTAAAAAAAAAATGCACTATACTGTTAACATATATATTCCTAGTACATCAATAATATAATAAGAAAAATAAGGAACATACTTTTTCCTTTGGTATTTTTTAGATTTTCTCTTATGATGTTTTCATTTATATTGTTCATTCTGTCTGCCTTGAAAGAGAATACCCTGAAGAATTCATCATTCACCAAAATCAAAATAGTGATGTATTATTTAAGGAAACATGCTATTTGTCCCTCTTTGTGTGTTAACTCTTCTCCATATATCCATATATTTCAGTGATTTTCTGATCATTGCAGCAAATCTTTCTTGCTAATATCTTTTCAAGCACAAGGATGTTTGTAAAACTCAACAGCCTCATTTAGGGCAAAATTATTCTTGTATTTATCTCAAAGATGCAACAAAAATATTTCAACTTCTAAAACCTTAACTTACAAATGATGTTACATATGCTGTTGTCAGCAGCAATTAGCCATTAAGAAAATATGTCTTCAAGCCATGGCCAGTCATAACAATACTCCAAGTTTCAGGGAAAGTCTGGTATCATAAGACTGAGACAGTAGAATAGAAGAGGTTGTTGATATTTGATTTCAACCTAAAAAACCCTCCAGAGCTGGGTATGGTCTCCTTATTTATACTATCAAAGTAAGTTCAACTCTTCCTAAAAGGATCTTTGCAGTCCAGCTGTCAGGGCAGTGGTAAATGATGTGCTAGCCTGTACTCTTGTTTATGAGGGGGCTGCAGCCCTTCAATCCCAGAAGTTCACAACCACACTCAGTGCATTGGAAAACTTCGTACCCAAGTTAAATCTAGCCATAAATTATTTTTCAAAAGTATAGAAAGGAGATGGAGTGTTGAAAATGTGGGGCTAGCTGATAGTTTCCTTTAAGCCAGGAAATGGGTTTTGTACTTCAGGCAGGATACCACTAAAGAAACTTTTTGGGTTCAAACACCACTGAAATGCTAGCTGCTGTGCCCTAGAATATCAACACAGTTAACATAATACGGAAGTCATAAAATAACAGAAGCTGTTTTAAGGAGATTCCTTCATAGATCCAATTCCTTCATAGATCCAATTCAGCATGTTCTTAAAGATGTTACATGTTATATTGGGTAGGACAAATCCAGTTGTTTCAAGTCAGGGTTTCTAACCAATTTTTGCTGCTTATTTGCAAGAATATTTGTCACTTTGTGATCCTGTTCTCACAGATGACTTGAATTTTGGTATGAGGTTGCCTGCATGTAATCTGACCTTATATATCCTTCATAAATAATATATTGTTCTTTATAATTTATAATATTATAAACTAAAATCTAATGCAATGTGTCTCCTAGTAAAAAGAGATCTTTCCACAAATTCTGAAGGCAGAAACTGAAACTGAGGAGGTGATTAGTTCACATCTGAAGATGTGCTGAAGTGCTTCATGACAGCACACTTCTTGTGCCACACTGGAGTGAGCTGCTTGTCCTGGATCTTGAAGATTGATGCTTTTACTTCTTGAAATGTGTGAAGTCTGGCCTCATTTGTCATCTGGTATGCAGAAGCGGGATCTCAGATAAGAAGGCTCTGCAGAGGGATCTGGCCAGGCTGGATCATGGACCAAGGCCAAGGGTGTGAGGTTCAACAAGGCCAAGGGCCGGGTCCTGCCCTGGGGTCACAACAACCCCAGGCATGCACAGGCTGGGCAGATGTGGTGGAAGGACCTGGGGGTGCTGTGACAGCAGCTGAACATGAGCCAGGGTGTGCCCAGGTGGCCAAGAAGGCCAATGGCATCCTGGCCTGGATCAGCAATGGTGTGGCCAGCAGGAGCAGGGCAGGGATTGTCCCCCTGTCCTGGGCACTGCTGAGGCCACACCTCGAGGGCTGTGTCCAGTTCTGGGCCCCTCCCTGCAGGAAGGAACTGAGGGGCTGGAGCGAGTCCAGAGAAGGGCAACGGAGCTGGGGAAGGGTCTGGAGCACAAATCCTGTGAGGAGCAGCTGAGGGAGCTGGGGGTGTTCAGCCTGGAGAAAAGGAGGCTCAGGCACAACCTTATCACTCTCTGCAACTATCTGGAAGAAGGCTGTGGCCAGGTGGGGGTTGGTGTCTTCTCCATGGCAACCAGCAACTGGACAAGAAGACGTAGCCTTAAGTTGTGCCAGGTGAGGTTCAGGTTGGACATGAGAAGGAATTTCATCACAGAAATGGACTTCCTGAGCAGGTGGTGAATTCACTGACTCCTGCAGATATTTAAGGTAAGGCTGGACACAGCACTTAGTCCTATGGTCTGGCTGACAAGGGGGTGATTGGTCAAAGTTTGTACTCAATGACTTTGAACATTTTGTCCAACCTAAAAGATTTTGTAATTATGTGATCTCTCAGCACAGACTAACCAGCAGGGCCATCTCTTCAGAATAGCCGATTACATCTTCCTACATTTTCTGGAATGTTGGGGGGAAAAGTAATCACTGCAGCAGAACCATAAATATCAGGTTCTTCAAGATGGTGGGTCTTCCAAACCAGCAGTTTAGCTATATCTCACGATGTATTCACTTGCATATCAAGATATATTTTGTTGTATCTCGAAAGTACATACCAGAAAAAATGCAAGTATCACTGTCAGCACCAACACAATGCAAAAATGTAATCCAAAGCGTGCACATGTCCCTCAGCCTAAGCATAAACTCAGAGACATAAAAACTGGTAAACTGGTGGGTAAGTCTCCCATCTTCTGAAGATCCTGTGCCTGACATCTGGCTACAATCCACCAAGTTCCTGGCTGCTGGGGGGTGGGTAAAACACTGCAGCCTGCACACCTGACAGAAGGCTTTACACAAAATCCCTTTTCCCTCCTGTGTACTCACACAGAAGTTAAAGACCTCACTCGGGGCATGTATCAAGGTTAGGCATAACAAAAGAGCAGTCTCCAAGCCCGCACTAGAGATCAGAACCAGGGTGTTTAAGTGAATGTGGCCACACAAGTTTATGGCAGTCTCAAATCACAGAAGAGACCAATTCACTGCTACTAGAGCCATGCCCTCTCCATTACTGAGCACAGAAATACCTGAAAGGAATAGGCAGGCATGTTTTACTATGCTCCATTCAACCATTGCTATGTTATTACCTGGATAATTACTTCAGTAAATGTAAAAATAGCATTTATCTTGCATGTCCTTTTCCTGTTGTAATTATATTCCTGCCTACCATTTTCAGCATAGGAAGAAGACATGCACTGCATATGTAATTAATCTTAGAACTTCAAAATGTGTAAGAGAAAGAAATATCATTCACAAAGAATCCCTGAAGTACTGTCCTCAAGTCAATGAAGACACTGAGAATTTCAAAAGGACACTGAAGCAGAGCTCCCATTACCAAAACTAAAAATGATTGTCCAGACTAAGGGTGAAGGAGACAAAAAGCCAGAATTGTTGCCATCTTCTTAAAAAACAAAGTGGTATTGCTGAAAATGAGAAAGTTCCAAGAAAACCTAACAATTTTATTAATGTAAATTAATCACATATGGAAAAGAAAAATGTCAGAAAGTTGCCAAATGGAAATTTTCAGTTTCATTACAGTTGATGTAAAATTGATCCAAGTACTAAATTTAATTGAAAATAATAATAATAATTATTGTGAAATATGGAATCATATACCATGTCAGCTCTAATACAGTGGTAGTTCTAAGTAGTAGTCCTTCAAATGTGAGGAGTTGAGCCCATGATAGAAAGCAACCTTTCTGTGACAGCATTACAAATCAAAGGATATGGTGTCATAAAATCATATAAGCCCTGTGTTCTATTCTGGTCCATGAGGCTGCCTGCAAGCTAGATCAGTACCACTTATAGTCATTGTAGCCAATGTACAACTTGTACAACTGAAGGTAAAAAGCTCAGGTTTAAATGCATGGTGCAGTTCAGGTAGAACAGATTGAATCTCAACCTGTTCTCAGCCACCAAAGAACAAGGCAAGGGACACATTTCTACACCAACAATTATAGATCAAAGGAAAACAAGTGATCAGCACTGCACAAGTCCTTTAAGTGCTTCCTACAAATCCTAGGAAAGGGAAACCTGGGTAAATAAGATGTTCAGCCTGTCTGAATTTGTTTGTCACTTCTGAGAAAAATGCAGCTGAGGGTCAAAGCATATTAAAGAATTTGCCTCTGGAGAGTGTTTCAACAGCAACACTGATAATGGCATTTCTAATGATGCCTTTTGTGGGGAAGTTATAAATGAACATTAAAAGACTGCAATTTTCTCTTCAGATTTATTGAGTACCCAGTATATTGGGTGACTGCAGGGCCTCGAGAGTCTATAAAACTGTGTTTGGATTATCATGGCAATGGACTTCAAACAGTAAATATGAAATACTTAAATTTGGTTTTTTGGGTCAGTCTAGAAGGAACCTTCTGGTGACATATCAACATTTCAGCAGTCAGTGACAATCAGCGTCAGTAATTCTAGTAGTTATTATAAGTAATTTTTTTTTTTGCATATCTACAAAGTAGGTGCACAATTCAATACATAAGGATAATGAAAAAGGAATGCCTAAGTAATTTTAAGCACCGTATTTATTGGTTTAGTTTGGTTTGGTTTGGTTTGGTTTCTTTGTGTTATTTTATCTGATTTGAATGCCAAAAGGACATATCACTATGGTATTTTGTGTTCTTTTTGACTTTCACTGAAGTCTTTCACTGCAGGGTGCATGAGAATGGAGAGGAGCAGTGGCAGGAAATTTGCCCTGTTAGCAAGCAATGGTACCTAAGCTTGGAAAGATCTTGGTTGTTTTAAAAGCTACCCAGACAGAAAGGAAAACACAGAATAGTGATAAGAAATTAAGAAAAGAAACAAATATAAAAGAACTTTTTTTGTTAGAAGATCTGATAATGGAAGATATTTACAACAAAACATTAGTAGATCAACGCATCTGAGAAGCAAATGTCATACTGTATATTAATAAGATATACAGAGATAGAATGTGGGGAAAAAGGGAACAATTGATCAAGTTGTAAAGTGAATAAAAACATATTTGTAATAAAGTAGGCATTATGGATTATAAGTGGTCATAAAATTTCTTCATGACAAAAGACTGTTATAAGGATTCTGACTCATTTTGCTCTAAAAAAAAAAAAAAATACGTATAGGCAAGATATGGGAAGTGAGAAAGATCCAAGGGCACCTCTGTTCAAGCATGAGAAGTCCAACGCAAAGGCAAATACTTTGCTGATTTGCACATGGTTTTGGTACACCAAGGGAATTCCAAAAAATGTAAGGTACTTTAGGGGTCCACTCACTGGCATCATTGAATCTAGATTAAGCTACTCAGACACATGGAAAACATCTTTGCACACATCAGGTAATAGACTGTGGTGAGACAAGGAAGACACCTTTAGAATCTCCCAGTGCATAAATCAAGATGTAGGTTGTATGAACCTACAAGAGACAGAGGCTCAAATGCACTTCAAAGCTTTATATCAGCTAGTTCCTCAGCTGTTCTATGGAACTAGGGATAAAGTTTCACTACTATAATACTGTGGTCTCATTAAAATTCTAATTTACAAAATTCTATTTCACGCTGTCAAAACCAGCTTGAGTTTTCAACTTCAGAAAACTCAGGACTCAGCCTATTCATTTTACAGATTTGTAATGAAATTCTGTAAGAGTTCACCTGTATGTCTACATGGGCTTAAACTATGCATGTCATTGACACTTGACTGCATCTGGATGGGTACCATTAAGACTGGAGAAAAGAGCTATGCTCTTTTCCACTCTGCTCTTTTCCACTGTGCTCTTTTCCACTCTGCTCTATACCACTGTTTGCTGGGAGCTGGCTCTGGTCAGGTTGACAGGTTGGGTTCATCTCCATCTCTGTATCTTGAAGGGAAAAGAATTTGTCTGACAGTCTCTTCCTTTTCTAGGAGTCAAACTGACACAAATTTTTAAAAGGCAAAAGATTATGTTGAATTCCTTGTCCTCTTCTGGGTTGTGTGGACTGGCTCTCACTTTCCCAATGCAGCAGTTTGCAACACTCAAAATACAAGTATTTGTCATCAGATTCTTCCAGCACTTTTAATTATTTCTCTTCATTTCCCCAGATTTCCATCGACCTCACTGATTGTTCTTCCTATTGCTTCTCTAAAATGTGTCAGTTTCCTCTTGCTAATGGTTAATAATTTTTTGAGTCTCTTCAATAGAGGCCAAAGCTCAACCAAGTCCTACCACAGACCCAGCTGCATGATCATGGGTGTGCAGCCTCCTGATACAGCAAGGCATTCCCTGCTTCCCATCATACTCCCTTTTTTATTTTTTTATTTTTTTATTTTTTTATTTTTTTATTTTAAGTGGGCCTACAGTGATGTTCAGTGATGCTGATAGATGATATGTCTTCTTCACTTGATTTAAGTCTTCAGGGACATAAATTTTTACTGCTAATGTACACAGTACCTGAAGCTGAGGAAGACACAGATGCCAGTCATATGCTTGGCTATATTCCCTCATAGGGAGAGAGCCTTTTGTGCTCTGGAAGCTTACCAAGACTGTTTAGTTTATATTAGTTTTTTACTGCATAATATCTCTGTGCTTTATTGTACAGAAAAAGTCATATTCTTTTCTTGTCCTTCAGCTGCCTCCATCTGTCCTGGAAATTGTGCCAACACAGGACAATATTCAGTGGGACTGAAGTGAGTATAGAAGTTAAAGTGCTTAAAACAGCTGGAGAAATCTGCTTGAGCATCCACTCCCAGTGGCACTGAGGAAGTCTGGCAGGTGAAAAAGGGCCAGGAGAGTCTCCTGGAGAATCTTGCATTACAGCTAGGCTTACATCTATTTATTTTAATTAAGTGAAGACATTCTATGTTTTTGTAGTCTGCATAATTGCATTCTGGCATTCTTCTGAAGCACTAACATGATTTAGACTCTATATAAGACAGTAAATCAGTGGCAGGCTATGGTGCAGAAATGACTGCACCCAGTGAAAGCCTGTATAAACCCTGGGATAATCTGAGATAATTTTTTAAAATATTCTCTGTGCAGAGATTTTTTTGTGCAGTTTTTCCTACTCATCTCTAGTGAAGCTTGACTGAACTTGATAAAATCAGGGGAAGAATGTTTTAATCCAGTCATCCATGAGCTGTGTGTGCCTTTTCTCCTGCTTCCTATAGCAACGCCTCTGTGTATGACTGGGGCAGAATAATCAGTATGTTCCCCATTGTTCACTAATGAGACTGTTGTATTATCTTTTATGTAGTACATGTCAAAAAAATGTGCTCCCTTCAGGCATTGTCTGTGACATGCTGTACAGAAACTGTGTCAAATTGATACTGAATATTGAAGTGGCTAATAGTGAAAAAATAAACTGGTCATTTTCCATCTATTGAGTAGGTATACACTCTTCTCTAGTGCTACTGTGTCTTAGAGGAAACATAGTTCTATACTAGAAAATTAGTTTTACAGAATGTTTCCCACCTGCATGCCTTTGCAGGCCATGGTTTGCATTCAACGATGCCAGTGAAGCCTTAATTTTTACATAAAACAATTCCACATTGAAGCAAGAGAAACCCAAATATTTCCCTCACACTAATGCATATATACCTGCAAAAAAAAAAAAAAACCAAAAAAACCCCAAACAACTGAGGAGGTTTCAGTGCTTTCATAGCATTATATAAGGTTGGAAATCTATTTTCTGTTAGCCTAATAAATGATCCCATTAAAAACCAAAAAGCATGCATTGGAATTATTTATCATGAATCTGCCTTTATATTCAGATGCAGCCCACCTGAATCACTCTGAAAGCTTACTTAACTGAGCCCTGGAAGCCTTTAATTTTTCTTATCGAAGCACTGCATATCACTCATCAGCAGCATACTCCTATAAACTTAGCCTCCAAGCCTGGGACGGGAACCCCTTGGAACAATCTCATCTCTTCCTCCCTCCCTTGTTCCCCTCACCAACTATGGCTCTACAAATGATTTTTTTTTCAAGAGATTCCAAATTTGCCATAAAAACCTAACCAGATGCAAAAACTTCGCTCACTGAAAAATTAAATCTGAATTGCGTGACTTTCGTAGTTTCAAACTTGAGGTGCGTACATGACAAACTTTCTGGACTCCTCACTAAGAAGCTTTGAAACACTTTGTGGTTTTGTGGGGAGAGCTATGAGCTTGGCTCCAGGAGAGCTTTTTTCCACCCTCTGCACATGTGGGTACTGGTAGCCCTGCACATCTGTCCTGCCCGTCAGCTGGGCACCGCTGCACAGAGCATCATGCAGGTGAGCAATTCTAGGATGTAGTAAGATCATTTTGCTACTCCAAGACAAGCAAGAGGACAAACAAGAAAGGTAGTCACTGGCCCCAAAACTATTTTTACTGGGGCATGGGCATTGTTTCCATAGCTAGCTGCTTATAGTCAGCTGCATGGGTTGGGCTATGAGAGCTTTGTTACAAAAACTCAAGACTTCACACACTTTTGCACATTCCTTTTCTCCCTTGTGCTGGCCTTAGCAAACTTACAGTCTTGTCTTCAGACAGACCCGAAAAATATTTTTATTTTGATTTTGATTTGATTGTTTTCATTTTGATTTTGATCTTTGCTCACTTCAGGAAAACAGAACAGTGAAGAAGTATTGCAAACACTGGAAAGTTATGACTGAATAAATAAGTATATTAATTTATTCCATAAAAGGTAAAAAATTGGTATGCAAGTGCTTTGGAAAGTACTTCTTCTCAGAATATGCTTTAGCTGCATCTCTGTTGAAAAACTCTCTTAATAGCCACAGTCCTATTGTCAGGGTCAACAGGAAACCTCAAGTTAATAAACATGAATAAGAGATTAAAACAACAACTCATTGACAAATTTCTAAATTTAGACACTCCAGCCCATGTTTACAAACCCAGCTAAGGATAATCTCATTATAAAAATTATTGCCTAGCTTTCCGCCTCACCATGCAAGGAAGCGTAACATCACTGTTTGCAAGTCAACAGTAGTAAAAATTAATTTGATATGGTAACTGTATCTCATTTACTAATAACAGGTAAAGAGTTCAAGGATCTTCAGGAAGTAGTTTATCTCACTTGACAAATGCTTTCCTAATCTCTTTAAAAATGCCTCCAATATTACGTATACAAAAGAATACTCCAGGATATTTCTGACAACAGATCAATCTAGTTCAAATTCCATAGGCTCCCCATTTCATTATGGAGTTGTGTGTGGTGTAAGAGAGGACTGCTCCATAAACTGAATGGCCCAACAGTGTAAATCCTCACAAAAATCCTGCAAAATCCTCAACTGGCAAATTCCTCTGGCATCAGACAGACTTTCTGGCAGACAGGTACTGCTCTTTCACACCACTGTATTTCTCAATGCTATGTATTCTTACGCTTTCAGAAATAATTACCATCCTCTCAATATGCCTTGTATACTTCACTTTATGTACTTACAGAAACAGCAGTAGAGACAAAACAGGGCTTTCCCAAGTTTCATCAGAGTTTTTTTTTTAAAGCAAACTTCTTTCTATCTCTTTCTACAACACAATCAAAGTGTAATAAGTTTTTATCTTTTCTTCTATGTTTTTGACATATATGCACAAGCTTGTGGGCAAAAATAGCTGCAAATTCACTGAAGAGTATGAGCTATAGAAGACTGAACCTACAATTTAACAGATCAAAGAAGTACTCTCTCTCATTATACCTGTGAACAGAACTGATTAAAGGCTTTCAGAAACATGTAAAAACAGGTAAGGAAAGATGTAGGTACCTGTCATCTCAGGAGGTCATCTTCATGCCATTGGGATCTAAGGCAAGTTTAGATCATCAGTGTATTTCCTCCATAAACTCACATTGTGCTTCTTCCCCTGTAGTGGGTTGACCCTGGCTGTGTGCTGCACCACCCACCAAAACCTCTCTGTCACTCCCCTCTGCAAATGGACAGGAACAGAAAATATAACAAAGAGTTCATGGGCTGAGATAAAGACCAAGAGAGATCACTCACCAGATATTGTCATAGACAAAACAGACTCGAATTGGCAAGACTAATTTAATTTATTACTAACAAAATCAGAGCACAATAATGAGCAGTAAAATGAGACTTTAAAATGCCTTCCCCCATCCCTTCCTTCTTCCCAGCTCTGTCTCTTCCTCCCCAGAAGCACAGGGAGACATAGATTGGGGTTATGGTTTGTTCACCACACGTTGTTCCTGCTGCTGCTCAGGGAGAGGAGTCCTTCCCCTGCTCCAGTGTGGGGTCCCTCCCATGGGAGAGAGCTCACCAAAGAGAGTTCTCCAGAACTGCTGCAATGTGGGTCAATTTTCCATGGCATGCAGTCCTTCAGCCCCAGTCTGCTCCAGCCTGGATCTCCCACAGGGTCACAGGTCCTACCAGGAAACCTCCTTCAGCATGGTCCTTCTCTCCCATGGGTCTGCATCCTGCCAGGACCTCTCCAGCACAGCTCTCCACAGGGTCACAGCCCCCTCTCAGCATCCCTTTGCTCCAGCATGGGGTGCCTGGAGCACCTTCTGTCCCTCCTTTTATGCTGACTTGGTGTCTGCAGGGCCTTTCCTCTCATATATTCTCACTCTACTGTTCCTGGCTGTGATTAACATTTGCACAATATTTTTTTCTTCTTTAGATGTTGTCAGAGCTGTTGTCCCCATTTCTAATCGGCTCAGCCTTGGCCAGGGGCACGTCCATCCTGGGGCTGGCTGGGATTGGGTCTGTGGGACAGGGAGGAAGTTTCTGGTAGATTTCACAGAACTTTCTTGTAGCACCCCCTCTACAAAAGCCTGGCCATACGAACAGGCCGTACAAAACATTCCTTTAAAAGGCTATTAAAAGGCTACTTCTATCTGTGTGATTTGTTCCTTTGCGGCACTAAAATTAAGTAAACATTAAAGGGCATTTCATTTCTGCAGAAAACATGAATTGGTATGAAAATCCTGCAAGGTCCTCAACTGACAAATTCCTCTGACATCAGATAGACTTTCTGACAAACAGCTACTGCTCTTTCACACTTTAAATGATTACTAGGATCAAAATTCCTAATAATATTACTACAAGCAATTTTGAAAAAAACCATAATCGAAACATAGAAATGAGCTTATAGAAACGATTCATGCTAATAATACTGTGTTTCTTGAAAAATATCAATTTTTTAATATATTCTCTTGTAGAAGATAAGATTGAAGTAACAATGTTATAAAGCTACAAAAGATGATAGAAGAAATTTATCTTCAAATATCTCATTTCAATACAAAGTGGTTCAAAATCAAGACTTTCTGAGAAAAAGATGGAATCTGCCAACATGTAATCAAACAGCTCTCATTTGGAATTGATTAAATTTTGGATTTACATTTTGGAATGTAAATATTACAAACATACTTTACTAATAATGCCATTACAACAGAGCAAATTCACAACCATTCTCAAAAGAATATTCACAAATTCTATTATCAGGTAGAGGAAATATATAAGCCTGAAAACTACGCAGATATCAGATTTTCAGAGACATATAAGCCACTTTTCCATTCTGTGTGCTGTATCAAAGTAAAACTTCCCTATCATTTTCCCTTATAAACAGTTCATATAGTTAGTGTGTGCATTAAATATAAATGCATAAAAGCATATGATTTTAAAATAATATGATATAAAAGCATACGATTACTGGAAAATTATTTTGATTCCAATAAGATACTGGGTTGGGTTTTGGTTTTTTTTTATTTCAGTTTTCACATAGAAAGTCTTGTTAATCACAGCATAAATTAATGTCTTAAGAACTGGAAATTCTCCATTCCTTAACAATTCTGGGTCAATTGCTGTGGAAACCCATGAAAAGTGTTAGTACTTTGCCTACTTAATTGTTACTGTAGTGATAAGTTTGTAATCTCTTGGGATCCAGACACAGAAGCTTGTTAAATAAGCTTTCTTGCTGAAGATGTTTATAAATTACACACTTCCCTGTTTGTCAACAGTGGCAGGTATTGCAACACTTAATAAACTGGGGAAGGATGCATCAGCTTGATGCTTAGAAAAGGATTAACATGTATCTAAAATGAGCTATCTTTTGAAGTCTTGTCAAAACAAACAAAAAAACCTGTTATTCTTTGAAGTGTCAGCGAAAAGGTGCCATCACACATCAAGAAAAAGTTTGTAAAAGAAATAAAATATCTTAATTCACTAAAATCACAAATAGTTAATAACACTCCTAAAAATATGTCTGTTAAGAAGTCCAGTCAAATCAGTGCGATGATTTATGTGCTTGAGGTTAAGCAAAGAACAATAAATATAGCTTTTTCCTCACCTGTGATGCAGTGATCTTTGCGTGACCAATCACCAAAGATCTGGTGATTGAGTGGGTGACCTGGTGACTGAGTTACTGTTTCAGAGAGATGGAGTACATTCATTTAATAAGCACATAACTAATTAGTCGGGCCAGCCAACAACCTTCAGTAAAGTAAAGATAAGCTACAGCAAGGCTACCCATGTCAGTCCTTGTCAAAAGGCATCAGGGGCCTCACCCCACGTCCCTTAAACCCGGACACTCCTCTGTCCTGCCACACTGATCACTGACATCTGCCTTATGCTGACCATTCTCACATTGTGCAAGACATCAGTGTGAAGGAAATAAAAACCCATCTTTCCAGACAGGAAATGGAGGAGTGGAGTTCAGAAACTCATACACTGATGTCTCACTAGCAGTCAAGGGAAACTTGAGGCAAAATATTAGGAAAAAGCCAACTTACTGGAGGAATGCACATACAGTCATGCCAGCACCGTGTGCTCCTTTCCCTGAAAAATTCCCAACTGTGCTGGCTGCCAAAGCCAGGCAGGTGCCTCTGGGCTTCCTACAGGCCCCAACAGGGGCATGCGCACAAAGCACTTTGAGGAAAGATACTCAGTTTTGTCCTCTTTTATTTCCTGAATTTGGTGTGAAGAAAAAAAACTGAATCTCTATCAACTTGCTTTCAAGCTGTCGATAAAATAGACATTTCCTAAAACCTGTGAACATGTTGGATTTTGCAAGATCTAATGGAAGGTATCTGGATCTCATTTCAAAACAGATTTCTGGGACATTTCTGAGCTGCAGGCTACCAATACAAGGCTGCAGACCACAAGTGGAAGTCCAACAATTTTAAAAAACAGATTTAATTCATTCTGCTTAAAGCAGAAGGCTGTGTTCCAAGCCTGACATACATAATTGGAAAAGCTAATTGAAGCCACCTGATCTCCAGTAAGCTGGTGGTGTTGTGGAATTACAAAGAATTTTGTCATGGGGATTTTGAAATTGCATTAATATTTTATTGAGCATGGACTTTTCTAAGTTTTGCCTCTTCATAGATACACAGAGGAGCAGCACAAATATAGCCCTATTAATATTCCAGCTATTGCTTTCTAAATAACAACATCTCAGTGAAATCAGGAAACCCTCCAATGCTTGTAGCACTTTGTTCAGACTCTTAAATTGTCTTTGCACTTACAATATAATTGAGAAAGAAATAAAGAGTCCATGTGTAATAGAATTGTTTTAAATGAAAACTCTGGAACATCAACAACACAAACTCAAGTTTGTAATATTTTTTCATAGGATTATGAATATTAAGCTTTTATAAGCTTAATACCTCCTGCACAAAGCTTTATCGGGAGAGAAGGAAAAACTGCAGGAGGCAGCTAATTTAAATAAAAGTTAGTCTAGAAGTTAACATTTATTCAAAAATAACCAATCAGCCTTTAAAACCACCTTAAGCATAATCAAGACCCTTAACTTTTGAAATTTTATTTCTTTCTTTATCAGAGAATATTAAAAGATAATGTCACACACATAATACCAGTAAAATACTCTACACTGACTTTCATGTGACTTACTATAAATGTAATTTAGAACAAATTCAAGTATCAGCACAATCCCTTATTCCTCTTAGGAACATTAAAAGAAACCAAACAGTTTTAGTTATTTCTCACAGTAAAAATGAAAGAAATTTCAGAGAAAACATTTTGAATAAAATCCCTATTATAACATCTAGATTGCAAGTGCAGAAGAGACAGATGTTTTTTACCACACTTTTCCAGCATCATGTGCACATGAACCAATGCAAACATTCAGCCTCCATTCCCTCCTCTCATGCCAGTAGCAACACAGCAAAGTGCTGCCATCACTCCCCTGATGGTATTCAGTGAGGTGCAGGGACCACACAATTCTCACCTGTTGCCTAAACAGTGATCTCTGTTGAGTCAGGACTGCACAGGCACGTGCAAGGATGCACACCAAAGTAGCCTGATTCGGGCAGGGTTTGGCATTTTCATTTAGTTCTACAGCTTTCTGATTCCAAATCATTAGCTGGAAACACAGAGCTATGTAAGTGGGTTGAAGCAAATGGTTTCTCCAACAGAGCTGATGTGATCCCACTGGTGCTCCAGTGCCTGGGGAAATGGTCCTGGTGCAGAGAGAGCCAACATGTGGACCAGTTTGGGACTGACGTGGAGGCTGGGATAATGGACCTGGGTGACTGGGTGGCAGAGGGCTGCTCCTAGTTACATGCTTTTTTTTTTGGATTTCTACTGCTGAGGAGTCACAGTAGTTGTTCACCCCAGGGACTGAGATCACATTGTGTAAGGAATTTAGACATTTTGCACAGTGAGCTAAGCAGATGACCAAGTTCAAGGCTCAAGCACCAAATATCAGGATGAACTTTACTGATGAACTCTTCCTGTATGTGTGTGTCATATCTGCACAATAGTTTTTCCAGCTCAGCAAGGATCTCTTAATTATCCAAAATCAATCATTGCAACTTCCATTTTTTTTCATTTTATTAATTGTTGAGTCAGAAGTTATTACTATAACTGTATAGAAAAGGATGAAATCAATAACACATACTGAGCTGTGGAACTTCAAATAAAAGACTCTCTGAAGGCTTCCAACACTTAACTTGTACTTCTAGTTCATCAAAGATACTCAAATTTAGGTAAGAACTTTCCTTGCTATGTTTACTTATTCATTGTCCACGGTGGTATCAGACCCCATTCCCTTAAAGGGAGGACGTGACACCTGTTTCACCAATCTGCACCTTGCACAGTCCCAAGAGCAGGTTTTATCAAACTGTTACACTATATTTGTTTGAGGAACAAAGCTGTGGAAGTAGCATTCATGTCGTTCTGCCTTTCTGATTAATCACCAGCCGCCAACACAAATGACAGGAGCAGTTTATGCCATAGAGATATCAGGGCAGATTATCATCTACTGCAAAGTAGCAATAGTTGTGCTGATTTTGAGAACTTGGCCTTAGGAAGAGTGCACTGCAGTGATTGACACCAGAATTCATTGCCCAGAGTGGGGACCTGCAGAGCTTTGAACAGCAGATCACACCAATGCCCAGCACAGCACAGCCTCATACTGACCTGTACAGGTATTTCATGCAGTTCATCTGTTCCAAACCCACCATCCTGCTTCTCCTCTCCTGGATCTGAGACAATTGGTGCCGTCGGGAACACCTTGAAGTTTGAAAAGGAAACAGCACTACTTTAATGTTTCACATCACACTAAGTATGTCTATACACTGTTCTGATTTCAGCATCTTAGAAAGCCTAGGAATTGTACCACAAGGTCAGTGATCAAAAAGCCAGGAGCAGAACTGCAGGTTCCAGTGGAATTCCAAAAGTTCAGTGGCACTTCTTGTCACTAGCAAATAAAATTTCCTAGATAATCACCTTTTTATTTTGTTATCTCCATGCCCACTCAGAGTTCTAGGTAGCAGCAGTTTGTAACATGCATGGCAAAGGAAAGCAATAGCAAATATAGAAGGGGAGGATGCAGTTAGTTGGGATTAGCATGAAGACAGAAGTCTCTTTCCAAATAGGCTTTCTAAACATCTTATTTTTTTTAAGTCATTTTAGTATTTTCCTTTTTTTTTTTTTTTTTAATATAAATTCAGGTTTTAAATTTATTTCATGTGTTGATTTCCAGGCATGTGTTGATTTCCACCTCACCTTCCCTCCTTTTTGCATCATCTTAACAGTTTTGAGGATCTTAAAACAGACTCGGTTCTAGAACGTCTTCCACTGATACAAATGTGAGAACTTCCTTGACTCAAAAGAAGAGTTTTCCGAAATACATAGATCTGGCTGGTCAGCCTAGTGCTCTGCATACTCAATAGCTATCAGTTGAGTGCAATCCTTAGATAAAAAGTTGTCTACACTAATAATCCAGACTAAATTTTCCTGAGTATATAGTTAATGTAGTCCTGGAGCCAGTTTTCTATAAATTATCTAAGATCATAGCCTTTAACTAAAAAAAAAAAAAAAAAAAAAGATCTGCACATTGTACTTCTGTAAATTTAATCCTTTATGTTAAAAATGCAAGAAAACAATGTCATTTTTAACACTGAAAAAATAGATAGCAAATATGATATATGAATTAGTAACAAGATAGTGCATGTCCTTCCTTCTTATTACTGCTATGAAAAATTAATAACTCTTCTGACAACATGCATTTTCACTTAGTAGCTTATCTGAACCTACTGTTTTTAAGAGAAGATTCAAATTATATTCTTGAAGATAAAGAAAGGATTTCTCTTTTTAATATTAACCTATGAGAAAACATTTCAGGAAAAACAAAAAGAAAAATGATCAGGCAAATGGGCACTATTAGTCATGGTATCACTCTTATTTAAGAACATTTTAAAAATTATTTTAGGAAAATTCTATCAATAAATGCAAACACTGTGATTTGGGAGGTCACACTTTCCAGCACAGATAGAGGAGCAACAGAGAGAAGAAAGATGAAAAGAGGATGTGGATGAGACAGAGAATGTTTGTCAGCTGGAATCAACATCATAAAAGAGTTTTTCTCAATTATAGGCTGCCCAGACTTCTGGAAACTTGGTATCTATCACCATGATTTTCTCTTTAGTTCTTCTGTGTTTTCTGAACTATGGTCCAATATAATCCACCAGATCTGTTAGAGAAAATTAGCAAAGACTGACTGGCTTGCGTCTTAGACTGACTGACTGAAAAGACTGACTTTTTCTTAAAATCCCCAGAAGCTGAATTCAGAGTCACTAGTTTAAATTCTATATGTTTCTTCTATTTCTTTCATTAAGGCTATGTTTAGTTTCTGTATCCTCTTTAAATCCCTACAAAGAAGAAACATTACTAGAAATATGTCACCTTTTTAAGTCATAGAGTTTTGCTTTACTTATCGCCATGATTTTAGCTTACAAATTACTTTTCAAAAGCAATTGCTTATGCCTTTTATTTCATACTCTTCTGTTACACAGGAACCTAGATGGTGCCAAGTGGCACAGTTTCTTCTGGTATCAGCACCAATTTACATCAGCTGAGGGCTTGGACCTTTTCGTTTCTCAGTTCTTATGTTTATTCATCCCCCCTAACCCACAGGGATAACTCTCTTACTTAAATACTGTGCTGTTCTTACTGTCTATCTCTTTTATCAGCCTCACTGACTTCATGAAATACAAATTACATTCATATTTTCAAGTGAAAAAATACAGCCAAAATAGAGATATAATCTGACTTAAAATTGTGATATCCATATTAAAAAGGATATGTAGCTCTTGGATATTACAGTGTTTTTGTAATGGAATCAGAATAAGCATCAACCAGTATATGTGTTTGATTTGTTGTTTGTTTGTTTGTTTTTTTTTTACCTTAAAGACTTAAAGTTAGTTAAAAGATGTGTCTTTCACCTATGAGCAACCACTTTCACTTGGTAGCTCAGCTCTACCACTGCAAGAATTATTCTGGTGATCCAAACACTGATAAAGAACTGTGACTCACATGCTGGATTGGAAGAACATAACTTGTTGGAACAACCAATTTCTGTAGAATCCTTGCAGAACTTACTCTCTACAATATAGACAACTAGCTCTGACACCACACAATCTCCAAAGCCTTTTTGGTAGAGGCTGTTTGGAACACAAAGCAAAATAAGAAGTGAATTTTAATCTTAAAATTGTTCTGAGTAAGACAATCTGTCGACCCTTTTGCACTGTACCTGTGTCATGGTTTTACTTGGTCCGATTTTTTGGTGGTGGGGGGATGGGACCAAGAAACCACAAAGATGGCTCCTGTGAGGAAGTTCTAGAAACTGTCTCCTTCTTCTCCAGCAAAAGGAGTCCTACCCCCTGTGTTTCAGAGCCAATCCATCATGGCTCTGAGGGTGATGGACAGGCTGATCATCAGGCCTGGGCCAATTGCACAGGTTGGTTTTCAAGTATTTAAGAAGAATTCAAAAGATGGGCGGCCGCCATTGTGTTTTTAGGTTGTTAGTATGTTTTTAGTATCATGCACTGGGGAAAAAAGAGCAGGAGGTGAGGAGTACAGAAGAAAAAATGGAGACCAAAGATCATAAGAAGATCGATGGTTGCTGTGCTTTGCTATGTTCTCGAGCATGGAGAAAATAAGTTGTTCTCAAAAAGGCTATTTCATCATTGAAGACCTGAATAGAAAAGGAGAGCAACCTCGCTCTGAGATAAAAGGACTGGACTAAACAGCCAAAAAGGGGGAAGAGGCTTGGCCCCCCCATGACATCTGAAGTAAGCGGATGCTTAGAAGCTGTGCTCTGCCAGGGGTTTGTGATAGTGGTCTATCTGAAACAACGCAGTTTGGCCTTGAAGGACATTCTTTCTTTTCTCCTACGAGGTAAAGGAATCCTCCCTCACCATCAGCAGTTACACACTGACTGTTCTTGGAAAAAAAAAAAAACTTCCACAGCTTGGAGCTGTAAGAATGTTTCTCCTATGATGCTGGCAGACAGCTGTAATGAGTAGTTTGATCTATGTTAGACTTTCATTCCTGTCCCCTGTTTGTGCGGGAAAAAACATGGGGGGTGGAGAGGGATGGACCTGGGAAAGAGACGGGTCCTGGAAAGGACAACAGGTGTCTTAAAATGTCCGTTTTATTTTTCTTCTCCTTGTAAATTTGTCCCTCTCTCCATTCTTCTCCCCAGTGCCGTAGTATTCCTAATAGTTTGTAGTAATAAATCTATTTTTGCAACTTAAGTTATTCAGCCTATCTGACCATCTCTCTGGAGCATATACATATCTTTCTCTCAATTACGTTATGTTATCTGAAAACCATAAATTTTTGTGTTAATTGGGCTTTCGCTCTCCCTTCTCCCTCTCCGGTGGGGGGAAGGGAGGGAACATCGAGGGGTGCAGTGCTTTTGGTTTTCAGCACAGTCTAAACCACCACAACCTGAAATTCTTAGAGTTAAAGCAATCAAGCCTGCTTTTTCCACACAGTTGTGCACTGAAACGATGTCTCTCTGCAGTAGTCACCCCCTGAGCGTTCTGGCTGCAGTCTGTGACACAGAACTGGACAAGTTCTTGTACTGTATGTGACACAAGTCCTTTGCTGGGCTGGGGGGTGCAGCTATTGTTCACTGCTCTCCTCATCCAATGAGGAGACAGCAGCAAAAACAGAAAAATGTCAAGTGTTAGTCTGTCCTTCAAAAAGGTTGATTCAATCCAAAATAAGAAGAGGAGGATTTAAGTCATTTAAATAATAGATAATCTTCACACATAACCTAGAGGCTCCCAAGGTGGGAAGGGAGATTGTAGAATCTCTGTCCTCTGGGATTTTCACCATCTGAGTGGGCTAAACCTTAAACAACCTGACCATTAATGTTACCCCTGCTAAGAGCAGGAAGCAGACCTGAATGACGTCAGAAATTCTCTTCTACCTAAATATAGAGAATGATGACTTTAAAGGGATTTTTTAATAAGTTTAAGATTTGCCTTATGAGCAAATGCAATCAGCAGTTTGTATACAAATATCAGTTTGTCTGGTATGAATTGTCTGTCGTGTTAAAGGTTGTCTCAGTATGATATCCTCTCTTAATTTCTTCAGCATTTTGAACAGAAAAACAAACAAAAGTAGTGTACTGTACTCCTGACCAAAACTTGCAGCAACAGATAACACATCTTCCTTTCCTTTCACAAGTTTTTGCAAACCAGATTCTGCTGCATAAATTATGGATTGGAGACTTCCCTTAGTGGTCATAATCGCTAGTTTTAGTACTTACTTAATTTTAATTATCATTGCTGTTATTATGTCATTAGTGACAT
>CM019236.1:1208632-1264310 GCA_009741485.1 Malurus cyaneus samueli | reverse complement strand
TGTGAGAAAGTCTTAGAAACTATAAGGTTATATATTAAAAATCTACAAAGCTACAAATTTATTAAAAATCTAAAAATCTTTAGGTATCAGATCATTGATGCTGGTGTTATTAGGCATCAGATGGTGATGTTCCTTCCCATCACTGTAATACTCAAATAGAGTTACTGAATAGCTGCCCGTGACAACACAAAATGCCATTGTATTCCAAATCTCTGTGCCCTAAAATTGTTATTGTCTCTTAAGACCTGGCACAGCTGGAACTGGAACCAGGGGCAGGCAGGGGGTGTCCATCCCTTTAAAATGTCAGTACACCCAAGCCCCTTCCTCTTCTGACTGGCAGAGTTTGCTGAAGGCTCTGTTTTAGGAAGATTTCTGGTCTTGCAACTGAAGCAACTCAGTAAAACTGCATTTCACAATTAGAAATTGTTTTCTGAGTAAATTTACAAACTGTATTGGCAACCAAGGATGAGCCGGTCCCCGGGCCCTGTCTCTGTTGGCACCACAGACCAGAATTGTCTCCCAACATCAGCACCAACACTGGCAGAGCTCCTCGGGCATCAGGAGGAAGTGTCAGGATGTGGTGCTTGCAGTGCTGGCAAGTCATCATTTGCTCCTAGAACTGCTCCATAAACTCCTGCTTTCCCAGGAATATTCCTTTTATCCACCATCTCTTTTTTTTTGGCCTCCTTCATCTCCCAGACCATGTGTTTGACTGGGGAGTGCCATCATGGGGTAGAGAGCTGACACATTTTCCCTTTGTCTCTCAAGCCATACAGTTGCCTATGGCAGGTGCCATTTGGGAAAGTGGTGGCATTTTCCATTTCCCTAGACACAGGGCTGCCAAATCGGAAGGCGTCTCCTACATTTTGGACATCCCCACCATTTTGGGTATCTCCTTGTTCCCCTGGTGTTGGTGAGATTTTCCAGTTTTGTACCTAGTGGCTATATAATATGTTTTTTCTCCTGCTGCTGTTTCTCATGTTAGTAAACTCTTATCTTTTCACTTGTATCTACTCATGTTTGTTTCCCATTGGTGGAAAGTGATTGGTTGAAACTAAGGGGAGATAACTCATTTGACAGTGTCCACATCTTTAAATTGTCTTAAAACAAGACATATAGCCCACGGGATGTTCCCTGTCTTGTGACTGGATGTTTCTCTATCTCAGAAACAATAGCTTTGCCATAGACCAAAATTATAAAAAAAGAGACTTGAAAATAATTATTTTGGTGACTATATTTCTCATAAGTAGCAATCTTGGGGAGAATTGTTGGAAATTATACCCCTTTCAAATTTTTTATATAGCCTTAGTAAGGGATTTTGCTTGCCTTTGCCCCAGGGGAAGGGAATTGAAGTTTCTTTTCAGGGGACTGTTTCACCAGGCGAGGATTGATGAGTTAAACATTTCAACAGACTGGGAGAAGTCTCAAAGATACCCAGAATATACCAGCCATCAGCAAACATTATGAAACATCTACCCCAGTTGCTATCCCCGGCATGGTTGGAGACACCTGGTCTGGGAAAAGAGAGATAAGAAGGAGGACCTAATTAGCATCAGAGGCGAAGAAATCCAGATCCAACAGAAAACCAACTACTAAAGACTACGCAACCTTGGACTAATGAACATTAAACCAATGTACTTCTATGGAGTTTGACTGTATAAAGTTTGGAGAAAATCTTGTAAAATTCATCTGTCATGAAGTTATTTTTTTCTGCTTACCTGGGCTAATTGAGGATGAAATTATTTCTGTTGCACATCCTGGCCAGATCAACATCCTGGCCAGAAAATAAAGCAATGCCTTGTCTCTCCAACATTAAAAATGTTCTTGGAGGGGTTTTGTATTTCCCATAGTTCGGTGACAGAAACACAGAGCTGAAATTATTTGCAAGTACAAATTGTGCTGGGGCAGAGCTGGGGAGAAATGCTTTCCTGCATAATAAGCAAAAAGTAAATTGTTCTTCCAATCTAGAAAGCTAGGAGAAAAATGACATTTGCATCCTTTGGGGTTTCTGAGTGCTTACATTATTACATTCTCATTTTTTCAGAGCCAGGAAGTAATAAAACTTGAACGTGCCACATCAGGAAAAACAGCATTGTAAAATTTCAGAATAATAAGAATGTGTTTGGTCCTCATTGTTCAGGATATCAGAAAATCATTTTTGATGAAAGGAAAGTCATGGCAGTACCCTGGTCACTAGTTTTTGGATGGGATACGTTTGCAGTTTCTGTGTCTCCCAAGAGTTCTGCCATGGTGCTTACCTGAAGAGTAGACAATAAAACAATGCCTCCTCTCTTTCTGTAGGACTTTTAGTTTATTGGATGCTAGTATATTAGCAATTACCTAATTAGCAATTATTAGCAATTAATTAATAAAAAAGAAATCTGGTCAATGACTGTTAAACTGTTGGAAAACAAGCCCTGTACAAGGCATAAAATCACAGGATCAGAGAATCAAAGGGTCATAGAACAGTTTGGCTTGAAAGAGACCTTAAAGATCACCCAGTCTGAATTTCCCTGCCTTGGGCAGGGACACCTTTCATAAGACCAGGTTTTTCAAAGCCTCATCCAATCTGTCCTTGAACAGTACCAGGGACAGGGCATCCTCAGATTCCCTGAGAAACCTGTTCCTGCGCCTCACCACTCTCACAGTAAGGAATTTTTTCCTAGTGCCTAATCTAAACCTACTCCCAGTTAATTTCCTGTATTAATGCATAAAATCTGTCAGTTCTTTCAAGGTGAAGGATACTTATGGATGCTACATGGATCAGTAATGTAGCTCCTTGTAAAGGCAGAGATCTGACAGAATACTAAAATTATAAAAACTGGAACAAGAAAACACAGTTTCTCTTTTGAAGCAGCCCCTTTCAGGGCACATCACATATTTCTGACATGCATTAATGCAAATAAGCAAGGAAAAGCAGAAAGCATTAAATCTTGGTCTCATCTTGCACTGAAGTCACTAACACTTTAAATCAAATTTACCTTGTCTTTTTGCATTTCTCTTCTGCCTTATTGAGCACTGATAACCACCAAGCAGTCTTCATTGCTGCACCCAACTTCTTAATTGCAGCTTTTAGCACAGATTAGGCCTTCACAATGCTGCAGAGAGATTACTTTGTCCTTCCATGCAGCAGGATGGTGTCACTATAATCTCCAGTTTCTTTTTATTGGTTTGAAATAATTGGTTTGAACCCCAGTTTTTCAGTCTTGTATGAATTGTCTCCATTCAGTGTTAAGCTTTAAACACCTGGTCACCTTTCTGTTCATTTTATCCCTTCTGTTTTGATTGCCTCCTCTGATTCTTGAATTTTTACACATAAATGATTCTTGCATAAATTTACCTATTCACATATTTACACAATAAGTTAATGCATGGGCTTCAGTCCTGCCTGGGTCCTGCTCAGTCTGACCCAACTGAGCCAGCAGGAGGGAAAAGAAAGTAGAAAAAGTCAACTCACAGTTCCTGGGTCAGTTGGCACCTGACATAGCCTCAGGAACAATTTGGAACAGGTCAAAATCGAAACAAGATAATCAGAGAGCCATGTGAGCACATAAATCAATGCTCTAATGGGTCACTGAAGTCACAGCTTGCTGACTAGCATGCAGCCTGTGAGTGTAGAATGAAATAGCTACAGGAGGAGGTGAAATTTTCAAATTAGCATCACTACTGATGCTCAAATCTTGCTAATATTATAGAACCTAAGATGAGATATGCAGAAAATAAGGTTATATACAGCCAGTTCTTCAGAGGCAGTTGAAGTGATCTGCCTGCATTCACTGTGGCCAGTAGAAACACAAATTTCAGCCAACCTTGACTACGTAACTAGATTTCTGATTAAAAAAGCATCTGAGCAATGCTTCTGTTTTGAAAAAATGAACAAGAAGGAGCTGGGCTTGTGTGCCAAAAACTTAATCCTGTAAATTTGCAAGTGTAGCTATAGATTTGAGAGTAGCAGGTGTATGGATGTTTTCCTGAATTAAGATTCAAAACCTCATGAAACATGAATCTGGCCACCACATAGCCTTCATATTTAATAAAGGAACAGTAGGATTAGAAAAATCTATGAGTCAGATAACTGCTTCAGATCGGAAGTAAGCTTTTCTGAAAAGCAAGATAATGTACAACTCTTTGTGTTTAAATCTGCAACTTCTTCTAGTTCATCTGATGCTGTGCATAGTAAGAAAAGCTTATTGGAAAAGTCCAGTGTGTATTTCAATATAGCTTTTCTTGTTTTGTTAATGTTAGGACATCTGCCAATGTAAATATCTGCTGCTTGAAATTAAACGGCTATGCAGAAGACATGTAATACCATCATAATCAGAATGAAGAAGGTGGTTCAATATGACTTTCAGATTAACATTGACTACTTACAAACTTTGACTGAGAATACTTATGACTCAAAACTCTGCAGAGACAATCAACAGGCACCAAAGCAAAAGTGCTTCTAAAGACCTGGTGAAGAAATAGCATTTCATGGCTTTCATTTCATAAAAGAAATTAACCTTACTGATAACCAGACACCACTATGATTGCAGATTTCATTCTACAACTGCATTTAAGTTTTTGCATTAGCATCAATTCACTCATCAGCAGCAAAGTTTAATATCTGTGCAAAAAGGGATTAAAATAAACATGAAAATTACACAGTGAAAGACAGATGCCATTGCATATCTCTCTATGTACATATATACCCATGGATGTGTTTGTGTCTATGTACAACCAACCAGTGTGTCACACAGTGTGACAAACGTACATTTTGACTGACATTTTTCTAACAAAGGCTAACCAAAGTACTACCAAAGGTAGGATCACTGATCCTTACCCCTGCAATCTCTGGCGCTCCCCTGGGTCCCTCCCTGCTCCAAAGGGGTCTGTGCCCTGGTGGGGCTGCCGGCAGAGGCTGCGGTGCCTGGGAGGGTCAGCACCTGCCCTGGCTGTGTGGGTGGGGACACAGAGAGATGCTCCTGGAGCGTGACTGCCCACCGTGCAGGGAGCCACCGAGAAACTGCCTGAGTGTGGGGAACTTCCCTTGCTGTTTTGATTGCACTTCTTCAGCTGTGAGACTCCTCTTTTGACGGTGGCTGCTTTTTTTTGGCAACATCCACATGCATAAGTTCTCAGACTTCATTTCATTTGAACAGCTGTTCCAAAAGTCTGTCTTTCTGCAGTCCCATTTGTAGTTGTAAAGCTAAAATCTGATTTCATCTTAGACCAGCATAAAAAACCCACATTGGAAGAAAACACAGACTTTGAAGGGTGTTTGGATGCGCCTCTTCTACAGCTAACTATGCTTTATCTTTGAGTACCCCTATTTCTAGTGTTCCAAGTCTCCCCATCTGGCTAGGATCTACAACAATAGTTGGAGTCAGTGCAAGTTTTCTTACCATTCATGAAGGGATAACTGAAAAAAGTGCTTCTGTAACAAAAAAAAACCCCAAACGCCACAATTAAAACAAACAAACCCCCCCCCCCAAAAAAAAAGAAGAAAATTATGACCTTTTACTGAGATGCAGGTAATTCTCTCCATAAAGTTTTATAGTTCAACCTTCATTTAATATTTTATATTTTTGTTTACTTGTCAAAACTGTAGCTTGAAGAGATAACATGAGCTAGATCTGTTTTCTTTTGTAGCAGAAGTCTGCTCTTGAAGTCGATTGGAAGATCAATAACCATGTGAGCATTATTTTAATCCCAAATGAATTCACTCTGCCTCTCACAGTCATTATTACTTGCATGCTGTGTGAGTTCTCAGAATATGCATGGCCACAGTGCTTCTAATGAAACCATAATAAGCATTCGTGTTCATAAAATACATTTTACTTATCTACAGATGTCCCCTGAATGAGTGCAGGTTTGTGGTTTGTGTGTTACCTGCCTGGGATTAAACAGTGCCTCATTCTGAGGCTTGCTCTGGGAAACAGCCCACAAAAGGTGAAGAAATGTTGATGTACTGGATCCCTCCCCTTTATTAATGAATATCTGGAATCAGTTCAGCCAAGCAAAAGTTTTAAACTTTCTGATCATATTCATAATTTTCCCTGATTAGAAACAGCATCATTCTTCAATGGTTTTCCTAAACTTTCTCAAAAAACAAAATGCAAAGTCTTTGCTAGACTAGATGGCAATATTCTTGTTTTCCTAATATAGCACCAAACAATATAAATCCAGCTATTTTACTACAAGTCTGAAAGCAGTGTTAACAAACTCCTCATAGCAGCAGAATTTAGAGCAAACTTTGATGCACTGACTCAGATTGCTGTCAAACAGGATTGCTTTGAATTTTCCAGTGAAGGACAGCAACATCAGGCAATTAAAATGGATTGAGATTGTTAAAAAGGCCAAATCGTGTAAATATTTGTGTCCATAATCCATTGCTCTGGCTGTCAGACAGTTTTGCACATCCTTCCAGTGGATTTGCCAGAGTGAGGCTGAACCCAGTGCTTTCCACAACACTGAGGGGTGTTGTGAGGTGTGGGATAACCCAGTGGGTGCACTGGATGTTTTATTGCGCATCCCAAGTGGAAAATCAGAACATGGCAAGAGTGGAAGGTAGCTGATGTTGGCAATTCTCCACTCAGGATTCTGCTGCTCTGCAACAGTCCGTAAGTGCTCCTCTTGATGGCATGAGGGCAGCCGAGGACTTGTCCACTGTCAGCAGGCCAGGAAAGGAATAAACTGTATTAATGGTATGACAGAAATCACTTTTCCCATCAAATTAAATGAGAATATGGTAAGGTTATGTCTATTTTTTATCCTTCAGTTTTAGTGTTTTGCCAAATTATCAATGGCAGCTTATGGCAGGAGAAACATGACAGTGAGCTCCCTAAATATCATCTGCTAACTAAGCAATGATGTGAAACTAGTTTTAGAGAAAAATGTAGGTTTTGCATTTTATGCATGACAACAGAGATGGTTAAAATAGTCATGATGGATGGTGGATGATTTTATACTATACTAACCTAATTTTTGAGTGCAGAGTCTGCAAATCTGACACATAGAAATCAAAATACTGCTAAAAATTTTTTATTATAAGCTCACACTAGTTAACCTAGGGCATGTCTAGAATATTTAGGACTTCTTCTGAATAACTTTGAATAGATGTTAATTTAAAGCAATATGTGTTTTTACACAAGAACGGTACAGAAACAGTGGTGCAAGCATAATTTGGAACCAGTTCCAGTCTGGAGATCATTCTATCTCCAGTCATACTGGGTTTGCTCTCAAACTTCCCTGCCTCTCTTTCCCCCTCCATGAAGTTATACAGCCATGCAGTTATTCTCACAACTGGCACAGGTTTTCTTTACAGGAAACATGCCAGAACATGCTCACCAGCACTGGGACACTCCCACTTGCCTCTGCAGCAAAGAGGAGAGAGCAGATTAAAGCAGGATGGGGGAGAATGTAGGAGAGAAGAGTGGTTAACATTAAAATATGTTAAAACATTGCAATGAGTGAGTTGGCATTAACTGCTGCCAAGTTAAATATTAAAACCTGCTTATTTTATATGGCTAGTCTAATTAGTGACACTACTACGTGTTCGGGATTCAAGTTTGTTAAGCACAGTTCCCACCTTCATTTGGTGGAGCAGATCACTCTACCTACACTGTCTCTGTGCTGGGGCACCCCACAGCTCTGGTGTTGCCACTGGGCAGAGCTGGGTTCTTCACAGAATCACAGAATTAAAAGATCGTGGAATCAAGAATGTTAAGGAGTTGGAATGGGCCTTAAATGCCATCTAATCCCACCCACAATGGGCAGGGACCCCTCCCACTACAGCAGGTTGCTCAAGGCCTTCTCCAGCCTGGTTTGAACACTGCCAGGGTTGGGGCATCCACAACCTCTCTGGCAACCTGTTCCAGTGTCTCACCACCCTCACACCCTCCTAACACCTCACCTAAATTTCCCCTCTGTCAGTGGGTACCCATTACTCCTTGTCCTGTCACTGCAGATCCTGATGAACAGTCCCTCTCTGCCTTCCCTTTGGCCCTTTCAGATACTCAAAGGTTGCCACGCGGTCCCCACAGAACCTTCTCTTCTCCAGGTTCAACAGCCACAGCTTTCTCAGCCTGTCCTCACTGGGGATGCTCCCAGTCCTCTTGGCACCTTCACAGCCTCCTCTGGACTTGCTCCAACAGCTCCTTGTCCTTCTCCTTGGGGCACCAGAGTTGGACGCAGCACTCCAGGTGGGACTGACCAGAGCAAAGGGGCAGAATCCCCTCCCCAGCCCTGTGGCCACGCTCCTCTGGATGCAGCCCAGGATTTCCTTGGCTTTCTGGGCTGGTTAATGCTGAACTTTTTATCTTCCCTCACCCCAAAGGCTTTCGCCACAGGGTCGCTCTCTGCCCAAGTTGTTGGTGTGTCTGGGATTGCTATGACCCAGGTGTAGGGCCTTGAACTTCTCTTTGTTGCCCTCCATGAGGCTGACACTGGCCCGTCTCTGGAGCCTCTCCAGGTCCCTCTGGACGCCATCCCTTCCCTCCAGCATGCCGACTGCCCCACACAGCCTGGTAGTGTCAGTGAAGTTGCTGAGGTTGTCCTTGATCCTCGCTGAGGGTGCCCTTGACTGTCCATGTAACTGACAGAGATGTTGAATACTTCCTTTGAAAATTTTGTGGATTTCTCTAGACCTGCATAATCATGTTTCTCATTTGAGCCCGGACAGGGTGGAACAGCAGATACGCATATATTACATCAGAATTTGGGATGGAGCTGGGACAAGCAGAAGTCCAGGCTGTATTTTCAGGTGTCCCTGCACAAACACAGTCTTGTGTCATTAGACTCATCAGCCCATCACTGAGCTTCAACAATTCAGCTGTCCTGCAGATACACAGCACTCCAGGGCTGCTCCTCCTCTTTGTATCCTAGCAATATTTCTATTGCTATGACCTTGGCCAGAAACCAAATAGCTTGCATTCATCTGGTCCCCTGCCACTCTTCAGGTCTTATCTTGACCTCTCCAGCTATCTTAAAGATCGTGTTTCACTTTGACAGCTTGGATAATCTCCCTACTGATTTGAACACCTCTGTAGCCTGCATCACTATAGCAACAGAAGGACCTACAGTGCCTGATCCTTATTGTAGTTTCAGAGTTGTGGATGGAGAAAAACTCATTCCATTTGCATGGAGATATCAATTATTTACTGAACATCAACAACATAGTTGGGGAGCACAAACCCTAATGTTTACCTCCTTCTTCAACTTCTTTAACTGGCATTGAAACTTGTGCCCACTAGGACCATACCCTGCCTCACAGGGAGGGTAATTTAATGGCACGAAAAAAACGTTCCTTGTGGAATTTCACAGGATGTGTTCTATATTCATGAGCATGGGGTCTTTTAATACTACTTCCCAAAGGAACCTCAGGCTGAGATGGGCTGCTCCTCAGCCTCTGTGGCCCTTCCTTCATGTCAAGAGTGGGCCGATGTTTTGGCTGAGATGGCCAGGAGTGTCCAAATAATACTTTAAAGAAATCCACTGCTTTTTGAAACCTTTGGAAGCACTATTTCTTGATTTAATTTTATTTTGTCTCCATGGTTTTCTTCTAATCCCAAAATTTATGCTGTGGTATCCTTATGTTTAATTGAAGGACTTGGTTTCCAGCATTGATAAAAGTCTCTTTCTCGCCAATAATAATGTTGAGAATCTATAGGGTAAGAATAAGACGTGCAACATCTGTAATAATTTTGTACCCTGTTCAACCCCAGTTTATGGCCTGCGCCCAGAAGGGCATTGTGATTTTGATATAACTTATCTCACACAACAGAAAATACTGAGAGACACTAAGAGATTTCCTGCCATATGTTGATGCATACGTCTTACAAAATACCTTATTTTGAACTAAAAACAAGGATTTGGACCATATATCTGATAAAATCAGGCTAATAAAGGATGTTTGTCTATCTGCCCATATTTATAAGGCACAGAACTTCATGGGACATTCACAATATGTCTACGATTTCCAACTCCTGAGGCTAACTACACGACTGATATTTCCTTCATTCACTCTTAAAGAGAGAAATAATAAGTGCCTATACCCTGTAAGTCAGACAATATCGTTTGGCACATGTTTTTTCAACATAGTGTTGTTTCAGGAAATTATCAAGTACATATTCACTTGCAACATTTCATTACTGATGTGACAACAAGTCTTTAAAGCCCAGCTCACCAAAGTCAAACAAATCCCTTTAAATCTGTTTTCTCAGTTATTATGAAAACAGGTATTTTGTTTGCCCTTCAGTTGTTTTTGTGCCTATTGCATTCTCTCTCACATTGCTCAACACAGGTGATCAGAGGGAGCTCCAGGGCTGGAGGCGAGATTCAGGCTCTGAGCAGGCTCTGCGGGACAGCCAGGGAAGAGTGCTAAGGAAACACAGATTACCTGAGGGGCTGCAGGAGCTCAGAGGAGGCTGGGAACTACCAGAGTGGGGTTCAGGGCTGGCCAGAGAAGGACTAGCAAATCCCCCTATGCTTGATCCTCTCTAATCCCCAGAAATTCTGAACTTATCTTTCCTGCTCCCCTTTACAACGAACCCTCTACCCAGCACCTTCACTTCAATGCTCTCCACCGGGGCGCAGAAGTGGGGACAAGGGCTGACAAGAGCCAGGCTTTTCCATCCTACTATTCTCCTCCTACTTTCTCCCTTCTTATGTAATATTTTACAGGAGTTTATGCTTGCAAATACCAAGACTAGGCAAGCAAGGAAAAGCCAGAAAGTTTGAACTCATGAGCCTCTAGAGTGTTTCTGTCGCTGGTGGAAGGAGCTGGGAAGATGGAGTCTGCATTTAAACTGAGCTGAGGCTGCATGAGAGGATGTGCGTAACAGCTGCAGAAAAGTTTTTCTGTCTGCTGATTTTAATTTATTGTTTGTTAAATGCACAAAACCATTAACCATGCTTACACAAATCCATGCGACATCTTACAATGCACGGGTGTGGTGGGGGGGCTGCTGGCTGCTCCCCCACTTCCACTGTACTGCAAAATATCTGTGTGGTGGCTGAGTGAGGTGAATGCAGTGTCTCTGCTGAGTGTGCTCTCACAGACTGCTTGCTTTTAGTTTTTTTTGTGACACTGGATCTGTTATTTACAATCCTCATTCATCTGGGTTGGATTAAAGTGACATGAAATACCCATTCTTGGAAGTGACCAAACTAGCACAAATACAGCATAAATAGCAAGGACAGAATAAAAGCTATGGAATATCTATCTATATAATAGGTCAGAAAGCTATTAAACCTGCCTTTGTCTGTACTTAGCAGAGCTGCGAGTATAGAGTATTTTCCTTTTCCATTTGAATTTTCATCTTTCCATTTGGTTAATGAATGCGCAATCAATGTCTCTTTAGTACATAAAATAGAACATTACTTAAAAGTGAGAGGTGAAAGGATTGTACTGCAGCACGACCTTAATGTAGATCCTGAATGATAAAAGACAAAAGTCCTTTTGTGGAAGGGGTACCCTACATGCCAGTTACAGTTGCAGGTCAGCTTGATTGACAACAGTTCATTTCCATGGCAAAGTTAATCTTTACTAACGCAGTTGTCTCAAGCAATTTAAATTCTAATGCATCTCTTGATTGCATGTTTTCAGTTAACTGATTTACGTTTCGCTTACAAACCTTCACATCTTTGCTATAAACACTGAGCGAAGACTCCAGGGCCCCCCCTGTAAAGCAAATTTATGTTCCCATCATTTTTGGTACCTAGAGGCTTCACATTAAATATCACTGAGGATTATATATTTAAGGATTTAATTATTCTTTTAATGTAGATTTCACCATTAGAGACATCCTAAGCCTTACACATGCTCAGAACTTACAGCATAGCTCAGGCTTTTAACACCACTGGAGTATCAGCGGTACTGCAACTGGTCATGCCTCATGGGGAAATAAAACATCCCACTGATGCTGTCCTGAATGTCTTCTGTGGACTTTGTAGCTGACCTTGAGGACAAGAAAAATTTAATTCTCCTCTCACTGTAATCATCAGCTGGTGATGAAACACTGCAATCCTGTGGGCAAACCAATCATATTTCCAAAATAATCAAGTGTGTGAAATTTTTGAATCTTATCTAGTCCTGAACACAGACTATATCACACAAGACAATAGAGAACAACATTTGTCCATGCTATCTGAACCTCAGCTACATAAAATGACAATTTAGGACAGCTAGTAAAATGGATTTGTTAAACCCATTCATTGTTCATAGATATGTTGAGTTTCTTCAATGGACTAAGCAAAAGGTTATCAGATATGAAAGTTATTGTTTAATTACATTTATTTGTATAACTCACTAAAATTTTATACATTATTATATTTTGACTATAGTCTTTTAATATTTAAAATAATTTTATTTTTGTTTATTAATAAGAGCATATTCTATTTTTAAAGTGACTATTTGCATATATGCATGAGACAGACTGTTTTGTGCCTTAAATGCTGGAATCCTTGTTATGGAAAACAATACAAGAATCTCATGTAATTTATTTTCAATACTCTCATAACAAATACCCAGGGTTCCGTCTATCAGTTTACCCTGAGCAAATCAGATACACAATTTTCACACTACTCATTTGATGTACAGAAATACTTGGTCCCTTCAAGTTTCTTGGCGCATGTGATAGCATATTTAAAATTGAAGCAGTGTGAATACATTGCTCTAATGTTTACAAACAAAAGTGAAGTTTAAGATGAGAGGTATTGTGCAAAATTGTCTCATCAGATTTTCTTCAAATATATTTCTAACAAACCGTGCTAAACTTATAAGACTCAGAGTTTTTCCCATTTTTCCAAAACTTTTGTTCCAACTGGCAATGACCTCCAGAATGTTTTCCAGTTAAAAATTCAATTTCATTTGGTGAAAGAAAATGAAGTGAGTTGTGGCAGAAACTGGGACAGGAATTGCTTTATAAGACCATCCTTCTGAGAAATGCATAAGCTGAAGACATTCAGACATAAATGGTTATGGATAGAAAATGGAAGAGTAAGGGACACTGCTAAAGCTGGTGTGTCAAGAGGCCCAGCAAGGTCTCCCACTGAATCCCCTCATGCCCCTCCATCCTCCCATGTGTGAAACCTGATATTTTCATTTCTCTTCTAGCTGAGCTCTGCCTGTGGGCTGAGTCTCCAGGCAGCAGTGCTGGTCTTGGCTGACTGCATCTGGGCTTCACTTCTGTCCTAGAAATCCCATCAAGAACTGTGAACATTATGAATGGATAGAGACATCAGAAGTGGTTCTTTATGGACAGCATTACAGCCACTAGAGAAGTTACATAGACTATAAGCAGGTCTGCACACAGCCTGTCATACGATAAAATTATTATTTTCATCGTGCATGAACTTTCCTCCTAATTCTCTGTCTCCTAGCAAAAGGCCTTCTCTAGACCTTTGTCGATTTTTTTTTTCCTTATTTGACTTTCCTCCATCGCCACAGAGTGATTAACCTGCAAGCTGGCATAGAAATTTTAGTTATAAATGTTGAAGAAAGTGTTAGTTTGATGAGTTGCTGCGAGCTGAGGAGTGGGATAACTACAACTGTCGGCTTCAATTACAGCAGATCTGTTAAAAGGAACCGTGGCTGGACTTACTAACCACCCTCATAGCAACAGTGTGAGCTTAATTACTCAGCTGAGAATGTATTCTATATTTAAGTAATACTGGTTGCAGGCATTTAATATTGTTTTCCATGACTCCTCATCCTTTTGAGGAAAACTGTTGCAAAAACAATGCCAAGAATGAAATTTGCAGCATGTCTGGTATTTTCAGCAAAATTTGTCTAGTTTTTGACTTCAGAAAATTCTTATTGTTATACCAAGATATGTTAGAAATCTAATCTTGTAGTTGCTGCTGACAATTACAAATAGCAACTATATTGGCACTGTGATCCTAAATACCTCAGAGATGGCATACCTGGTTTCCAGAATTTCCAGCAGTAGGGACATCTCATGAATCACGACCAGGTTCATCTTCATGATAGCCTGTTCTGCAAGACAGGTTCCAACACACTTATTTCAACCAAACGTTATCAGATGAATCCCCACGAGGAGGCTTGGTCCAAAATCCATGTCACTTTGGCAAATACAGAATCAACATCAAATTTGATTTTTTAGTTACACATACACATGCTGTTACAAATGTCTGTATCCCATCCCTATCAAAAGCCATATGACCAGTCTATATTCATTAAATGTAAATTCCTTATTTGTTTGCCACAGGACTTTATCTCTTACAGCATTCTCCCAATGCCACTAGCAATTCTTATGAAGTCTGTGTATTAACAGTCATGACTCTTATGAAACCTTCCTTCATTAATGCTTCAAGAGACTCTTAGATTATTAGATCCACCAATCAATAGTCCAGTAAATCCCGCAGCACCTCATGTGTGAAAGATGCATAGAGAGCCATAAAAAGATGCTTTTGGTAATGTTTAAATAAGACATGGAAATAGTCAGGCCTCCTGTGGACAGCTGCTAGCACAGCACTTCATTGAAACAGTAGATCACAGTCTCTGAAAGCTGCTGACCAGTGTGTAGGACCCAGTCCCCAAACCTGATGGCACTGTCAAAGAACTTCACATCAGCTCCTTGCTGAATACCAGACAAATACAATCAGACTGATGCAAGTCGCTTATGTTTAATGCCTGTCAAAACATGACTTAAAGAAAATAAAATGAGACAGAAAACAAGACATGAGTAAATGAAAGAAAGAGAGAAAAAGGCACAGCCTATGGCTGAAAAATGAATATGTAAAACAATGAAAATGAAAAAAATGTTTTCCTAACTTCTTCTGCTAATACTATTGCCGTGAGTAAGGTGTTTGAAAGATTAGAAACTAATACTCTCTTTCATGATCCATCTTGCCTTTCATTTTTCCCTGTCATTGCCCCAGTTACTTTCTATCTGGTTCCACATTTATTTACCTTTTGTTGCTCACACAGTCTGAGATTCCAAAAGTCTTTCTGCGTACTTCAGAATTGATTTTCTGCCAGCTTTACTCACAGGGCTACTTGTGATTACCAGACAGATCCTCCAAGATTGTGCCTCTGAGGCCAGTGATCGCATTAGAAACTCTCCCTGAGTTTTACAAAATGTCACTCTTCTTCAGCTGATTCTAACCTAGTGCTGACAACCTAACAGCAACACAGCAAAATGAAAGAGGGATTAGTGAGTGTGACAATTTCAGCACGTGAGGCGCTTAGTTTCACTAATTCCAGGTCCACATATTTTAACATCATTACTTACACATCTGATCCACAAGGCAGAATGTGGTCACAGAAAGCAAAGAGGATGAGGGGAAAATGGTGAGACAGCAACGCAAGATGAAATCACAGCTGATACTCAGGTCTTAATCTTCTTGAAAAAGGATCTTTGCAACTCTCACCGCCAAATCCACATTATTACCCCTCTATCTGACACTGGCTAAGAGCTGTTCTTTTATTTTCTGGCACAATAGCAATAGTGGGCAGTTTAACTTCCAAACAGGAGAGGGTGAAAAAAAGAAAATGAGAAAAGTACTGTAAGATACATACATGCAGGCTGTTGGCAACTAGAAACTATGCCAGCAACTGGTTTTGAAGTCTTCTGCTTAGCTTTGTCTGTGAAATGAGGAGCTTCTGCCTGACTAAGATTCATTTTAATTCTGTAGGGAGTCAAGATAGTCTAATCCTCAGTAGATGTCAGGCACAGCATGAGGTGATCCTGAAAGATCATTTTACATTTCAGCACAAAAAGAAAAGCAATTTACTCTAGCTGAAGATGGACCTTTATGGAGGTTAAAGGCTTCTCTTGCAAGCACAGTGTTAATGTTGCAAACAGACATTGAAAAAAATCGGTTTACTCTTTTAGACAGAACTTTCATTTTTCTTACATGCACAAATTTGTCCTATATCACAAACTGCATGCAGATTACTGTGAGACTATGTTAATTTGTCCTGTACTAAGTACAGCTTCCACCATTTTCACAGGTGGAAACATTTTATGCAACATCTCTTTTGTTTTTTTTTTCTCCCAGTGTGTGGAACAATCCATCATGCCTTATTGTACTGTCACAGTACTACAGCTAATATCTGAAACCCAGAGTTTTATGCTGAATATTAGATAATTAGGTAAGTATAGCAAAGATTACAGAAGAAATTCATGATTGAAAAAATCTGGAACACATGGTAGTAAGAATTAGGATCTTATAATTTTGTAATAAGCTGACCTTCTAGTCATTACTGTTAATTTTGTGGATGCAAATTTCAGAAAACAGAGGTTATTATTTATTCAGAGTCAATATTTGTTATCTACAAATGATGTAGTTTTCAATACAGTATTTCTACTGATTTCCTAGGAGAACACAGATAACCTGTGCAGTGAATCCTCCTATAACAGACATTCTTGAAGAATTATCTGCAGTGGTTTTCTAGCAGAATGCAGTGAATACATTTAAAGATTAAAACAAAAATATGGTCAGATCATACCTGCCTACATCAAGACTGATCTGAGCTATACCTACAGTGTCAAGCTAAACACTTTCCATTTTTCTGGTTATCACAAGCAGCTGTTAAAAAAGCTGTAATTCCGATTTGTTCTAAAATTTTACTCTGTAAAATACATATGTAGAATTTAGACAAGCATTAGTTTATTTTATTAACCCTCTTCTGTGGCAGTTGAAAAAGACAAGAAAGTATATAATAGTAAGAATACATTCTCACTCTCCGGAACTAGGTTTTACTTGCTAAGTAAAGGCTTAATTTAATTTCTAGTAGATTGGTTCAGTAGGAAAAGCCCTAGAACAGTCATCCAGTCCAACTAAATGAAGAGTGATCACTGCTTTATTTATTATGGAAAACATTAAACACCCAAAAAGGCAGAAACCCCAGGTAAAATCAACAGAATGCTTTAAACTGAAAAAAAAAAAAAAAAAGAAATTCGTCATCTTGAATTTCATGAAAAGAAACACAGATTAGACTTTTGGAAAATAATTTTTTCCTGAAAATTAAAATTTTAGCACCATTGTCACCCTCCTAAATGTCCAGCAGGCCACCACACACATTCCACACGTATCCTAGAAAGAAAATTCAAGTAGAATTGTTTAGCTGGTCACTGGGTAGCAGCAGGGAACTTAGTTCTACAGCCCATCGAATCCCAGACCAGGGCAGGAGAAGAGGGACACTGTCACACCTTCAGCAGCCAGACAAGAAGCAATACCCAGCATCTGACTGGCATTTGACTCCTCAGTTACTGCTAGTATTGATTTCTGTGATAGAACATTTGGGGGGTTTTAATTAATTAATCTGTGAATAAAAAAAACCAGTTCCTCTGGCTGTTTGCACCAGCTATGAGTCATAGCAAGGTATTAATTATTTAAAGCAAAATCCTTTGCTGTTATTGCAAATATCTCTCAGATTTTTTTTCCGACATCTCTATTTTTTGACAAATTAATAAAAATAGACTACTGATTATTTAAAATATGAGCATGGAAGTGCTGCTGCTTTGGTGAGTCAGCTACACATAAAGAAGCTAATACCATTTTGGCTAGAAAATGAAGAGGTAAGATTAGAGACCAAAATAGTATCTTTAATCTCATTTTTCACTGCAAGACTATATGTGTTTGAAGTCTTAGATATGATCTTTTTCTTTAATTACACATTGCTCTTAAACACTTTAAAAGCTGAAAAGGGCATATGACTCTAATAAATATGCAGAATTGCAAGCAAATGAAAGTTTAACATCTCTGTGATTTGAAAGCCTTTTTCAGATTGGCAGAGCAGTACAAAGGCTAAGTATACTTTATGAAGGTTAAAGATCACTTAGATTTGTCTTCCCTTTGAATGCTCTCCTGGAAAAGGTTCAGCAATAATCTCTGATCTATAGATGTGTTTCTGGAAGATGGGAACCGGCTGAAGATTTTAAGGTCAAAACAAAGCAGAGAGGAAGAAATGGTAACAAAATATGAACATGCCAGTGAAAAACAAAACCACTTACCAAAATTTTTTTTCCTAAAATACACGTGGATGATATCAAAATTTAAGTATCAAATTTTATTTGCACACATTACTACCTCTCCAAGTCTATAAATATAGTGGACTATGTTTTTACTTTTAAATTTTTATTCCACTACAATCTATGAAGAAATCACTGTTAGATGCTACAAGCACTTAGATTCAAATCAGGTGTATCCAATTTTTTTTTAACTAGAAATAGGCACTCAGCTTTAGAAAAAGTAGTCTGGCTTCTGCATAACCCATCCAAAATGTTCTCCTTTTCCTCTGCAAACCTCAAAAATTTCCATTTGAGTAGATAAACCTTCAGTACAAAATGTGAGGCAGATCAGTGGACTGCAAAATAGCTACAGAGTAAAATACAAAGAGATACTTAGGCAATGATTAAATTTCCTGGGCCTGATTTAGAACACCTTAACTCTATCTCTTGGATTTGCATTATACCTTAACAGATTTCCAACTTTATTTTCACAGAGTTCAAGCTTCTCAACTTAATATTTTGATATAATAAACACATCTATAGCAGTGTCTCAGCTGCAAATATAATCTAAGCATGAAAATTATATAACTGAATGACATATAACTCTGAGTGGTGCAAACTGCCTCTATAACTTTATTAATAGAGCAGTTTAAAAGAAAAAATACCGATGGAATGTTTCAGGCTTTTATGACCATCCAACATTTCTTTAATGACCTCTAATATGTTTCAAAGTGAGCATCTTTAAACCCTGGCTAAAACACTCTACATAAGCTGTAAGGAGCATTTCCTGTCAAAGTGGTTTATGCATTTGGTGGCTTTTACAATAACATGCATGTTAGCCCTAATCAATAGTAATATGAAAACAAATTATTGAAATTCACCTTTAATGCATGACCGTGATGGCCATAGCCAATTTTCAATGGCTTTGCCAGATCAAAAATAGTGCTTCAACTTATTTTGAGTGAGGAAGCACAGCTTTTGGCTAAGCCTGCTTGAGGCAATGGTTAACTATATCTACATGTTTATTGGGCGAGCCCAGAATTGTATCACCTTCTTTTCCCTTGGTTCAGCTTTTGAGTGGGTGTAATGACTTGTTTGACAGCAAAGGTGAAGATCAGAATCAGGAACTCTCCCCTCCTCTGTGGTCCATGATAGCAGTGTTTTATCTTCCAGGGCAGCTCCAGCATCTGTAGGTGAAGCCTAGATTCTGACAGCAGGCCTAATAAAGCTGTCCTCAATTTTCCATAGCTCTCTACTCAGTGTACACTTAACTGCAATAGTTTAACTGTATCATTTCATACCCCAAGGAAAACCAACAATACCCTTGAATTTTTAATTGGCTTTGTCTTCAAACAGCATTAGTTGCACCTCTTGTTTCTATTCTTATACCTGGTGAATCAGCTTCACACAGATTCACCTGGTGAATCTCAGCAAATTCTTCCAAGGGCAAGAAACCAGACATCTTTAAAAGGATTCTTTCCAACTCTAGTGGCTGACTCTGATAGTGAAAGGTGCCTCTGTCATGTACAAATGGTGCAGAAAGGATGCTAAAAGACAGGTTTATTTGCACCCTTGTGTTCTCTTCCTTTAAATGGGAATAACCTATTAATTTTCCGTGGTGATCCCCAGATTAAATTTATTTAGGTGGAGGACCAGGAGAATTTAATTAGAAGTCACATTGCAATAAAGCAAAACAATAGTTAGCTTGGACTGGAATTATGATTGCAATTAATTCCAATGGCTCTGTTCTCTAATAAGCACTGCATCCTACAGACACTCAAGACATCATACCTTTGCAATTGAAATGCATTTTTTTAAAAGCAGAAATTCCTGCAAGGGTAAAAGCTCCATTTTGTGTAACGTTATTACATATTTCTTAAGAAGAAGAGAAACGAGGCTTTGTGTTCTTTTCTTCTTAAGGATTTTGTTCTAGATGCTGTTAGTTCTAGGTCCACTGTACAGATTAGTAAAATTAGGCAAAATCAATCCTGCTACTGGAAATGGCAAGAGATGCAGAGTCACAGGAAGGGCTTCTACAGGAAGGGCCTGTTAATCAGAAAAGGAAGGTGAAAGAAAACATGCCACCTGATAAACAACGCTGTTAAACTAGTAATAATAGAAGAAGACTAAGACTCAATAATTTTTTTTTTTTTTGCCTCAGTTTTCAATGGTGCTCTTTCTTCCCACATCTCATGAATGGGGGACAGCTGTATGGGGACTGGAGCAGCAAAGTCTTTCTTACTATAAGGAAAGATCAGGTTCGTGACCAACTGAGAAACTTGAACATATGCAAGTCTAAGGGACTGAGGAGATGCATCCCAGAGTCCACAGGGAATTGGATGATGTAGTTTCCAAGACACTCTCCATGGTTCTAGAAAATTTATGGCAGTCAAGCAAACAACCAGGTGACTGGATAAGGGGAAACACTGTACCCATCATCAAAAAGGGTAGAAAGGAGAATGCTGTGAACTACCAACCTCTCAGACTCACTTCTGTTCTTGGGAAGATCATGGAAGAGATCCTCCTGGAAGCTGTGTTAAAGCACTTGGAGGACAGGGAGGTGACAGCCAATACCAAGGGCATGTCCTGTCTGACCAACTCAGTGGCCTTCTACGATTGGGCGACTCCATCAGTGGACAAGGGAAGGATTACAGATATAATTTATCTGAACTTTGTAAAGCCTTTGACACAGCCCCCACAACATCCTTCTCTCCAAATTAGAGAGATAGATTCAGTGTAATGCTAGGAGAAAAAGAAAGTGGTTGTATGGTCGCATCCAGAGGGTAGTGGTCAGTCCCTCAGGGTGGACATCAGTGACAAGTGGTGCCCTCAGTGGTCTGTACTGGGACAAGTGTTATTCAGTTTCTTTTTCAGTGGCATAGGCAAAGGGATGGAGGGCACCCACAGCAAATTTGCAGATGACCCAAGCTAAGCAGTGTTGTTGACACACCTGAAGGATGGAATGTCATCCAAAGGGACCTGGACAAGCTTGAGAAGTGTCTCATGGGAATTTCATGAGGTTTAGTGAGACAAAGTGCAAGGGTTTGCACCTGGGTCAGAGCAAATCCTGATGTCAATCCAGGCTGGGGATGAACAGATCAGAGCAGCCCTGCTGAGAAGGACCTGGGGTGCGGTTGGGTGAGATTGCTGGACATTGACCAGCCATGGCACTCCCAGCCCAAAGGCCAAACTGTCCTGGGTGCATCCAAGCAGCGGGGCAGCAGGGCCAGGGAGGGGATTGTGCCCCTCTGCTCTGCTTGCTCGACCCACCTGCAGGGCTGCATCCAGCTCTGGGGACCCTGCACAGGAGGAGATGAAACTGCTGGAGTGGATACAGAGAGGCGAAAAAAAATTAAAGAGATGGAGCATTTCTCCTGCAAGGAAAGGCTGAGAGAATTGGATTTTCCAGCCTGGAAAAGAGAAGGTTTTGGGATTGATCCGGCTAGGCTCTATTGCTCCTGGTTCTCCAGAAACTGAAAGGAAGCTACAATGAAGATAGAGACGGACTATTTACAGAGCATGTAGTGACGGGGATGATGGGGAACCAGTTTAAACTGAAAGAAAGTAGGTTTTGATTGGGTATTTGAAAAGAATCCTCTGCTGCGAGGGTTGTGAGGCACTGGAACAAGTTTTCCAGAGAAGCTGTGGATGCCCCATTCCCGGGATGCTCAAGTCAGGTCGGATGAGGCTCTGAATGACCTGGTCTGGTGAAAGGTGTCCCTGCCCACGGCAGGAGGGTTGGAAGGAGAGGATCTTTAAGCTCTTTTCCAATACAAGCCATTCTATCATTCTACATTTTTATTTTTCCTAGACATAACAGAAATCTCATTTGAGTTCTGAAAAACGCTTCATTGATTTCCTCTTCTGATATACCTTCTGTTGCTTTTGCCGCACATGTGGACAATTTAGCTTTATTTTACAATGTTAAGAGCATTTTGGAATTGCAACAGTAGCTATTATCTGAAATTAGCAGTTTTAAATAATATATACAACAACAATTATAGAGTGGCTTTAATCCAGTAATGATTACTGACATCACAAGAGCAAATGTCAGCATTAAAAGAAAAGTGGATTACCTTACAATTTTAGCAAGATTGCTAAGGTACCAACAACTCCAAAGCTGACCCTTAGCAATAGAGATGGGCTTATGTTCTTGAAGAGATACAGATTTGCATTAAAAAAAACAAACAAACAAAAAAAAAACCACAAAAAACAAAAAACAAAAAAACCAACAAAGACAAAAAAAAAAAAAAAACAACAAAACCCAAAAAACCAAAAGAAGGATCTCCTGAGACAATCCTCAGAAAAAGAGAACACCGAACTGGGCACAAAATGAATCAGCCTCCAATATTAAAATATCAATTAACAAATTCAAGATGTCAGTAAATCCATTTCTATGATACAAATAGATGCAGTTGGGCTCGCTCAAACCTGTTCTTCCTGGGAGAGAGATGGGACTCTGGTAATTAGTTTTGAAATAAAGCTTAATTTTTATTCACTGATGTTCAATAGGAATTCAAGTTATGCCTCACACAATTGAAGCAATATAACACTGTGGAAGTTATTGAATTTGTGCAGGGATCCTTAATAGTCTGTATATTACAGTGTAGAAAGGACATAATGTATCATATAATTTCAAAGTTCAGGCAAATTTTAAAGGGCATTTTTTTCTGCAGATACAAAATACAACTATTTTTTTTAACTACTGAAAGAAAAATAATTCTGTGCGTATATGTGTTATAAAGTAGATTTCTGTGCATATATAACCATAATATTTTTGTGCACAGTTTCTCATGAACTAGGTCCAGGCACATAATTCTGTTCTAGGAAATCTCAGTGAAATCCCTTGAACACTCCTGGCCTTTTCTGTGCATATGAAATTCTGCAATGTGGAAGCCTTCCCCTCTCTCTAAAAGTGAGTAGGATCTGAGGCATTTATCACAAGTTTAAAGACAAGATTCATTAATATGATACTGAAGTTTATTCAGGGAGAAAAGGGTGAATAACTAGAAGGATTTATGAAATTAATATTTTGAACATGAAATGTTCAGCTCCTCAGTTTAAATTGTATTGTGCTATGGACGAACAAAAAATTTCTGATACTTATTGAAATAAATTTCATAGAGTAGAAGAGATTACTAGGAGGTTTCTCTCATGCAGAATTGAAAAATAAAAATCATAACTCAAGAAAGAGTGCATAAAGATTTATCCAGAAAGTAAAATTATAGGCAATAAAGATGTAGGGGTAGTAAACACTTGGCCTTATTTTCAATCTGCTATTCTCCACACAGTGAAGAACAGTACAAGGGCAGGTGCTGAAGAGCTACAGAGTACTGAGGTAGGAATAGTGAAGTATCATCTTGTAGTCAAATCAATCACAACAAAATTCCACAGATCAAGGAGAACTATTCAGAAGATATTGAACGTTTACTGTTCGAGCCTTAACTAAATGAGTTTCCTGAATTGTAAGTGAATATTTGAAATTATAGATTTTTTAAGTGCTCAACTTGACCTGATAGGGACATTCAGACGTATAAAAGTTTTAGGGATGTGTTGTTGAGTACCTAGAGGTGTTCAGGGTGTATTATCTTTTTGAACATGTGTCAGTACATTTACTTAAGCAGAAAGACCTCCTGTGCAAGCATTAATATCCCTCTATCCCTTTAGTCTTGGGCCAAATCATCTCCTCCTCTTCCTCTCCACTGAAGACTCCAGGATACAGTTCCTGTCTTCCTCACGGAAGGGAGAGTGGGAGAGCTGAGACTGTATTATAGGTGATTTGTCCCACAGAGCTTCCAGAACAAGCTGAGGGGAGGACAAAAGGTCTCCTTCTAAAGTCACATCTCTCTGCCTATATCATACTTAAGATATTTTTTCTAAAGTTATTGCAGTTATTTTAACAATTTTCAGTGCATTTTAATAGATCTCTAACATCAACCCAGATGTAAACAGGGTGATATGACAAATATTCATAAATAAATTCATAAATAAACCCCAAATAATCTAAAAAAGAAATATATAATTTCTCATTTTAAACACAATTAAACTGTGAAATTTTAAAATTTTGATACATCTTTGCAGAAGTAAATATGTAATGATTCCGTATAACCTTATGCTTACCAAACATTGCTGCAGATATTATGAAGTATAAAATGATTCTGTATAAAATTACAGTTGCCAAAGATTACTGCGGTTATTATAAAGGCAGTATTTAAATTGAAATCAATACATCTTTATAGTTATCAGTAAAGTTTTGTAAGCAAACACTTAAACAACAAAATGCAAAGCAAGATTGAAATTGACGATGCTGATGTAAATCAAAGACTGACAAAATCCTTTTGGCAGCATTACACAGCAATCACTTGTGTAACTCCCTCTGAGTCTTTCTGCAAGATGAAGCATTTGGTGCTGATTTTCAGTGCTCAGTCATCTCTCCAGAAGGCACTTAGGAGCAGCAATTGGCTTTGCAGTTATTTCCATCACTGTCTTTCAAAGTGATCTTAATGGACCATGTGTTCTCAGTAAAGGGCTTATTTCTCTTCTGAATTCCTCTGCATACTGAGGAAGGATTATCCTGTCACATCAGTGGGAATTATAACAGAGTCTCATAAGCAATCAAAACCCAGGTGTCTCCAACATTTTCTTCTACACACAGGAGGCAAGGCCAAATCTTCCAGATTACACTAAAGGGACTTGCAGTGGAGCAGCATTACTCATGGAGTCCCTTGGTCCCTGGTACAGAGCACTATCACAGTTGGAACTCTGCTACCTGCTAAATTTCACCCTGAAGGATGTATTTGGACAGTTCACTGACAGCTATCTGCACTCGACTATGGGAAGAAACATGTTCACTAGCAAATACAAATTTATATTTTCTTGGCACAAAAGAAATTGATTTTTCATACAGTTTCCTGCAGCTTTTCTTGTTTGCCTTGACCTTAGATGTGGCTTGGTATCTTCCCTCTTCTCCAAAACTTCCCAAGAAACAGGGGCCTACCCAAACCAAAACAAGCCCTCTAGGAATCCAGCTACAGAGTTCATGTTTGCAAAATGCTGTATCATTTCTGGTGGTTGTAGAATTTCTCTACAAGAAACAATTAAGTGTGTAGAAGAAACCTTAATTACTGTCTTGTTTTCTAACAACTTCAACTTATCAGCAACTTAACTCTTTTCCATAGTTTAGAGAGGAAATGCATGTATTTAATCACCATTTATGTATGCTCAGTCAATAATTTCCAGATACATGATAAATTATGAATATGTTAATGACAGCTGTAGCTTGCATAACATGCCTGAATTAAGACCATCCTTATTATATATATGTACTCTGCATAAATTACACACCCCAAGAGTGAGAATATGGTCTATGCAAAAATATCTCATGGAGAAATCTGCATATTTGATTATGCGTTGCTTTTTTTTTTTTTTTTTTTTTTTAAGAAAGAAGCTTTTCTTAATCAATCTACCTAAATGTTAAATTATGCTTATATGGTAAATTTGATTAGAAACTCACCTGAAATCTGTGTCACTAGAGGTGTTCATGTTAGAGTCAGTGTCTGGACTTAGTCTTTCAGAAGCCGGGGGACCCCTCCTTACAGTGCTCCACTAGATCAGTGACGTTGAACTCCTGCCCTATTAATGCAAAGAGCAGTTCCCATGCCAGGGATGCTCCAGTCCCTGCCATGCAATGAGGAGAGGGAAACAGGAGCTGCAGCAAACCTGCTGATTTGGAGCTGCATGAGAAAAGCCCAAACAGTATCTTGCGAAAAGCCCTCAGGCATGGGCAGGGTGCAGTGGATTTCAGGGGAAGAAGACGCACTGCAGACAGATCGCAGAGCATGTGCATGGCCGGGTTCAGGGGCCTGCGTGCCGGGCAGCCAGCGAATGTATCCTCGGAGCAGTCAGGCTTGGGCCCATGCAGAATAGCCAAATCACCCTGCTACAGTAGATTTGTAGCCCTTGCTAGTGTCCGAGCAACAGAAAAACGCTTAGCTCTTCTGAAGACAGAAATCGTTGGGCTTGACAAAACTGTTTATTTGTTGAATTAAAATTAAATATTTTGTTACCTGTTTCAGGCTATATAATCAAAAGGATTTATTTTCCCTGCTTTCTTTTTCTTTTTCCCCTTCCATTTTCCCTTTTCTTTTTGTCTGTATGTGAAACCATGCACCACTCTTCTACTCAAATTTTGAAAACATTTGTGGTGTCCCACCACTTCTAATTTGGTCCATAAAATGTTTGGAATCAACTGCCCAGCCCAAGTTGTAACAGGCAGGGAAAAAGAAATGCTTCTGCAATGGCAGGGGTATTAACAACAAGAGCCTAGAAAACCATGAAAAAAGAAAAATCATGATGCCATGCTCCTTTGTGAGGATATGTGCAGGTAGCAAAATGCAGGTAAGCTGCAGGGGGGCCTGACTCCAGTTAGCACAGGCACTGAGGGTAGTGAGGACACTTTGTCTTAGGGTGCATGGAAGGTGTAATCATAACACAATGTACTCTATTACTAATTCCATAAACTGTTAAAAACAAGGTGGGGAAGTGCTCTTTATCCTCAGCATGGCTCAGCCCTGAAAACACCCTCCGGGGGGCCATTTCTGCTGATGGGCCATCAAGGTATCTGGGAATGACTGATAGAATTACATCATCCCATTGGGAGATGCCCCGCCCAGAGAAGAGGAACTGGACATCCCTACTGGCACATAAACTGAGGTTCTGGAACATTAGGACACTTCTTCCACTGGATTCCCAGGGGAGAGGAGCTTGAGAATCACTACTGGACTTCCAGAAAGGGACTCCATCTGTCCTCAGTATCACTACTTCAACAAGACCACATCCATCACTCCAACGGGACTGCAGCCACCATTTAACTGGACTGCTACTACCGCTTTGATCAACAGGGTGGAAAGTTGTATTCTGACTCTGTCAGTTTAAGCTGTTGTTTCTTATTATTGCCTTTATTTCAATTTTTACTATTAAATTGTAGTTCTGACTTAGATTCTCTTGCAACACATTTGTGTGGGAGTAATTATCCCACGGGTTTGTTTCTCAAGCCAGCACACACCTGCACAGAGTTTTGCCTCCAATGGCAGACTCTCCGTATGTTTGCTGTCCTGTCACATGTGTTGCATGTTTTTATTAGCTATTACTAACCCCACAATGCTGTTTCTTCAGGGGTTCTTTTTTTATCCAAATTATTTTTTTATCCAAACAAAGTCTCTTTTACCCAAACTAAACACAAGACGGCTATCATGATGTAGGTAGTTTTATGTACCGTTGACCCATCTACTCTGCCTCAGTTTAAAGCCTACTGGAATCACTTGCCTGGCTTACTCCTCCTTTCTCCCAAGGGTATTTTGACAACTAATTACATTGAATTAGCAAACATTTTCACTCCATTTTTTTATCATTTATGATGGAATTGCATATATATATAAGAATGGTGCAGTTTGTGCAAAAATTTATCAATGTCCTGATTCCTGTGAATTACTCAATAACACACTTACACCAGAACTATCAAGACCCTAATTTTCTGAAGAAGAAGGACTGCTGCTATAAAGCTGGAACAGGAATTTGAAAAATGTTCACTCAAGTTGTCGCAGCATTTAGGCAGCTGTTGACCAGGCTGTTCACTGCATATATTTTCAACAGTTGTGCTCTCCAGCAAGCAAAGTAAACAAGCCCTGCACACTCTTCCCTCGGAGTAAGAAGAAACGATGCCCTGTCATGTTGCAGAACCAGTAAACTCTCTTTGCTTCCTCTCACCTAAGTATGAGATCCAGATCCAATAGTACTTACCTCTTTGGAGTATTATGCTGCATTTCATCAAGTCTTCTGTTTGCTAAACCCTTCAGATGCCCTGACAGCCAAGGTGTGAGATGCAGAGCCCTTCCGCCAGCAGAGACAGCTGTCTGGAAGAACAAAATAACATTTCTGAGCACCATCTTCCAGAAGAGGCAAAACTAATGATATTTTCACTTAGAGAACAATTTCAGCTCCCCTCTGTTTCTTGTAAATGGCTTCCATGGAAAAGGGTAATGCAGGAATATTGAAGAGTAACATAGAAAAAAATAAATATTTCATCTGCTTAACATATATCTTTATAATTAATCATTATTTAATACAGTTTTATTTCATATTAGCAATCTGCAGCCTTTGTCAGTAGCAAATGACATCTGAATGAGGTTTGGAGTGCTAATGGGAAAAAGGAGGCTGAAGTGCAAAATGGTGGTACTATAAATGTTGGAGAAGTTACCACAGTCCATTTTGTATTTGAAAAAGTGAATTATGTGGGATATGCAGCCATATGCAAACATGCTCTGCGTTGCAAAGCACACATCCCAGCACTCTTCTCCTGGAATATTTCTGCAGCTGCTTTATGCCAGAAGCCACTGAAGTCAGTTTGAAAAAGGCATTTCAGCTGCTATTTTTCCTTCTTACTTTAGTTGTTGTTTTATATGTCTTGAGGAAATGCAAGAATGTTTTTATATTGGACAATGATATATCTTTCTTGCATAGAAAATAAAAGAATTTTTTCTATTTTCTACATATTGTTTGGCTTCAAAGCCCAGCTTCATGATTCCCAGTTGTTTCAGCTTGTGTAGCAACCGTTTCTCATTTCCCTTAGCATGCTATCATTTTCCCTTGTCAGGGAAATGCTTTCAAAATAAGCAAAAATAAATTATTAAAATTTTGCCCCCACTGAGCCCTCTGAATGGTGTCAAGTCACAGCCTTTTGTAAATCCTGTAGAATACTAGTTCTTCAGCATTTGCGGTCTCTGTAGACAAACTACTGCTGGTAATGTTTGATGCTTCAGATAGAGGCACAAAAATCTCATTCTGGAGGACAGGTCCCCGCCAAAAACACTGGCTGGTCTTCCAGAACTTACAGCACCTCTAAAATTATAGAGAGCTGGTGTTTTCAAATTTATCCAGCATCCCCTAAAAGCCTGTGATTTTGTAAAAAGTAAAGTTACAAATGCCAAGAGAGTCTCATTCCTTGAGGCTTTCTGCAGCCACAAACACTCACCTATGGAATACAGGTGAGCTGTACAACAGTGCAAGGAGTATTTGTTGGGAATGCTATGTGGCATCTGAATGCCTGTCAAAGACACATCTCCTAGATAAAATGCCACAGAAAAACAGCTCTTATGATTCTGGTGGCTAGAAAAAAGAAGTAGAATTTCAGTGTTCTGTACTTCTGACAACACAGAACTTAAAAGAATAATTCTAAAGTGCTAGTGTGTTTTCTTGGAGCTGTGAATGTTATGAAAATTATGTTAGCCCAAAAGATCACTTTACCCAGCCTGTAATTTTCTGTGCAATTTTGCATTTTCCTGCTAATAGAGATTAAAATATAATAGAGACTGATATTAACAGCAGGAAAATCTCATGCTTTTCATTGTAACACTTCAATGACTTTAGAACACAAAGGGAGAACAACATTGTGACAGGGAATTTAAACATGCTGGATACTTAAACTGAGTTGCAAATCTGAGCCATGTTGTGGTCGGTTTGTCAAATTATTTCATATCTAGGGTCTTCTTTTCAAAATGTCCCGTAAAATTCTATTCCCATTTAACAATATTATAATAGAAATTATTCCTCAGAAATGAGGTAAGAATAAATTCAGGAGGGTAAAAACCATTACCGAAAACTGATTACAGTAATTTCCAATCCAATGTTTGATCCATTTACATAGTCGACGGACCCTTGATTAGCATGCATCAGCTCATAAGTGATCATATCGAAAATGAGTTCAGGAGATTCAAACATTGGATTTGGTATATACTTACTGTACATCAGCCTTCCATGAGCGATATGCTCTGTAGACTCGGTTCCTGTTCTCATTGCTTCTGTAGCACATTATATTATATATATGTTATGGGAAATAGAATGAATAGACATTTTTGAAGAGAAGCAGTACAGACACACCAGATCCAGGTAGACTGCAGCCAGGGAGGTCACCATTTCAAATATATCATAAAAGTTGCTGCCTTGCCTCCAGACCCCCCTCCTGAAATCCCAGAAGAGGAGACACAGAGGAGGAGGGACCCACAGAAAAGGATCAGGGAGAAGAACAGAGATCCTTGGGTATAAACCAGGTCAGACTCAGAGTTCAAGGAGGAGCTTAGCTAATGAGCAGCTGAGGGCAGGGGTGATTTCCCACAGGTTAGTGGAGAGGATGGCAGAGGTCATAAAATCCAGCAGGAAAAGGACATTAGAGAGGATATGAGTGCTGCAGAGCACAGCCCAAAACTCAACCCAGCTCAAGATCTGAGGTTCAGACTTTGTACTGAGTTTTGGTACAGTCACTTCTATAATGAAATGCTGGGGATTATAGACCATTTCCAGCATAATTCTACATGACTGAATCTGAGGAGAGTTTACCTGAGTTTGAAAAAATATAGCAAATGAAAAGTATTCCCTTGTTAGGAGAACAGTAATAAACCTGAATCCCCGCAGAACTCCTTGGTTAGATAAACCAAACAGTAATCAAACATCTTAAACCACCCACCCCAGTGTGCACAGCCTTTAATTTAACCCATTGAGACTGAATGAGTTTGTGCTTATGCCCTTGCCGAGAGACTAGAAACCAACTGCTGCATGAAAAGCAATTAGTAAAACGACAAAAAACTCAGCCTTTCATTTCCTGGAGAGTAATGTAGACTAATGCATAGTGGGAAAAATCACAAGTGGGATAATTTTGTTGTCACTCACAGCAGAATTAAAGAAGTAGAACAATAAAAAATTGAATTTAGAGGAAATCAGAAGAAAATCCTGCACTTCCTCCCACACTAAAAGTTGTAAGCCAACAGCAATAAAAATAATACTTTGAAACATTTCACTTCGTCTTGCAGATGTCATCCCTATCTCCTCGTTATCGATAACTGGTTTGACAGTGGCAATCAGAATTTTCCATGAATCTGTCCAAAGATAGGCACTTCTTTTGTCCTCAACTCTGCAATCCTCCCCGCTTGTTCATTTACAGTGAGAGAATCCTATGGTCTCTTTGACATTCATTCTGCAATGAGTTATTGTTTTTATTCTGGAAAGGAAAACCTGTCAAAATCAGTACAATATAGAGCGATGTTAGCCAACAAAATCATAAGGAATAAAGGGTGAGGGAAAGCTGAAGTATTTTAAAGCATGTTAAACACTCAGCAGCATTGGCAGATGCTTAAAAAGAACCCCCCAAAAAAATAAAATAACAGATTACTCTTTTGCTAAAAAGTTATTTTAAACTCTAACATATCTTAAATATTACTTCTTTTCATATTTTCTGAAGCAAACAAGTTTATGATCCCCAGAGTACATCAGTTGTAAATAAAAACCCATCTATTATTAATTATTGTTATTATTATATTCAATTACACTATGAAGCTCTGGAAAGTAAGAAAATCGCTGGGTCACAAAAGAGATGGAGTTATTTTTGAAAAACCAAGATTTCTCAAAGATGTTTCACAGGAAGATTTTTTCAGACTGAGAAAGAAGTAATGCCAGAAGAGCTAATCATTCAGCAGTGTTGGATAGCAGGTCAGCTGGCTCTTTCTGTACAGAAGAGAGCCTTCATTTACAGTCTGAAGATGTGCCATAAAATAGTGTTCTTGTTTTACAGACAACCTTTCTCTCGAGTAAAGTACCAAGTTAGAGACGTCATGTTAACTTTTCTAAGGCTACTGTTACTTTGAGATCAAGATCAGAGTGCCACTTGAAAATATTTCTGAAGATTAAAGTGGAATTAAAAGATTCTGAGAGTGGTCAGAGTGTCCTGACCAATTTGAATTATTTTATTTAAAGAGAACCTTGGAATACCATATCCTATATGAACAGGGCAAAAGGTGAATCCTGTCCTCCTATTTTAAAAATTGTATCAAACAGATCTCATAGAAAACAATACCAGAAAAAAAGATTTTCAACTTGAGAAATATTCCACTTGCTTGATCTTAAAATTAATGACTACCTAGACATTTCTAGCTATATTTGAGCTAAAGATCACATCAAAGAGTGCAGTGCTAACAATTTTCAATAGGCAGGAAGGAAGCAAAGATTTTTTGTCATGTAATTCATAATTTATAGCTTGCTTCAGAGATTCCACAAAGAAATGCATTCTGGCCATCCATGCTGATATTGAGAAGAGCAGCCCTAGCATGCCAGACTCTGTTACTGACTTGCCAACCCAGTATATCACATGCTGCAATGAGTTTTGGCCTTAGCAGAAAACAAGAAATGGAGTCTTAGGACTGGCTTGTTAGTTGCTCTTCACTCAGAGGTTGTGGGTGTCTTTTATTCAACTTCACCACTGATCCTGCAATAAACTTGTCCTTGCTCCCATCACCAGCTGTGTGTACAAAGCCCCTCTGACAATGCTGCAGTGATCAGTGATTCACCCTAGTGAAGTTCAGCATGATGGAACAGAGAAAATGGTACCAAGAAAAGCAGTCTCCTTCAGAACAGAAGAGGCAGAGCCTGGTCTCTGCTCAAGGACACTGAGCAGAGCTGCTCAGTATCAGGAGCTCAAGCTGACAAACCTTTTCTTTCACTCTAAGCAATGACAGTCCCTACATACCTTTTCTCTGGCATTTCCCATTGAGACAGCAATCACGAGACTTCCACTGGCTGATTCTTCTTCTTTTTAGGTGTAACTCTAAAAGCAGAGGGGACAGGGGGCAGCGAGCTGAGCAGGCAGGCAGAGCAGGTTTCCAAACTCTCCTTATTTCATAGGAAAGTGCCTCCTACTGCTGGTGTTTGTGTGCTTTTTTATCACTTCCCTTTTCAAAAGCTTTTCACCAAACCAGCCTGTCAGGCCTTTGGTTTCTGACTTGTCTCAGATAAGTCACTTTTTGAAACAAGATGACAGAAAAGTAATGAAAATGCAGAGCCAGAAGGGACTTTAAGTCCTGTCTTGTCCACCCTTCTGTAAGAGTAAATTGCAACCAAGCCACCTCTGAGAAATTCTTTTTTCTATGATTTCTCTTTGCAGCTTGTTCTAATGCAGTTTCTTGGTAGCAGGAATCTCTTTCTTAACAATTCTTTTATTCCCCAGATAAGCTCAGTTTTGTCTTGTACTATCCCACCAGAATTAGTAATTCTTTTCTTCCATAATAAACTTTGATAAATCAGAAAACAAAACAAGATCTTGTAGGTTTGTTCATTTGCTTTCTTCTCAGGGGACAGCTTTCCATACCACCAGTGTTGTTTCTTCTCAGATTGTCTTTATTTGCCCATATTTTTCTTTGAGTGTGCTCCTCAAAACTCAGGAAAGTTTTTGAAAGTCTTCTCTATTTCCATATGCTGGAAAGAAGCTACGGAACTGACAAAAATCAGCTTCCATAAATGATTGTCATTTCTGAGAATCACCACAGACAGTGAAGCTTTCAGAGGAAACATACAGAGTTTGATGGAAAGGAATTTCCTTCAAGCAGAGTAAAAATCATTATGAATTAGTGGTGTCATCAGAAAAACGAGATTCAGAAAAATGGAAGAAGATTAATACAGAACCAGAAAATAATGTTAGGGGAAAAAAAGCCAGACTGGAGAATAATTGAAAGAGGGTAACATCTAAGGTATCTGCAAAGAGTGTCCACAGTCACTCAACACCAGTGGCATTGTCTGGGCTCTGCAAAGTCCAAACTGCAAAGCAGTTAGCACATACCTTAAAAAATATTAATGGTCACTAGTGAAGACACTATTCCAAACCAAGAAAGGACTGTGAAGGTCTGACTGATTTCACTTTCAGAAAATGTACATGCTGTTATCCTACTGCTGTATGTGCAGCCCTAACCCTAACTCAACCCTAACCATGTCCTTTCTCAGTTTGCAAGAGTCTCTTCACTCTCGCCATGCTGCACCTGTGGCACACTGAGAAGATGCCTCTTCCTACAAGAAATTCCCTGCAGTTCTGTGCACTTTTGCATTCTGCCTGTTTACCTTCTTCTGAAATTTCTAATCCACACAGCACCGCAGTAGCTGCACAAGGACAGTTTCAGAAGTGCAAATGACACTAGCTGCAAGGGTCAACACACTTCACGCTTGGGACCAAGTGTTTACTGAAACCTGCAAGAAACAAGTTGAATAAGCAAATCTGTGCTCTGACACTGCACTGCACCTCAGCCCTGCTGAACGGCTACACGATTTGTCCTGTGGCAAACCTACACGTGGAGATAGAAGCCTTTCAGCTTAGGAGGCAAGTTTCGAGAGGCACTTTTCAGATCATGTTCTACAAATCTCACTCCCATCTCACCATCCCTGCTGAAACTCTGTGAGTGCTTGGGCAGCAGAAATAGGAGCTAAGGATGACTTACCTCCTGCTGCTAAGCTGATCTCAAGTTAAAAGACTTTTTCTCCTTCCCCTTCCTCTCCAAAGCAATAGCTGAGCTTCAGCAGATCTTCCAGATGAGAAGGGATTTCTGAGGACCATAACCTGCAGTAAGGGAGGCTGCAGGGATTGTGACTGTGCTGCTCTACAGCTGTAAACACTGTAGATGAACCCACTGAGGGTATCAGTGGGCACATCCTATTGTAACGTGCTGGAATCTACAGCAACTGAAAACACAAAGGAAAACATCCTGCAAATCACATGTGTGGAAAAGTGGATGCAGAACACGAGCAAGAGACAAGGAGCTGGATTTTTCATCCTTTGTCTTTTTGGAAAGTAGAGCATATATTAACATGGGCAGGCAGGTTCCCATACACCTGCATAGTCCTTGAAGAATCTCACATAATTCTAGAGGAGGATGAGGAGATCTGAGTGTGCTCTAGCTACCCAGATCATGCCTGAAGCTGAGTCCGTTCAGCACTTGAAAGCTTAGCTTTGCCTTCTTCTCCCTAGGGATGCCGTCAGTCCTCAAATCTGCAGTTTCTCGATGAGTGTTTTAATAAACAGCGCAGAGAGGTATCCCACCAAAACATTTTGTTTTTTCTTAAACATAGCTGTGCTGGATAAATGTTATTAAACATTCATCTGTGTGAAGCTAGGAATAAATCTGCACAACTGGTAAGCCAAGAAAAATAGGTCAGAACAATGTTTTATGAGACGACCCAGAACATTCTTCTTGCTTATCACACATGAAATTTCTTGTTCCTTAGAAAATTCAAGGTCTAGTGCTTTGTTTGCCCTGCCAAAACAACTTCATCAATTGAGGTATATTTGTTACTTCCCAGAGCTTATGGCTGATGTAAACATAGGTTAAGAGTTTTGAATAGACACCGTAGAGGTGAGAATGAATGACTGGATCAAACAACTAATTAAACTGTTTTGGGAAAAGTGACAACTTAAAAGGGAAAATGATAATTTTTCAGCAATTTAACATGCTATTGTGATGAAAATTGCATTCTACACAAGATGAGAGAAGTAATTTTCAAATAAAAACATCATTGAAGTATCAAAGCTTTCAATATCTGAAATGTAATTTATTTTTTCCATCTGATAACAGAGCGTATTTGATCTTGTTGTTTTGAATATGATTCTATCTCAGTTAAAAATATCCTTTTGTTGGAGATTTATCCTTGGAAGATTAAGAGGATTTCAATCAGTTTTGTGGCAAATATTACGACTTTCTCCTTTTCTTATCAGCATTGAAACACTCTGCTCTGGTCATATCTGCACACCTGAAGACACTGGGCTCTCTGAAATGCTCTCCATTATCTACATGTAGATTTGAGAAGTTTATCTGCCATTTAGGCATGGAAAGCACTCTTACAGTCTACTGGACACCTGCACAGAGGAAAACATTAATTGATGGAACACTGGTTTAGGTTAATTTACTGTTTTGTTTCCTACTGTCCATTCAGGAGGCTGCTGTTTCACCACTGCCCTGAGCTGCCTACAATAAGCTGAAGTTTGCCTGCTTTGGAACATGATTTGACTAGATCCGTCCAAAAGAATTTCTTCCTGTTTATCTGTATTGTCACATACTGAAGGAGAGCATTAAAGACCATTTCCTACATAAGCAGCAAATTATGGGGCAAAATACCCCTGTGCCATTTCAAAGTAAGGGAACTCAAGCAGGATCTGTGTGTCAGTTTCATAACAAAACCTTTTAATGGTTGGACACATTGCAGCAGAGGCAGTAAAACAAGAAATGCTAAACACACTGTTAGGTGACTTTCTAAGACTGCTGTCTGAGATCAGCAATGCACCTGCAGTGAAATGACCAACCACTCACCATGAGACAGGGAGACAGCAGCTCACAAAGGCTATTCTCTTATCTTCAGCTTATAGCTCTTGACTCCAGTGACATTTCAGCTCTCCTTTATCTTTCTCCTCAAGACCTCACCTGTCAAGGTCCTGCTGCAAACTGCTCTGTGGGCATTATCCACCTGGCATACACAAGGGAACCCCATATGGCTTGGCCAACTCTAAAGTATCTTCCTACTGCCACAGAAACCATCTTCCCTGTTACCTCCTATTCCCATGGTCAAAGTAAACAAAAGGAGACTGTTAAGGTGAGCTGCAATGGCTCCACTGGAAACACCTTTGTTTCTCAGTCCTTTGGCACTAACACGCTCACCCTTGTCTTGGCATCAATGACTGGGTTACAAAATTGATTAATTTCCCACTACCTGTAAATAAACTCTAAGTTCCCATCTGAAACCTATATCAGGAACCTTTTTTTGAATGAGGAGCAATGCAATGTCTTTAACTCATTTTGTGAGCCTTCTGTGCTCTAGCACACTGCCATGATAGAACTGGAGAGACTGCCCCAGCTTTTGAGAAAACTTCCTGCAGAAAAACTATGGCGTTCCCTGGCACTCCCTGATCAGAAAAAGAAGAATGGATTGATACCACTAGCATGAATATGGCCAACTCTTACCACCTCACTCGCTCTCTTTCACCATCATAGGCACACACAGACCCCTTGTCCTTTCAAACCACATACCAACATGCAGCCGTGTGCACGCACTCCTTCCTGTTTCCCCAGTATTTGCTTAATACATTCTATAATTTTCAAATGTATCTTAATGAGGCAAAGGGACAAATGTTGTTCTGCTCAACCAGAAAAACCTTCTCCCTCTCGTATACAGGCTTTGAGAGGACATTTTGTGTATGTTTTTAATTATTGTATCAAAATGGGTAGCCTTTATATGCCATACTTGATGTACGAGCACTCCTAATAATTTTTACTCATCCATTAAAAAATTTCTTAGAGAATTGTCACTTCCTTCTATTTTCTTGGTTCCTAAATGTGATGGGTATTCAAGTGTTATGTAAGATTATTTCCCATATTATTAACCTGCTCTTTCCTCAGACTCCCCAAAATAGAGTAGCAAGAGAAAAGGACAAAGCACTTATTTTGTAACACCTCATCCATTCAGCTAAGTCCATGGGAGTGGAACAGAATCCAGATGAAGTCGGGGTTAGGGGATCATCAAATGATGAGCAAAACAGCCTCATGACAAAAGAGACCGTAGGAGGGCATAAGGTTTTTAGCTAGAAGTGGAAAAGGAACTGCAATATTGGAGGATGGAGCCCAGTGCAAAGGGCATGACTCAAGTGGAGCAGCATGTTTGGATCTCTCAGAAATCATTTTCTGTATCATAAAATCATGGAGTACTTCAGGTTGGAAGAGACATTAAAGATTATCTAGTTTCAATCCTCTCCTTACCACAGGCTGGGTCACCTGGTCCACTAGACCAGGCTGCTCAAGGGCCCTGGAAGAAGAAATTAATATATTGTCATCCTTGTTCATCTCTTCAAATCCCATTAAATAGATTGTTGCGGTTTGAAATGCTGGCCAAAAGCCAGGCACCTGCCTGGCTCTCATTCGCTCATTCGCTCTCCCCCACCACCACACCGGGTAGAGAAGAGCAAAGGGGGGAAAAAAAACTAACAAAAAGTTCATAAGTTGAGATAAGGAAAGGGGAAAACACTTGATGGACAAAACAGGCACAACTTAAATATCAAGTAAATTTAATTACTAACAAAGTCAGAGGAGGAGAATGAGAAATAAATACAACCCTCAAAGACACTGATCTTCTCCCCACTCCCTCCCCCTTCCCACATACAACAAAAGCAGCAAATGAAACAGGTGTGGGGTTGGTCAGTTCAGGTGTGGGTTGGTCAGTCAGGGTGTGGGTTGGTCAGTTCATCACCGGATCCTCTGTGACAGCTGAGGGAGAAGAGTCCTTCCCTTGCGTTGCCGTGGGGTCCCTCCACAGGGAGACAGTTCCGTGAACCTCTCGGGGTGGTTCCACTCTCACGAGCAGCAGTCCACACAATCTGCTGCAGTGTGAGTCCCCCCCGGCAACAGTCATCCCAAAACTGCTGCAACGTGGCTCTCTCGTCCCTGGGTGCAGGCCCTAGGCCAGGCTGTTCCATCTCGGGAGCAAGGCCTCTCTCCCATGGCTCTCTGCTGGACACAGCCCCTTCTCGGCATCCACCCGCTCCGGCGTGGGGACCTCCCTCTTCCATGGGCTGTGGGTGGATCTCTGACCCTCTGTGGACCCCATGGACTGCAGGGGACAGCGTGTCACCTGGTCACCATGGGCTGCAGGGGGACAGCCTGCTCCACCTGGTCACCATGGGTGCAGGGGGACAGCCTGCTCCACATGGTCACCATGGGCTGCAGGGGACAGCCTGCTCCACCATGGTCACCATGGCTGCAGGAGGACAGCCTGCCTTCCACCATGTCACCATGGGCTGCAAAGGAATCCCAGCTCCGGCGCCTGGAGCAGCTCCTCCCCCTCCTGGCACTGACCTTGGTGCCTGCATCCTTCACATATTTCTCAGCCTCCTCCACTGGCAAAACTACTCTGTGTGCCCCTTGTTTTGATTTCTTCTTAAATATGTTTTCACAGAGGCGTAACCACTATCTTTAATTGGCCCAGGTTTGGTCAGTGGCATGTCCATCATCCTCAGAGCCAACAGCAATTGGCTCTGCTGGACATGGTGGAAGCCTCCAGAAGCTTCTCACAGGTGCCATCTTTTTGGCCCCCCCACCTCCAAAAACTGGGCCAAGTAAAACCACCACAAGACTGTAAAATATGAGCCCATGTAGAAGTCAGAAAATTTAGCACTGGCTTGGTATTTTTTTTTATTTTTCAAGTCCCTTCTTAGTATCTCTGCTGCTAATGATATTACTATTGGAAAGGGATGGACCAACACAAGGAAAATAAAACATCCATCTAGGCGTTCTCTCAAGGATCACACTAGGTCCCTCTTTAAAAACTGGAAAAGCCACACTCTAGGGTTACATTTCCTCAGATGCACATTGTGCAGCTTCTGATATAACTCCCAAGATCATGATGTTAATATTGTTTCATCACCAATATTATGAAAGTCAGTGTAAAATGTTAAAATGAGACGAAGAGCCATTTGACACACTTTTTTTTTGCTGAATTTCTGAGTCAGGAAATTGAGCTTCCCTTCAATATTTTACTTTCAGACAAATATTTCTGCCTAAGATAAGAGAAAAAATGCTGAGTTTGTTTCTACAACTTTGTTACATTGTTCACAAAAAACACATACAAACCCAATATGTGTTAAGGGTTGAAGGGTTGTTTGTGTTTGTTCAGTCAACTATTGCCAAATAGAGGGACATTTAAGTCTTTCTCTGGAGTGGATTTTCTCCAGAACATACACTCCAGTTCACAGACAGCGCCTTGAACTTTTGCAGACCAGCAGTGAAAATCAAAATTTCTAGAGTGAGCAGCAGGAATCAATTTACCATCAATAAACATTATAGTTCTCTTATGCACATCTACCAGGCTCCACCGAAATAGCTGCATAGCTTGGCAAAAAAAATGCTGCAAATACTCATTGCTGTATTTGTGTCTATAGAAGCAGGAAAAATTCAGAATTATATTTTCAGACCTGTTGATTAATTTTGACATGATTATTATACGGTGTGGGTTTTATTAAACTTTTTCCATTTGGAAAATTAACTTCCTCTTCTCAATATAATGCCATATTTACACCTGTAATCCACTTTTGAAATTCACTGGACAAAAGCCCTCTTGTAATGATAATACTTTTAATGGGAATTGCTCTCTTTTTCCTCACAGACACACACATTAGACTAATTATTGCCATTACTATAAAAGAATGAATGCATTGCCAGGAAAATGAATAGAATTGAGTTCATACTAAAGAACACATTTAAATATCTTAAAACTTATTCACAAACATGCTTCCAAACATTACTCTTTATATTTTGGCATTTCAAAGTGTATTTGGGGATGTCAGTGATGTTATTATAAATGTGAACTATTGTATTTTTGTTGTTTCTGAATTACTGCAGGATGATCCATGTGGAACTGTTTGAACTATTTGCTAAAAACCAGTATTTTTCTGGTCTGTATTTTGGGTATTTTTTAGCTTATTTCAGAAATTACTCCAGCGAGCAGAGAACTGCCTGGAGCAAGCTGAGTTCAAACCTAGAGAGCCAACAAACATGGTCCAGATCTATACAGTTTGCAGCAGGATGTTGGCACATGTCTGTGCCTGAATTTCCCTGATAAGGACATGGGGGGACAGTCCTGAGTGCGTGCTAAAACCAGCCACTTAGCACTAAAGAGAAACTGAAAGACACTAAGTGCAGAATTCAAGAGCAGTATTTCTCATAACATGAAAAACCACTTCACTGGTCAGATGCCTGTGCAAAACAGAAGTGTAGAGCTTGAACTATCTACTGCTGAAATTTCCTGCCTTTTCTGAAGTTATTCAGTGAAGATTATCCTGCAGCAGTAATTATGTTTATGTCACAGGTGAAAATTGTAATTTAAAATAAGTGTTCCAAAGAAGTATTCTAAGAAACAAGGGGTGAATTTCTATCAAATCTCCACCACATTATTAACCCATGCTCTCATTTTGCAGCTTTATAGGATCAACAGAGTAATCCCCAGGCACATACACAAAATAATCTACAGTACATCTGCAACAGGACACAAAATAATATGCTACACTACACTCATGTAACAGAAAAGGCTACTGAGCAACACCATATATTCCATATTATCCACCAAACATGCTGCTGCCAAACTAGAATATTCTGTTTCAACACAAATAGGAACACAGCACATCAATCATGATGAATACTAACGCTATTTATTCTTCTGTATTGCTGATGACTGTTCATAAGGGTATTTTGTCTCAAGTAATTTCTCTGAAAGTCCCCAGGGCCTTGCTAATTTTGTTTAGTGCATTTAATGCCAGCTTCCTTTGATAGCAGAGCTACTTCTAGTGGTAGGATGCTTTCCTGAAAAGTATTCCTCTAAACTCGGAAGTTCTTCAGGATGGGTAAAATGGTGAAACAACAGATGAAATAGTTACAGTAATAAAGGAGGGGTTTTGTGGCTTTTGTGCAATTATTTCAACAATGAAGAACTTAATGTGAAAAAAATCTACCTTCATCCTCAATGACTGAAAACAAGCACAGGATATTATGTTTGCAGTGCACAGGATTCAGAGGTTTTCAGATAATCCCCATTATTAAAAATACAATAAAAGGGTTTTGACCTTTTATCAACACTGACAGTAAGTCATGTTATAGTGGTATATTTTGTGATAAGATAGCAAATTGTACTTTCTTATTATCGGATCTGCTTTATTTTAATATAACCATATGTTTCAGGAAGAGCTGTTGAGATTCACGCAAAAAAAAGCTTACTGATGGCAGCAGGAATTGTATAATATAAAGCACAAAGCACTCATGTTACAGTACAACAGGACCCCACTCACAAATGGGAGTTTTTAGAATTGGAAATAAACATATAAATATGTCCACAAACAGAAAGAATACAAAAAATGCACAGCGCATACACACCTATATTTGCTTTCATGTTGGAAAGCAAACTTCATGGGCCTGAAATTTGTCTCCCACTCCACTCCTTACCCTCCAGTTGCTTTACAAACAAAACAAAATTGAACTTAAATCAGGCAATCGCTTCTTCTTAAATGTGAAACCTATGTCTATGTGTTTCCACTCTTTTTATATTTTCTTTAATGGCTTTGCACTGCCTCAAGCTGACTGACAAATACTCCTAAATACACCATTTTATCTTGGTGTTCCCTTTGATTTTTATATGCAAAATTAGACATCTTGATACACATGTGAGAAGCAATGGCAAATCGGAGTAGAGGCACCAGGCTTTAATGCCACTGTCCCTTAGGGTGCTGTCAGAAAACATATGCAACCAGATCACTCTCTGCCATCATGATTATGCTATGAGTATTTCAATTATAATTTAACTTTCATCTACAAATCAAAACATAATTTAAAGAGTAATTTCCAAACCATTTCAAGTCTCTCATTAAATGCTATTATCTCTGTCCTTTGTTCATCTACAGCTCAATGCCTTCAGCTTAATTTGAAGCAAAGCCCAAGTGGTACATTTCACTCCTATGAATCCTTCTACAGAATTCAATGAATTCATTCTGAAATGCCATCCCTCTGCATCTCTGTGCTTCATCTCAGTAGTTCCTTGTTACAGCGGCATAGCTCAGCCTGAATACCAACCTGCAGGATACAACTTTAGTCCTTCAGCATTAGATATAGTTATAGCTGTTACATACAATAAGTTTTTTAAAAATCACCACAGAAACACTAGGGTTTTTCCCTTCATCTCTGAAGATTAAGTAACATATTGTATTGAAGCTCTGTGGCAAGGTTTTGGTAGCAGAAGGATTCCAGAAGTTTATCCCACGTTGCATGGAGCAAGTTCCAGCTGGCTCCTGCAGCTGGCCAAGCTGATCCCTTCAGTGGCAGTGGCTGCACCTCTAGGAAAATGAATTTAAGAAAGGGAGGGGGAAAACTGCAACTGCAGCAGTGGGAGAGGAATGAGAATATGCGAGAGCAACACTCTGCAGTCATCAAAGCCAGTGGAGAAGCGGGGGGAGGAGGAACTTCAGACACTGGAGATGAGTTTCTCCTGAGCTTATGGTGAGGACCATGGCAAAGAAGGTTTTCCTCATGGAGCCAGTTGAGAACCAGAGGGGAGCAGAGATTTACCTTCATCCCACCCTGGAGCAGGGGGTGCCTAAAGGAGGCTGTGACCCTCTGGGTGTCCACGTTGGAGCAGGACCCTGGCAAAACCCATGGTCCTGTGGAGCCCCTGCTGGAGCAGGTTTGCTGGCAGGAATTTATGACCCTGTGGGGAATCTGTGCTGAAACAGTTCATGAAGAACTGCTGCATATGAGAATGACTCATGTCAGAGAAGTCCATGAGGACTGTCTCCCATGGGAGGGACCCCATACTGGAGCAGGAAAAGGGTGTGAGGAGGAAGGAGCATCAGAGTAAACATGGGATGAACTGACCACAGCCTCCATTGCCATCTCTTCTACCACTGTGAGGGAGGAGGTAGAGAATTTGGAAGTGAAGTTGAGCCCAGGAAGAGAGGAGGGGTAGAGGGGAGACATTTTAAGATTTGGTTTCAATTTTTTCATATTATATTACTCTGATTTGATTGGTAATAAAGTAAATAAATTTACCCAGTTCAAATCTGCACTGCCTATGACAGTAATTATACAATATCCCTCTCTGTCCTCATCTTAATCTGCAAGGTTTTTGCTGTATTTTTCTCTCCCTTGTCCAGTTGAGGAGGGTGATAGACAGATTTGCTGGACCGGCTTCCAGCCAAGGGCAACTCACCATGAAGATATATATATTGTATTATATATATATATATAATAATTATAATATAATATATATATAATATTATATATATATATATATACATATTTACTGAAGTATGATTTGTTTTTACTGGAAGCACCTTTACTGCTCTCTCTAAGATACTTACCTTACCAAAAACAATGGTAATGGTCAGCTTTCTAAGGCCACATAATCTGACACGAAAGAGTTAAATTCTTTTAACTTTCTGCATGCCCTTCACTTTCAAACATACAAATAAACAATCTTTTGGGACTCGAGTTATCACCATCTACCCATGCAAGCAGCATTTCTTTCCTATCCTCCTAGCTAAGCCTTGATCGAAGATGTTTTTACCAGGTCTCCAGTCCTACTGTAATCAAAAGCCCATGCTCTCCTCTTACATTAGGCGAATGACAATCTCACTTCTTAATACGTAATTATAGAAAAGACTTCTGTGTGTGCCACATAAACATATGTATTTCTGGTAAAGCTTTAAATGATGGCTTGCTGACAATCATATAAAAGTATGCAGATTGGTTATTGACAGTCTGCCTAATACTTCATCTGTGCTCTGATGAAATGAAAACGTGGTTTATTTTGGTATTTGTTTGGAGTGGAGCTCCCTCATCATACTTTGTGATAGGGTAGGATTTGCCAGATGATCTAGCACACTCTTCAGGATCACTGTGGGGTCTGTGGAGTCTGCAGTGAGACTCAAACTGTGCACTCCTGTCTCTGCAGCAAAAAAAAAAGCACAACGGGGCCTTCACAGAGCCATGGGTGATCTCAGATGAGTTCTAGGGGCCAGATTTTATTGAATAAAGGACTGATTGAATTTTCTCTTGGCTTCAAGAAGCAAATATTTCCGAGCAGCTGCTGCAATGACTGTGGGCAGCAGCTGAATTACTCAAGGTGAAAAGAAAGCAAAACCGATTTCCAGAAGTATTGCTAAAGTGTTCAACATGTCTTCATCTGGTATGGAGCACTGGGCAAGTTTAATTGGCATTAAAATGCCCAGAAAACAAAACATGAAGCTTACGGGATTTCAGTCACCAAATTTTTACAGGGTGTACAATTTATTTAATAATAGGTATTTAGTGCATGCACAATGAAATTAAAAGCAAATAAATTCACAGAATATATAACTTAGTCTTAATCTTCTTTGTCTTGACATACATTAACTGCTAAATCAGGAGATTTGAAAGAGTTTTGTTTGGAATACAAATTAACTGAAACTATCAGTCAACAATTACACTTGTATCTAAAACCAAATATTTTCCCAAGGAGCAGTTATTCCAGTACAAAACTTAAATTTGACTGTGATCTATTTTAACAGAAAATCATTGGGAAATGTGAGGTTTATGTACAATTTCAAGAGGACTTTATTTTTCTCATTAGGGCCTAAAAATTTCTAAAATCTGAGTGAAGAAAACAGAAACATGAATTAACATAAAAGTAAAAAGCAAGCAGGAATTAAAAACGCATTTTTATAGAGTCAACAAGGCATGCTAATTCCTGAAGTAGATATTTCTCAAATTCAGAAACTTGCCTAAAGAAATACGAAACAAATGGGTTTTGTTTCTCTCAGGCTGAGAAGGAATAAAATTGCAAAAAAGATTCTTACAAATTAAAAATATTCAGGAGCACATACTATCATGATCTGAGTTACAAACATGAGCAGCAACTGTGCTCCAATATTTAACACACACTAGAAACTGAATGTCTAGGTAAAGAAGCTATCAGGAAATTTTACCGAGCTTTTTTGTCTCCTCGTTTGAAAGGAAAGAACTGCAATCTGAAAATTGTTTCATATATTATGGATGCCAGAGAGAATTGAAACAACTGCAAAATGAAACGACCATAAATACAAATGAGTAGGAAAAGTGGGGTTGCAGCATGTTACTGTATTTTCAAGAATATATTTTAGATAGAGAGTGTGGAAGCTGGCTAAAAATTCAAATTTGGAGTCAATTTTTTGTGTTGTTTATATGCAGTGTTTTATCAATTGAACAACAGAAATGAGCTACTCCCTAAAATTTGCCTCAGCATAGAAATGCTTCAGCAAGGTTAATAAGAAAATTTTGTTTGTTCTGTTCCTGCTTCAAATTCACCACTTTTTCTGGCCAGTTTCTTCACATCGCTCTCAGTGCCAGTCACAGAAGTAATTTACATTCTGCCTCATTTCTATTTTCTTCACATATCCCCGCCTAATGCAGTTATGAGATCCCTAATGAGGTGGAAATGTTCATGCCAAGTGAAGGAGGAAACAAGACATTAGGCTATGTATGAATAATGTGTGAAGAATCAGGTACAAAAATATTATGCTAGAGCAGAAAAATAAAAATGCATTCTCAAACAATTTGCTGTTCACTTTTCTGGTCAGCTAGCAGCAAAACCAGAAAGGCTCCAGGGAAACGTGATGGCCACCATTATCAAAAGGACCTAAGTGATACATGGGCTGAAATTGCATTTAGACATAAAAGGTACTTCAGTGTCCTTAAATGTGGGAGCTTAATTGCGCCGACACGCCAACATGTGCACCTGATTGATTTCAATCACTTTCAAGAACAAAATCCTTAAAGTCTTTTGAAGCATGGCTTGGACTCCTAAACAACTTCATTCAACAGCGCCATGTAAAAGCTACTGGGTTCAAAAGGATTTTGTATTAGACATGTAAGACATATAAGGCATTTAAGAGATTAGGGACAGGATTTTGAGCATATTTCAGAGAAAGGAAATGGAGTACAGGAGGCAACGCCAGCTCATGGCTTCTCAAGAATTGTTAACTTACCTGTGTCTTAAAATGTAGAAATGGATAGAAATGCAGCAAAATACGCTCAAAACGTTTCAGAAGCTCCTGCAAAATGGCACCATGCTCACTAGTGGTACTTGGTATTGCAAGTGGTAAGACAATTTTTGTCCGTGAACAGAGGCATTTTGTGAATTGCCACATTAATTAGCACAGAAATGGGGGGCAGGCTTCACCTGGGGCAGAAGAAATCACTCTCTTGTTGAGAAAACTGAAATGAGAAAAAACACAGATTTCTGGAGATTATAACAATGCCACATGAGGAATTAAAGCCCCAATACGACCCATAGTTAAATTCTAAATGTCTAGCAACTAAAGTCATTAAAACTATCTTAGAAAAGCCTGTAAACAGGTAAAGTCATCTTTGATTACAATGCAAATTCTTGACTGCCAATGCATTGCTATAATGATAGGTCAAAAAATTCCCTAGGAATCAAAGAAAGAGCTGTTGTGCATGGTCACAGACATTAGCATCAAACAAAGATGGTACACCAGCTGCAAATTGAAAGATAAACTTCTCAGATGCCGCAATTTTGTCCAAGAATATAAAATCAACAATAGATAAAATCAACAGAAGTGCTTTCTTACCACAAGTCTTGACTATGGGGTTTTTTTCAATAGTTCTTTAGGGGCAACTAGCCCTTCTCAGTAAGCTACTGCTCTGAAGAGCGATATTGACTTAATGAATAATTTAGTTGAAATTATTTTTTATCACTCCACAGCTTTGCAAGGAAGCAAAGAAATCGCAACAAGATTCTTGATAATTCTTATCTATCAAATAAAAATCAGAACTCAAGCTGAGCTTATAAAAATCAATGTGCCTTTTTATAACTGAAATTATAGAGTTAATATTTAATTACTGAAAATCTAGTCTCTCTAATATCAAAAACTGAATTGAAAAGGAACAGGTGTACCTAAGGAGTTAAAGGTAAATGTCTCTGTATAATGCTGGTATCTACTAAATACATTGATTAGTTGTTTTTGTTTTTTTTTTAAAATTTTTCCAAGCAAATCCATATTCTCTTTCTTTTTTTTTTTTCTAAAATTGAAATCAACAGGAACAACTATACCCTGGTTTGTGAATTCTCAAATAACCTGCAAGTTCAAGTAAATTGAACTGCACCTACCAGCTTTCACTGGAGGTATTCAATAATTCTAAAAACCAGACCCAAAAACAGAGAAAAACATAGACAGTGAATTTTTTAATATGCAACTGTTTCTTCAGAAATTTCTTCACTGTTCCTATATTTTGAGACATTTGAGGAATCATTTCTTTTTTTCTAAGGTCAAGTTCTCAGGAATCTGCAATTCTATGGCATGTCATATTTTCTCTCTTCCTCTTTTTTTTTTTCCTTTTAATTAGACATGCCTGTTTCATAATATTTTTGGTTTTCTGTATTTATTAGGTAATATTTAATATTGCAACCAAACATCTGTTGAATGTTATCAACATTATTTAATCTAGAAATGCATGAAAATGAATATGAAAATTGAATACCAATTAGAATAATCTAAGTTGTAATTTTTTATTGTGAAGTTTATATAGGACATATTTCTGAGTACTTCAAAAGGATATTTTTCCATAACATTGCGATGCACTTTTCTTGCAGAAATATTGAGCACTGGGTCATTCAAGAACACTTCTTTTTTTTTTCCAGGTGCCATAAAAAAGCTTATATTTTTTAGAGTTCCTGTTGATTAAATGATTTTCTGGTCCTTAGTGCTTCAGTTCCATTAGTTTTGAATTTGCTTTCGTAATAGCACTTCCATTATGGTCTGAATCAGTTTCTTGTATGGATGTTTTCAGTTTTAGTTCTGAGCATCTGAAACCAGAGGCTTTGTCTTATCTGGCCAAACTGATTTTGCCTGGGATAGAGTTATTTTTCTTCATAGTTGTTTTTATGGTGTTCTATTTTGTATTTACAGTGGAAACAGTGCTGATAATACAGGGATGTTTTAGATGTTGCTGAGCAGAGCTCACACAGGGTCAAGGCCTTTTCTGCTTCTCACACCGCCCCACCAGTGAAGAGCTGGGGTGGGCATGAGGAGCTGCGAGTTGAACCCAGCTGACCACAGGGATACCCCATCCCAAAGGACATCATGCTCAGCATAAAAAGCTGGGAGAGAGGAATTTTTCTTTCCCAGGTAACCATTCTGTGTAGTTGAACAAAACACAGAGACTGTTTCATATCGTATTGTCCAGCAAGGCAAAACAGGTTTATTTGGAAACTTGTGTGATAGTGGTTGGCTTGTGTTTGGGATTTGGGTATTTTAGATTGTGTTTGTGCATTGCAGACCTGTGATTTTCACTGCAAAAGTTCCACTGAATCATAATAATAGCTCTGGAGTTTTGATGTACAGAAAATTCTACCTCTTGCTCCTATTTGCCTGCCATAATTTCAGAAAGTGTCACCATCATGGTCAATTGTGTTTCCAAGCACTCCAGATAGTGGTGTAATTCACATGTCAAAAAATAAACTATTCTTCAAACTAGCATAGCCAAGCACTGAAAACAACCCAGGGGGTTTTCCATCTCCCTTCTGACCTAGCTCAGGTTAACAGACACAGGTGATTCAATCTCCTGCACCTTACCTGGTGGAGCACTGTCTTCCTTCAGTGCCAAATATCTTTTTCCTCCACAATAATGAAAATGTATGCTTAATTAGAAAATTATTTTCCTTAGCTAAGGAGCCTTCAGACTCCAGTCCCTTGTCATCTGGCTTGTCTCAAAGCAACTGGGAAAGAAAGTGAGACAGTCCAAACCACACCACTACAATTTAACAGATGATTTAGCTCGTGCATCAGGAGCAGCTGGCTGATTCTGGACACGGGGAAAAGATGTACTGCTGTCAGAAAGAGGGAGAAAAGGGCAAACCCATCCAATTTCCTCTCATTCATTGGTCAAGTTTAATGCAGAATATGTATCAGAAATTGAAGGGAGAATTAATATAAAAACAGGAAAATAAAAACTATAAGACAGAGACAGGGAAAGAGAGAGAGAGCAAGAGCAAAGAAAGAACTTTTTTTCTGACACTGGGGAAATTCATACAGGCAGATTACCCCAGAGACATCATATATCAGTCCAAACCTAAAATGACCAAATAACCTTGCAGGTTTCACTTCAGACAGTGTGTGCTCTCACATTAAGTCAGTCTATTCAACTGTGAAATAGTAAGGTTTATGTTGGAGGAAAAAAAATAGATTTATATATTGCATTGTATAGTGGATTGTGTGTACAGGGAAGCATTGTTCTACCTGAGCTCTGAGCAGGATCATGGATGAGTGCCCAAAAAACACAGTCTGGCTGCAGCATGGTACCCTCCATGGCATCACAGCACTTCCAGCAACCAGATAAAGCTTAAGAGTGTTCAGTGATACAGACAGAGTGCTGTCATACAACCCACTGACACCTCTGAAAGTAGCATTTCTTACTGCTGTAAGGCATATGGCAACAGATCACAGTTTTGATTTCCAAATTAATTGTTTCACTTGAAAAAAAAATCTGGCAGAATAAACCTCCAACTATTTAACACAGTTAACTGCTGATATTCAATTATTCAATGCCATTTTCATTCTCCGTCTGAACTCTCACTCCAGAAACCTGTCACGGAAAGGAAAGGAGATGTTGCATCACAATGTTTCCATGGTAACCACCCCAGCCAAGCAGGATGAGGTTTGTATTTGGAAGCAAAGGCAGAGGGTTGGCTTGGTCTGCCATCAGTGAAGCTCCTCAGACCAAGCAAAGTGATTGATTTCACAAGCTGCCCAGATTTTAAAAATAGCAAACAAACAAACAATCAACAACAAACAGCTAGAAAAAAAATTTGCTTTTTCTAATGTTAAATGTTTAGGAGAAACACGTTGAGATTTGACAGCAGCTTGGAAATGGAGAAAACATGCCCTTTGGATCCTCGTGAGAAGTGGCTTCAGTCCTGGTAGCTTTAGAAGGGAGGATTAAAAATCATTATTTAGGCAATAGGTTATGGTAATATTTCTCTTTCATCTTCTCTCTCTTTTAGTCACTCTTTTAGTTCTCCATATTACAATGATGTTTTGGCAGAGCTCACATGCATTTATGAAATCTTCTATTTCTTTATTAAAAATGATTTGCAATGTAAAGTAGAAATTTGTTCATCTGCCTTCTCAAATAGAGCTCATATGCAAATACCCTATTCATCTCTTCTTTATTCAGTATTGAATCAGCAGTGTTTTTTCAGCATTAAAGGATTTTCTTTCTCTCTTTGCTTGTTAAGGCAACTGGCTGTAATCCATACTTCCTTTGAAATGTATATTATTTTTATAATTCATTCTTTCCTGCTATGGGAACTGCATAATATTTTATAGACAAAAGACAAATGGCTAACTTCATCCACAGAAATAATAGGAAGTGAAAACCATTCTGTCTTACGCTGTTAAAGACTTATGTCCAGAGAAGGCAGGGAAAGTGGAGGTTGTTTTATCTCCCCTTGCCCTCAGAAGTCCAATAAAGACAGGGGTGTTTCCCAGAGGGTTGTAGGAATTTATTCAGTTGATACCAGAGTTGAACAGAGACAAAATGTACCTGTGTATCTAGGGCTCTTAAAAGGTTCTTACAAAGGTTTTCCTAGGTTCTGCTAGTGGTAACAATTTTAAGTACAGGGAATAATCTTAAAACTCATAAAATGTATGTTCAGTGTTCAACACACTTGAAGCGACTGCAATCTGGACTTGGAGTCATTTAGTTTATACCATCAAAAAAACCCAGAATACAAGGCAAAAGGAAAATACACCAAAAACTGCTTGACCAATTGTGAGAGTGATAGGACTGGTCAGTGACACATGGTCTCAGTGGTTAAATTAAGAGCTTGGTTTCTCTCTCATTTTGGTTCCTCCAAGTACATTCCGCTGCTCTGAGCTGCACAAAGCCTGTCAAGAGAGGCTGCTGCAGCAGGGAAAGAGCATCACATGTCTCTGGTCTCTACTGGAGTAAATCCAGGCATAAGAACCTTTCCAGCAGAAAGTCTGTGGGGTAACATGGTGGACCTGGTGCAAGAACACCAACTGATGATTTCTACAAAGGTTCTGCATGCAATTGACATCGATTCTTGAATGTACATAGTGGCTTACACTTACCTTTCTGCCCAGAATTTCTTGATCATAGAGTCACTGGAAATACGGCAGTCCTACCCTTTCTTTACAAATTTTTGAAACAACAGTGAATGGATTGCAAGTAAAAGATGATTTACCTTTTATTTCTCTATCTAAACCATGCAGTGTGTGGCTTCAGAAACGCAGCCATCTTAATAAAACACTGCTATATTTACAATCTCTGGTTTCTTTATAATCAGCTTTGGGTTTTTTTTTTTTATTTTTTTCTTAGTTTGGTTGTGTTTTTTTTTTAATTATTATGATTAATAACTAAGCACCCAGCCTGTAGAGATGTCTCAAAAGTTCAGGAATCCAGAAGAACTTACCATTCTTTCTAGGGGTTACACAAAGCCTAAACAAATTTTGTCCTTTGGGGCTGGCATTGTCAGCAGTTACGCAGACAGTACACAGCTGACATGCTGAACACTGTCATAAATCCTCTTCATATCTTAAAACTATCATCTACTGAGCAAGGACTCCCACTTGGTTGACAAAATTGACATTTCCTATGGAAGAAACTGCAGGCAAACAGGAGAGACAGATTAATTATTTAGAGCAATGACTCCTATGAATGCTCTTCTTTCTCAAAAAAAGGTAAGCATTTCTCACTAACAATTTCCTTGTGGATTGGGGTGTCTGTTAAAGAGTGCAGGGATTTTTAATTAGACTCTTAAACTGACAATTTCTTTTTCAGTTCAAAAGGATTTGAATATTCAAATCCCCCAACTCTCTTTAAACAGACTGCCATGGCTGTGAGAGTAAGAGAAGTGGTGCACAAATATTCCTTACATTTTTTCTGGTACAGAAATGACAGTTGTAGTTGCTTTAAATAAATTACCACCCACAAGCTTTTAATTGTTTTGTTGTTGACATTTCTGCAATTCAATGTTGCTCAAATATATCTGCCTACCACAGCGTTGCTTATCCAGGCCAGGCTAATGATTTCAGACTCCAAGCACATCGTTTGCATCAATTGTAACACTCCTTTGTACTTTTCACGAGATACAAATCCAGTTTCCTCTCTACAATGAGAACAAATGCACAACTAAAGCTCAGAACTGCTTTGTTCTCTCTTTAATTTCTGAGTCCCCGCAAAGTAGGAAAAAAGTATTTTGTTTAAAAAAACCCTGAAGTCTTTTGTTTAAAACAAACAGAAAAACAATGAAAGGAAGAGCTACAGATGAAGTAAACTGCAATTTAAATGCAAGTCTTTTGAAAAGATTACTGATTTTTTACTTTAATAGATCAGACACCTATTTCAAGTTCTGGGTCATTTAAATTTCATTAAAAATACAATGCTATCCATAAATAAACAGTAACCCACTCCATGCCATCACACCCACGCATTAGGAGAATTTTCTCTTTCTCTCATCTTTGCAGATTCTCAAATGCCTGTTAGTACCTGTAACATTTCAGTGTGTCTTGAGGATCAAAAATAAATCTAGGAGGAGGATAAATCAAAGCGAGGGCTACAGTACATCCCAAAGGCACAGCTGCGGCTTCTGGATGAGTGACTTCCAACTATTCCAGCCTTGCACAGAAGTGTCTTTATGAAATAATTCCCAAGGGTTTACAGCAAGTTCCTATCTCAAACAGCACTGATGCTTCTGTCTAAAACATACAGAAACAGAGATTACTGCACATAGCACTTAGAATAGCAGAGAGGAAAAAAACAACAGTGAAGTTTTAACATTAAGCACTGATAGAGGATTACAAACAGATGATTGAATTTCTAACCTGAATATTTTACAGATAAACCAAAATTGATCTTTTTTTCATTTCTCTTGTTGCCTTTTGTTGCAGGTAATTATGACTGCCCTTCCCTCAGCCCAAGTAGTCCACATCACTACTTATGTTATCAAAGATGTTTTCCTATTCATAAAATTAAGGTAAAAGAAACAGTTATTCTCTGGTACTTCTGGCAGAAACAGGAGCTAAACCATATGGAAGCTGAACTTCTGATTCTCTCTCCAGCCTTTCCCTAAACAGTTACAGAAACCAAAACACACTAGAAGATTTTTCTTGAGTTCTGTATTTGGGGAATTGCCTAAATGCTTTAGTTTTTTCCATAAACAACTTATTCACTGAAACCCAGAATCCTGAGAACCACAAGCATTTCAAATTAAGTGAACAGCTGAGATGTTTTATTATCAAATACTTTTTTTTCATTATAAAATGTCATTTGTTTAGAAAATTGCTAACCTTTTAATTTAAGTCCAATATTATTACTATAATTATACTTATTACCACAGAATCACTGAGGTCTGATGAGAGCCCAGAATCCTAACACACCTCACTGACCAAAATGGGAAATCCTATAACAGACATTTGGGCAATTATCCATGTAGAGTTCGTTGCTATTGTCCCATAAAATAAGTTATTTGCTGCAGAACTCTGAACAGCCTAAAACCATGTCCGGGAGTTGCCGTGCTGAATCTGCAAGGCAGAGCATCTGCTTCATTGAAACAGAACAACGGAGACATCCAATGGACCCTCATGTTTATTACAGCTGATAATTTCTTCTTACCATTACTCATGCCCGTTCCACATCTCATATCACTGCATCTCCTGATCACTGATCTCCTGATTACCACATACTGTGTCTTCAGTCCCCATCCACCCTACCTCAGCTGCTCTCCACAGCAGAAAGGAAGGAGTTCCTGACACATGGCTGTCACATCTTCTCTGTTTCAGTTCACCTTGAAGTTCTCACACTTCATTGAATACTGTAAGTTCCATCCATATTAGGTAAAGAAAAATGTCTTTCTTTCCAATTTACTACCTGGTATTCCTTTAGATGCAATTGAACATTAGGATTTGGTTACACCATGGCTGGTTAATTCTTTCCTTCTCTAAGTGACATTTGCTACTGTCTCTTCCCAAACTCCTACAATTTTATACTCCTACAAGTGTTATAGAACACTTTTTTCCGTCTGTTAACGTGCCTTCTGCAGAAATACTCAGGTCAAATATTTCCTCCATATAAACTGAAGACTTCATACATTTACTTTCTGGATGTGAATGCTTAATCAAACAAAAGTGAAGGCAAAAGCTATGGGTTGAGATGGCTGTGACAACAAACATCACCCTGTAGGAGACGGCTCTCTGTGGCCTTTTCCCATGCTGCACTGTTGTTAGCATCAGCACCAATTCCACACAATAGTTATGGACATGATGGAGCCCCAAGATCAGCAATCTGATTACATTAGTATTTCCTTTCCATCTCATAATTAGAGTTGCTTTTACAATATTCCCAGGCAATTAATGGTAATGACGACTCTAAGTATTGCATAAATGCAGTCCCACAGCAAAAAGGATATGGCTTCTTTGCTTGTAAATTTCTTAGGAGAAGCACAAAAGAAACATCTTTACATCCTTGTTCAAGTAATACTCTCAATAATTAAATTAAATATAAAACAGATGAAAATTGGATGTGGGGATGGTGCTGTATATATTAGCTGTAAAGAGATCATTTGCTCTGAAAGACTTCTCTGGCTGATATGGGAAACTCCTCTCATTGAAGCATAGATAAAGATTGTAGAATTTAAAATATAAAATATAAATATAAATATAAATATAAATATAAATATAAATATAAATATAAATATAAAATATAGTATATAATAAAATAAATATAAATACAACATATAAATATAAATAAAAAATATAATATAAATATAATATAAAATTAAATATAAATAATTAAATATAAATATAAATATAAATATAGATAAAAATAAATTAAAATATAATATAAATATAAAATATAATATAAATAAATATAAAATTAAATATAAATATAAATATAAATATAAATATAATAAAATCTTTGCTTTTATTTTGGTTTAGTACATCATTTTTTGGATAAAGTACTGATGGCTGAAAACTATGCAGGTGCACTTAAATCAGGCTCAACTATAGCAGAAGCAAAGAGCTGATGTGCAGTGCAGAGGCAGGGCTCAGCAGAGTCAGAGCTCAAGGAACTTGAACATTCCAGCACATAGCTGATCTCTGCTTCTGTGATGCTGCATTTTGGCTTGTTAGGCTGCACTTTCGTTAACCCCAGAGAAAGTAAACATTGACTGAAACAAACAAGAACAAACGAACAACATTGTGTTGTTTACAATCCCAAAGAATTGTTCCATTTCTCTATGAATGAAATCGCTCAGTTTCTGTTCGACATAATGAA
>CM019236.1:1158694-1205034 GCA_009741485.1 Malurus cyaneus samueli | reverse complement strand
AGTAAATGGTTACCTATTATTAGACTAAATAAATGAAGAAGTTGCACACTGGATATGTTTATGTCACAGAAAAGAAATCCACTCGTATTTAAAAATAAAAATATTTGCATACAGGGAGGATCATTTAAGATAGATAGACAATACTTATGCAAATGCTCTTCAAATGCTGTTGCTGATATGTGATAAATATCATTAGCACAAAAAAACCTTTTCTTTTTGTTTTGTAGCCACTCTAAGGGGGAAAAAAAAAGCCTTTCACAATGTCTTATGTTTCTTCTAGGGTTATAGAAGGATGACTGTGTTAAACACAAATAAGCCAAGAGCAAACAGAATTAAATGTTTGCTAAAAACAAACATCTTTGAGGAAGATTGGGTGCTGCAGCCGAATTCCCCTCACCTTTACTCCCGGTCTTCATTTTCTGCCCCAGTTCATAACTGTGGCTTCAAGAGGAACCTGAGTTTGTGCCTGTGGCTTCTAGAAAAACCTGTATTTAATTCTGCTGGTGGTCAGTTCTTGTTTTTATTCTTTTTTTTTTTTTTTTTCTGTATTATTTCCAGAGCCAGAAGGTAAGCACAAGATAAAGAATAATGCACTCTCAAAACTCATTCGTGGATTAAAGAAAGAGGGAAAAATCCAGACTATAATAATTGAGAGGAGCTAAAAATGTGAAATATCTGTACAAGTGCAAGGCAGTGGGCAAAGAGCAAGGATAAAACATTGGGTGGGTATTGAGTAAAAATCTTAGGGGGATTTTTGGACTGCTCCCATCTCACCAGTCTGGAGGAAAGAGATTACTGTTCCTCATGTTAATCCTAGAGATGTTACTCCAGTGACTGCTACCCTGAATGCAGGGATGGGTCCTGAGAGGGAATTCTGTCCTTTTCAGTTGCAAAATAACCGAAATGCCCTTCTAGATGCTGTTTCTCTGTTGCTCCTGTCATAGCAGAGATAAACTGAAGATGAAAATAAGATATTCAGTAGTGAAAATTACACATTTCTTGTGGCCATAATAATGAAATAATGACAAAATATGCAAAGCAAGAGGAAGAAAGAAAAAAATATGTTCTTGAGAGCTATTTGCACCCTGGTGGAAAACTAATGAGACGTGCTACCTATGTGAGCCTCGCTTTTCATCCATGTACTTAGGAAATGTATATTTGCTTAACTTTCATTTTTATGAGCTCTTCCTTTTGAAGAAAGCTGATGAAGACAAACCGATTAACTCCATTTTTTGTGCCATTATGTGATTTTATTATGTTACGGGAATACCGCCTTGTTTGTGGAAATACAGCTTCCAGAATGATGAAACTTTCCCATTATGCTTATTTTATAAAGAAAAATAAACACAAGTTAATTTTAGTGCACTTTATACTAATGTATAGACTACCTGATCCTAGCTGTGTAAATGTTTCTTTCCAGTTTTTATTAAGTTCTGTAGGGAACAAATGTTGTGAGTATATTGTCCCAAATCTGCTTTGTCCCTCATGACTGAGAACCTTCCCTTGTCATTATTTTTGCCCTTTAGTGCCACTGAAAGGCACTTTGTGGTGTACAGCATAGATGTGTTGGTTTGTGGAAGCTGTCTGTCCTTTAGGAAGATTTTAGTGTCTGGAGGGTTGAAATGATACTCCCATTTTTTTTTAAATGAATGCAAATGCTTATAGAATTCTAGGAAAAGAGCACAGGTATCTGTTGGTCCACATGGATATATTCAACTGAACATGTGATACTAATGGTTACATTTTACTAATGGTGAAATTCGGCTCGCTAAACTGCATGCCCTGTATCACAAGGGGAGGAATATTAGAAAGATTTCTGTGTGCCAAGTAGAACAATTGCTGAACTGGAAAGGTGTTGGCTGCCCAGAGTTTCCTGAGTGTGGGGCAAGAGGATGGTTTTCCTTTTCTCTGCTCAGTATGGAAGCTCTTCCTGAAAATGGCTCTCTTCTTTCTCCAAGTCGAGAGTACCATGGTGTTGGTGAAATCACAGAATCACAGAATATTCTGAGTAAAACTACTCAGAGTAAAACAGTGAATAAACAAGTTTAAAAAGCCACATCTGCACATCAGTTCTGTATTCAGGTCAACAAAGGTGAATGGTTTCACTCATGAAGACCGGGAGTAAAGGTGAGGGGAATTCGGCTGCAGCACCCAATCTTCCTCAAAAGATGTTTGTTTTTAGCAAACATTTAATTCTGTTTGCTCTTGGCTTATTTGTGTTTAACACAGTCATCCTTCTATAACCCTAGAAGAAACATAAGACATTGTGAAAGGCTTTTTTTTTCCCCCTTAGAGTGGCTACAAAACAAAAAGAAAAGGTTTTTTTGTGCTAATGATATTTATCACATATCAGCAACAGCATTTGAAGAGCATTTGCATAAGTATTGTCTATCTATCTTAAATGATCCTCCCTGTATGCAAATATTTTTATTTTTAAATACGAGTGGATTTCTTTTCTGTGACATAAACATATCCAGTGTGCAACTTCTTCATTTATTTAGTCTAATAATAGGTAACCATTTACTATGTTCACACTTGCAGCATGAATACTGATAAGAAAATGTTGCACTATTTCTGCTGCTTGCTTCACTTCCAGCAAATCAGCCTGACCTCTCTGTCTTCTCTTAACCTTTTACTGTGAGTTCTTTTAAATAATGATTGAGGTACATGACTGATAGATAAACATGTTCTTCACCTCCAAGGGCTTTGGAGTGCCAAACAGGTCCTGGTAAACGCCTTTTTTTCCTACTGAAAAAATAAGCAGAAAATGGACCAGACTTATAAAGGTTATTTTTTCCTCTTCCTTTAAATTATTTGCCTTTTGAAAAAAAAGGCAAAAAGAAGAAGTTATTTTCTCCTATTGAAAGTTCTGGTTGTACAACATTGTCACAAACCGACAACGCTGGAGAGCTGAAGTTCATGAGCAACAGCATCCATAAATTTATGTTTACATGGGAAGGGGATCTAAAAAATGTGGAAGTATTTTTAAAGACTGCTCCTACCCAGGGAAATTTATTTTTATGCCACCATATCACCAGAAAAATCCTTGCATGTTCTGCTTTTGCAAACAGGGACAATGTTTCACATGGGAACATCACAGAACTAGAATTCCGTGCTTGCACTAGTGTCAGCCAGGGACTCCAGGGGCAATTTTAGTATGCCATCTTCCAGATGAAAGTCACAGCTGAGAAAGAAATGGGAGAGATGAAAGAAAAATTATGTCTGCTGAATCATTGTCATAAAAAGGAAAAAATTAAAACATTTTCCAAATGGTCAGGCTACTTTCCTGTCTAGTTCATCATAACAAGATGAACTTCCATCAGCTTAAATAGGGGCTTAATCATCTCATGGACTAGTTTATTTGTATATTGCTCCGGGAAATGTTTAGGCAACAGATGGAAAATAAATATAATGATGAACCTTGATTAATGTGGGATGATTTACAGTAGACTCAATAATTGTAATTCTTTGCTGGCTATAGAGCCAGTGTTGCCAGCAGAGCAAAAGCTGAGGGGAAACACCCTCAAATATCACATATCATATAAAAATAATTTCAAGGCAATTATTTACTGTTCAGAAGAAAAGCACTAATCTATAATTTCATAAAGGTGGTACTCTCATGCTACTCCCATTGTAGAAAAGCTTGTGTTTAAAAGATTAGTTTCATAATAATCAAAATGATCTCTCTACTGGAGGAATCTTGACTGGAGGTGCCTTTTTGGCTGCCTGAAATAAAGTGCCCCTTTTATTGGGCCATATCCCTATACATGGAACTTTAAAACATGCTTCAAAAGAAACTGTCTTTGCAACTTCAGTACAAGAATTGAGCATCAATATGAGCCAGGAGCAAGCTTTGCAACTTTATTCAGAATCTAAACAAATAGCTGTTTGGACAAATAAACTGTGCCCTAAACTATCCAGACAATTTTAATCCCAACAGTTTAGAGCTCCCACAGCCTCGGAGCAGGAGAGGAACAATTTCAGAGAGATCCACAGAAACAGACTGCTCCATCTTACTGTTGAGATCAAACCCTCTGAAAATTTTCATGTGAGAAGAACAGAATTGGACTTAATGTCAAATACATTAAGTGATCATAAACTGCAGTGATCATCAAATGCTCATAAAACTCCTTCTCTGTAATGAAATTGCACACTATATTTGTTCAAGATGCTAAGAATACCATGCACAACTGAATTTAACTACCACAATGTTGTGTCAAAGGGGAACGTGGTGTTTGTCAGAAATACATTGTATTTGCAGTTTATAACACACTGCATTCACTGAAAAAGGATTGCATTCTGGCAAAGAAGTCTTGGAGTGCCGTATAAAACTTCCTTTTGCAATATTGAAAATTGTAAATCCACTATAACTGGAAAATTAAAGTTGTTGCACTGAATTACTCATTTACATTTAAAAAATATTGTCTGGCTTTATGATTTAAGTGAGAAGAATCTGATCAGGTATTAAAAAAATGCAAAATAGGCTATTTGCTGGTCACTTTAGAGAGGAAGATTCTAATTCAGAGTGAGGTTATGATAATTATGTGTAATGTCTGCGTACCTATGTGGTTCACTGAAGTGTATTTCTCAATTCTATTAGCAATGAAACAGGTTTTCATTACCATAATTTTCTATTTATGTATCCAAGGACTCAACTATGGCATTTTGCACAATGTGATAAAGAGAAGCAATTCAACTGGGGGAAATTAGAAGTTTCAAAAACTGGAACTGCATAAATGTGAGTGAGTCTTACAGAAAAGGGAGCATTGGCCTTGACATGTCTCCTCTGGATTTCTTCAAAGACCATCCCTGGAGAGCAGACTGCTGGCAAGCTCTTCCACCGGCACATGCAGATGGTGCTCACCGAAAACACCCAGCTGGAACTGGCTTAATTTGGTACATAATGAAATCTCACAGCAAAAATTACAAATGAGAGTCTCTCTGGCAAGATTAAGAGCACATGTGTCAGTGCACTGGTGGGAGTTTTACATCCTGGGTACCTTCCTGAGACCTCCATGCAGGCGTGGGAAGAATTGCTGTAAGAGCAGGTAGCTCTTCTCTGAGCAAAGCAGGTGTAGAGCACATCTTGGATGCTATAAAGGGAACACATTTCCAGCAGCAGCAGCTCAGTGCTGAGACAGAGGCCGGTTTGGAGGACTTGGACACTCACATGCCAGAGGAACACAACTGTCAGACCAAGAAAAATTGAGAATAGCTCCTACACAATGTTTTACATTTTTATTTCTATCTAATGGTAGATAGTCATCATCACACAATTTATCATAATTTACAATAATCACCATCGCCTTATTTCTGAGAAATCATTGCCTCTTTTTGAGAATCTTTAGGACAGCAGATTGAAGCACCAGAATCTACAGCTTCGGAGAATATATTTAGAGGAAAGAGGTCTTTGCAAAAGGGTCCTTAGTACCATTTATTTAAATCTCTCTGCAGGATCTGAAGAAACCTAATATGTCCTTCAGTTTTATCAAGTTAGTAGCCATTTCTGTATGCCACATTTCAGAGCTTTCCAGCAATACAACAATGAAACACTTTACAAATGGATGCGTAAGTTGTTCTACGTCTGGAAAATCCAGTCCACATCTGATTCTGTATCTGGCTCTTAAGATTCTTCCAGGACCAGCTTTTGAGCCCACAGGTACCTACAAACACACCACTGCACTTCCTTGTGGGTGTTTCTTCTTCATGATGATGATTTCTGTGGTGGGGATGGGAAGGGTATGTCATTGAAGAAGGAATGGCCAAAAGCATTTACACTTTCTAATCTATATTCGCTCTAGTTAAAAACAGAATTTCTTCTTAATCAATGTTGAATGTAAATAAGCATGCATAACTTTTCACAAGCACTGCCATAACCCCATTTTCTTTTGTTTTTTTATTTAATATGAAGGACCAGGCCGTTCAGTTCATTGCTGACACTCCTTGTGCCGGTACATCCTGTGGAGCAATGTCCTTGTGTCTGTGGGTGTCAAAAGGCACAGAAGGTGTAACTGAACTCTGCAGCACGCTGCCACTGTGGTGCCCCCACAGCAGAGTCCAGGGCACGCTCTGTGGGGCGATTCTGGCCCCTCTGGAAGTGTCTCAGGGAGCTGATGAGCAGCTGTGTGGAGCTCCAGCCACACCAGCGCTGCAAGGGAGTTGAGAGGCACAGCAGCAGAGCACGAAGCTGAGGCAGCACCCAGTGCTTGGGTGTGCAACCCTCATTCGTGTGAGGGCTCAGACTCCCACCTAAGGAAGTGTCTGTGAACACAGAGTGTGCAGCAACGCGGTGGGGCAGTGTCACCCTCTCATTCCTCTGCTGTCCCGGCTCATGCAGTATCCACTGAATGGATCCATGTCCCAGACATCTGCAGGTGGGCAAATATGACACTGAATCAGTCCTCCTAACCCTTAAACAGAGGACACCCCGGGGTCCCCTGAGGTCTCCTGCATGCAGAGGGCTGCATGCCGGGATCCCCGTGAGAGGGGACATTTCTCAGGGTTGCTCCTTGAGGCTGGGCGATTCCTTGCAGCTGCACATTCTCATAAATGATTAGTTGCATGCTGAGCTTTGAAGTCTCAGGTATGCAATACTGAGGAGTGATTGAGCACATGAACTTAGACATGAACTGTTGACCAAGCTTGAGACTAACTCTGGAGCTAGAGTTTAGTTTAGTTCTCACCTAAACTCCTCTGTGAGAGGACATTTAGCACACAAGGAGGTCTTGTCTGTATACCATGGTCCAATGGAAGAATCTCCCTGACCCTTCTGTCAGACCCTGTCCTCTATGCAGTAAATAGTCAAGCACACCGTGACATCAAATGTTGTTAATCCATTCTCACCTTTGCCACTGAACTTTGTAAACTCACTACTTTATATCAATAAATTAGATTGTTGCTTCTCTCTTATGAGTGTAGTACATCACTCCATCCATGACACACAGAGAATAACAGATGAATATGGGGCACCATCATTTCACACAGGTGGATAAAAGGTGTAAATCATATAGCCACCTCTAGTAATTTTTTGCGTGGTTCAGTCCTGAATACGGGAGAAAAGCACTGTGTAAGATCTTATTCAGAGGCAATTATGTTCCTCCATCAGCAATGTGGCACAAGTGGATATACAGTAGCTGCACAACATATTTTTATTGTTTGCAATAGCAGTAACTATTATACTCTGAAAACCAGAAAGCAGCAAACAAACACAGTGCACTTCAGGACTGAAGACTGAGAAAGGTGCAGCAGCATTTCAAACACCTCTATAGCCTGTGTTACCTGGTGCATGGTCAGCTTTGCCCATCTCCTGGAATCTATACTGGACGTTATCCCTGCTGCCCATCATTTTCTCCAGGGAGAAGTGTTCACTTCAAAGTTCTTTGTGCCAGATTGTTTAGTCTGTGCTTTTGGAGGACACAGAGTGGACCATACAAAATATATGGGCAGCCTTAAGTTGCTCGTTCTGTGTTCAACATAACCTATTGCTGCAGAGATTGTGGCTGGAGTACCTAATCCCCTCTGTCCTCTCTTCAGCCTTATTTTTGTGTTGGAACCTCCAACTCATTCCCATGGATCTCATCCCCTATGGATCATCTCGGGATTGCAACTGCTGTGCAAAATGTGTCACAACTGCAGGGGCACTTTAATTGGATACTGCTTCTTATGTGTTATATTGAACTTCTTTTTCTTCAGACAAATGCTTGCTCTTGACTCTAAGACTGAAGCAGTGATGAAGATCATGAGCTGAAATGAACCTTACTGAGTGTTATAAGGGATTACTAGGGAGAGAATGGGATGCAGTCATGCATGGCAATCTAAAGCCTTTCAAAATAAAGATCTTTAATTAGGCATGAAAGCCAGAGAAAAGCCAGGAAAGTCTACTTGATTTGCAAAAATCTTTGTATAAAAAGAAAATACTAACCTTCCATTTAATCAAGGAATAATCATTATAAAAAAAAAAAAAAAAAAACACCAACAGTGAAAAAAGTGGGCCACCCTGGAAAAGGAAGACTGTCTGTAAGGCAGAGAAAAGCTTTGGAAATTTTAAACTAGCAGTAAAGCTACATTCTGCTTTTCATAAATCATGAGTATCAGCAGAGACAACATTAGAGCAGAACACCTGCTTATTAGGCTACTGGTAAAAACACATTCATTGCTGTCATGGTTTGGACCCTGGCCAAATGCCAGGCACCCACAACAGCCTCTCACTCGCTCTCCCCTGCCACAGCTGGGCAGAGAACACAAAAAAAAAAAAAAAAAAAAAAAATTAAACAAGGGCTCATGAATCTAGATAAGGACCAGGAGAAAATATTTCAAGGGCAAAACAGCCTCATCTTAGAGCTACAAAGTGAATTTATTATTAACAGAGGAGGACAATGAGAAGTAAAATAACCCTTAAAGACACCTTTCTTTCCCCAACCCCTCCCTCCCTCCCATCAACAGCACAGGGAGGAGGGCGTGGGGGTTTTGCTCAGTTCATTCTGGGATCTTCTTCCACTACTCATGGAGAGGAGTCCTTCCTCTGCTGTGCCTCGGGGTCCCTTCCACCGGAGACAATTCTCGGTGAACCTCTCCAGTGCGGGTCCATCTCACAAGTAGCAATCCGCCCAAAACCGCTACAACTGCTAATCTCAAAAGAGAATATTATTGTGTGTTATTAAGTTACAGCATAACATAAAAAAATGATAGGAACACTTCACGCCTATAAACATCACAACAGCAGCTCTTCCGAGGAGGCAAGTAATGTCTGCAAAAAATGCTGAAGAAACAGATATGGTTTTCCCCATCTTGCTTGCCTTTAAAGAGGTGAAATACGTATGTATATCATGCATGTTAGATACATATATATACACAATAAATTTAGGTGACAAAATGGGAGAGGTAATGCTCCCTTGAGAACTTTTTCTTGTTTTGCTATTCAGTGAGCCTTGAATTAAGTCCTTTCTGATGGTAGTTAGCCTATGAGTAGCGGTGCTACTGATTCTGAAGCACAACTGGTTCTGCCTGAAGCAGAGAGTTCTGTAGCCTGCCTAAGGGTTCTCGTGCTATTATGGGTTCTCATTAATCTATTTTTATGTTACCCCAGTTTTTATTCTAGTAATGGAATAAAAGACAAATGAGTGTATGAGTTACAAGTACTCTCACAGAAGAGGACCAATATCTTCAAGTCACTGTTATATAAATAAGAAAGAGATTTAAATCAAATTTGGAAACTTACATGTATTTTTTCTGCCTCTCAAAATTATTCCCCCTATGCAGCAAACCCCTGCCCTGCAGTCAGAATGGCATTCTGCCAACACCATACAAACTGAATAAAATGACCACAGTGAAACAGGGGCCAAGAAATGAATGCTGGCTTTTGGAAGAGTACAGGAAGATGATGCACACACCTGTGTCCTATGGTGGGAGATCATGGGGAGGTCAGAAAGCAGACAGCAAGATGATAAAACAGCAGCACAGCAGCCTTGGCTCGTGTGTCTGAGCGCAGTGTGTCTGAGGGGATGGTGGCACAGCCACAGCTGCCACACCAGGAACAGGGACAGAGCAGCCCACGGACAGGAACACACCCTGCAGTGCACAGCCTGGCAACACTGCTACAGCACAAACACACAGCTCCCAGAGAAACCTGCTCCTCAATAAAAAGAGCAGAATGAAATAAAACAGAGCTCCAGGATATCAGATTTAAGTACCCTCTGTGTGAACATAAATCTTCAGGAAAAGCTTCTGAGAATTTTTCTTCCATTGCAAAAGAAGACTAGAGAAATTTTTGTCATTTGTCTGAAAAAAATGATGCTTCTGATAAGCATATCAGCCAGCTATCATTCACATTTCACAGCTGCTCTGGTAGTCTTGGCTGCTCACTCCCTGCTTGATGAACCTCTGACAAGTCTTAAATGCTCTGCAGTGAATGAACAAGGTGACCACTTCTATTAGTTCTTTGCAACACAGTTGTGGGAGATAAAAGGAAAAACAGCAAATATTTCTGAAATATTACATATACAGCTTGAGCTTCCACCAGCACCCAACCGACTGTAATCCATAAAGTTTCTCAATAAGTGGAAAATGAAGATTCATCTCAACCCAGAAAAAGGAAGAAACAAGATTTTTGCTCTGTGTTTTTCTTGCTTGTGAGCTATTTCAAGCAATTTTTCCTTGGCTGTGTGACCTCAGAAACTGTTCATTCTTCACAGCTCCCAACTGTGGGAATCCATTTTTTTCTGTTCAGTCTTTCTGATTTTTCAATGTAAGTTTCATTTTTTCTAATCTCACTGTGTGTTCCAGCCATATAACATGTATATTTTAGAGTGAAGACCTATGTTTTTATTCTAGGTTGGAATTCAAATCCTATTGCCACAGGAAGGAGCCTACTTCTGCACTGACCCACTGACATTTTCTCTGTTGGTCTGCTCCCATCCCATATCATAATGAAAATATCAATGGGTCAGTGCAGAAGGAAATATCATCCCATTCCTTTATATCACAGTGAAAAAGAAATATATCAGATCACAACAGATCTGACTAGAAACATCTTTTTTAATGTTTTCTGTCTGAAGACTTAGAGAGCACTACAAAAACAACTTTTTTAGACATCTATCCATACCAGCACTTTGTAGAAATATTCACATACTCAGTTCATCTTGACATTGAAGTTACTCGAGAATCCTTCTCTTGCCAAGTATGAAGATGATTAAGAAGCTGGAGAGTTCTTCAGCACAGAACTTCGTGTGCTTTCCTCAGTGCAATACACAAAGGAAATGCACAGTAAGGAAAGAGTCTCACAAAGTCTCACTTCTCTGCCAGGAGCATCCCAACAAGATGCAGGGCCTGCAGTAGGCCTCCCATGCAGCAGGCGAAGGTATTTTGTGATAAGACAAACCTTAGCAAAACAGCCCACTAAGATCCTTCGTGCAAAACATGCAAGAAATGCTTTCCTGTGAGCTCCTAATATATACTTAACATTATTATTATATATTAATACGTACTTAATAGACTTGGAAATTGCCTGCACACAATGAGCAAGGCAGGTAAACAAAGACACAGTAAGCTGGATTCATGTGGCGTTACCTTCAGCGATCACCTACATGTTGGACAGTGTTTGCCCAAGTGACCCAATAAATCCCTGGGGAAAAGGGAAGCAGACTTTTAAGCTTTTACAACATATTGCCTCCTGAAGATTCGATTTCCCTGCCCGTTACTTCAATACAAAAAATAAGACAGGAGGTGAACTCCCTTCTGTTCCATTAGGAGGTCTCTAGTTTGGATAATGTGTTATTTCATTAATGAGGCAAAGATCATAATATCTACAAGGAGCTCAACAGTTTTCAGGTCAGAAAGCTGACAGGGAGCCTTGCCTCTACCAAAGTGTGAATTGATGTCACCTCTTATGAGACATGAGATAGGCTTGCTTAAAGCTGAGAAGCATATATGCCTCAGGTTGGTGATTCATCACGCCTTCCATTGCGTAAGTACACAGGAGAACCAGATGAGCACATAAAGGATGTCTTCACAGTAATATTTTTTAACTTAGAAAATTAGAGGAGTGTTGGTAAATAATTGTTAAATCATCTCAGCTCTGAAATGCAATTTAAACACACTAATTATTTGATAAATATATGATCATACAACTATTTGAATATTGATACAGTTGAAGTACACAGTTTAGGACAGATTTGAAGAGCAGAAACACATGCCTGACAAGTTCTGTTATGGTCAGTGGAAAAGCAGTTAAAACATAGATTTTTTTTCTTATAGAAACTACATAAAATTTTATATTCTTTCATGAAAATATAATAGACCCTTTAATATCCCACCAGGATTATCTTCAGTACTGTCAATAAAACATTTTCTTTGAATGTACAGCTGTAAAATTGTGAGATTCTCCTCAAGAATGTCAAAGACTTAAAGCCTTAAGGTTGAAATTACATTTTTGTCAATAGAATATTTGAATTTCTAAGAGTTTCGTATGATAGGTTTTCTTACAGAAGAAGGCACCTATGACTTCCTCCCATACTTTTTTTCCCATGGAGTTACTTGTGTCAGGTGCTTCAGCAGAAGGCAGGACACTTCTACAACCCTCTCCAGAGGAGGATGCTGCACCGTGAAAGAAAATAATGTCTCCCAGACTCTGTCGATTAGCTTAGGTCATAAAGCTTTTTGCTTCTGTAATGCTAAAAAGATAGTTTCTTCTTTAGGAAGAAAATTACTTTATTCCTAAGTTCTATATCTTCAATTTCTTTATGAGAAATATTGAAGGTTCATATTTCTATTACAGCAGGGAACCAAGACAGAGAACTTCCCAGCCGCAGTAAAATCAAAACTCGTCTGCTTTAGTTCACTATTTCAACCCATAAAAACACACCATCCCAATACAGGAACAGGTGCAGTTTAGAGCACAGGCTAACATTCATTTTATGTGCTCTGCTCCCCAGCCATTCTTTTTGGAAAAACACAATAGTAATGTAATGCACTTTTCAAATAATTTCTAACATATATGGCATGATATTATCTATAGCACTACTTGGTGGATAACTTCATCAGTTTTGACTCATCACACACAATTAAATTTTAAGAAATAAAAATAAAAAGGATTAAGCAGCATATAAATGTTCTTGCAATGACTAAAGCGCCCTCTACTTAAAGTTGCATTTGCATGTTACTGTGCAACTCCATCCCTTACAAATATTCCCTATTAGTTCAGAATCAGAAAAAGAAACTCACTTTCAGGAACCAGTAACACTCATTTACACCTCAGCTCCTGGAGAATGACCATCCCTACTGTGCCACTTCACCTGATGAGGACTCTTTATGGCCACTTGCACCGATAAACAGCTCACAGTGACATTGCCAGGAGCAGCCTTCAGGCCAGGGCCATTGCAGGGGACCAACCTGTTTGGTATGCCTGTGATCATTAATGCAGCCAGAAATCCACAGCTTTTCAGCCTCCTATTCTAAAAATCCTGGAGAAGTCAGAAAAACGAAAGCTTCTAAAAAGGCAGATTTTCTTTCTTCTTTCCTATTAATGTATGCAATCTGGAATATATTATTGACTCACAATCCCTGCTGCATGCAGACATCCATGGGATCAAGTAGATAAATTGTCGCATTGGTATTGAAAGAGACTGCTTGGGTTCTTAAGAGCTGCATGTGGCAAGTGACAGGATGCAAAAGTGGATCATAAAGTGACAGGAGTGAAAATATGACAAAACCCAATCCCTCTCCCAGTCTCAACACTCAAAACACTCAGAGCTTCAGTACAAAGAATGTGTAAATTGCAAGGCAAATATCCTGTGCGGTGCACAGAGAAAGCAGATGGTGGAGGCACTTCAGCCAGAAGGCACTGGTGCTGGAGACCATCAGCAGCTGTGGCAGCAGGGTGGTTTGTTTGGGCTGGTGTTAAAGGCTACCTTCAAACCGCCACGGACATAGTGCCTGCTCACCACGGCATTTGAAGATGATTTGAATCCTGTTGTTGTTAGAACACATGTTAGTGAGCTGTATCCTTCCCTGCTTTGCTCACTGTCTGCCATAAATAATCGTAAATCTGCTCACAAGGTTATTTTGGCAGCAACGCCAGCAGTACTGCTGTACTCAATTGAGGTTTTTCTAAACCAACGCTATCACAGCTCCTCACCTCTAGAGCTGACATAAAATAGCATTAAATGTTCTCTCACAAAGTGCAGAATATGTGTGATGTTTACTCTGTCCCCCTGGTATTTGTACTAGGGTGATACCTGCACGCATACAATGCTGTGGGATGTAAAGGTCTTCAGACTCTGCACATTCTCACTTTTTCTTTTCTGAATAATTCCCTCTCACTGTATCTGAGCACTCCTGTGATGCAATACTTACTGCGAGCATTGCTCAAAATTCTATGACAAAATCATCTAAGTGTTTAATGTCTGCTGAATTAAGAATCCTGTCCCAAAATTGGTAGGATGTATACACAGGCATCCTCTCAGTAGTAATTACAAAGGATTTCATTCTTGTTTGGTTGATTTCTGGGTTGCTTGTCTTGGTTTTTAAACACAGCCAAAGGGAATTAAAGAATTGTCATATAATAAATTTTGAACCACGAGTATTCAGCAGAGAAATAGGTACTTCAAAACATTTATATCCTTGATTAACCAGGGGAACAATCTTACTTCCTTCAAGAATAAGAGTACTTCTTAAATATTTATCCACTGTCACTGCACAGCTGGTTAGCAGCACTCTTTTGCAGAGCCTAGCTCTTTACTGAGAAAGATAATACCGAATTTTTGAGCTTAAAAGAGGAATGTCAAATTATGCTGCTTTAATTACATTGCCTTTGAAAGGTTAATGTTAATGTAATTAAGTGCATTTTAGGACTGAAAGCATCTATGACATATGTAAGATGAGGAGGTGATCTGTGACAGCCAATAGGGCCTTGCTAAGAGCAGATCATTCCTGACCAATCTAGCGGCCTTTTGTGATGGAGGGACTGCAACAGGCTAAAAGGGAATCAGGACCAATGTCATCTATCTAGATTTCTGTTGGGCCTTTGGGATGGTCCCACAGGACATGCTCATCTCCAGATTGGAGGGACATGGATTGTTGAGTGGATAAGGAATTGGCTGGATGGACACAGCCAGAGAGTTGTGGTCAGTAGTTCCATGTCCAGGTGGAAGACAGGGATAAGCAGTGTCCCCCAGGGCTCTGACTTGTGGCTTGGACTGAGTGCACCCTCAGTTTGCAGGGGACAGGGACCTCAGCAGTGCAAGTGACACAATAGAAGGATGGGATGCCATCCAGGGAATCTGGACAAACTTGAGAACTTGAAATCTCACAAGGTCCCATAAGGCCAAGGGCAAGGTTTTGCGCCTGGGTCAAGGCAATCCCAGCAGACATGAGCTCAGGGCTGGAGACAAACTCGCTGGGAAGAACCTGAAGGTTCTTATGGCTGAAAAGCTGGATATGACCCAGCCATGGCACTCCCAGCCCAGAGAGCCAAACGTGTCCTGGGCTGCATCCAGAGCAGTGTGGGCAGCAGGGCCAGGGAGGGGATTGTGCCCCTCTGTTCTGCTCTGCTCAGACCCCACCTGCAGGGCTGCATCCAGCTCTGGGGACCCTGCACAGGAAGGAGATGGAACTGCTGGAGTGGGTACAGAGGAGGCCACAAAGATGATCAGAGGGCTGCAGCACCTCGCCTGTGAGGACAAACTGACAGAGCTGGGACTGCTCTGGAGATCAGAAGGTTTTGTGGAGATGTTACAGCACTTTCCAAAGCCTAACAGGCACTTATGAGAAGGCTGCTCAAGAGCATAAAGGCAAGTGACAGGACAAGGAGGAAAGGCCTTAAGTTGAAGAAGGCTATCTTTAAATTAGCCATAGGGAAGGAACTCTGCACAGCGTGGGTTTTAAGGCACTGGGAAAGGTTGCCTGGGGAAATTGTGGATGCCCCATCCTTGGAGGTGTTCAGGGTTGGACTGGATTGGGCTTTGAGCAGCCTTGTCCTCTAAGAGGTGTTCCTGCCCATGGCAGGGGAGTTGGAACATGATGATCTTTAAAGTCCCCTCTAGACCAAACCACTGTAGGATTCTATGATTTGATGGCTAATACATGAAAAAAAGCCTCTCTGATCCAGGAGCTTATGAAGCTTCTTTCCTACCTGACTGTTTTTCATATTATAAATATACGTTTTTGTATAAGCCAAACTAAAGATAATATTGAGTCCTCATTGGGCTTCTCAAATAACCAGTCTGTACATGCCATCTGCCATAACATTATTATAGAAGGCTATTCTATAAACTTTGCCAACCAATTTACATTTCTTTCCCTCATGTACCTCTTCCAGACTTTAAACCAAGTAATTCCCTGTTTTAGAAACCCCATCTGCCATCTTCTGTCCTCTCTTCTTTTAAAAGCCTCTTCAAAATGTTTTTACTTAATCAGACCTGAAAATGCCAGTCTGCCCTTTTAAGATATAGTATGGTAATTTATTTTTGTTAAATCTATAAATTATGCATCACTCATCTATGCCACAATCTATGCCAATTGCTCTTGGCCATTTTCTCACATTCTACTAGGTTTCTAAATATTTTTTAGTTCTCTCATTTTTCACCTTATATCATGGAATGAAGTTCTGTGAAGTTTAATTATCTGAAAAAGTGTTTGCTAGAACCAAACATGAGTTTGCACAAGATCTGAATAAAATATTACCTTTGCCTGAAAGAACTACTGGAATAAGTGGGCTTTTCAAATATAAATATTTACAGTATTATGATGTTTATTCTATAAAAAAGCCCACACATGTTTGTACTCTTCCATCAGAGCTGTTTGAAATTTGCTCTTGTTTCACATCTGAAGGGGCCCTGCATGGCCCTGCATGGTAAACAGTTAAGCCAATGTTTTTCCAACATTACTATCTATCTCCAAAGTATGCTCCCTCTCCCAACAGCACTGCTTTTCTCTCAACTTTGATGCAAGACTGCTAGTTTAAGTACAAAAGTACAGAATTTTAAAAAACAAATTAGAAAGAGAAGATTAAAAGATTACTGCCATAAAAAGTTTAATTTGTTTCTAGGCATTTACTAACCAAAATTCATGTATAATTTGCTCCTATACAACCATGCTGCATTTCTCCAGGAATTAAAACCTCCATAACAGTGAAACCACTCCAAAGGACTGAGGATAAGAAATATTCCTATGATCTTCTCATCTCTGAGCACCACCTGAGCAGAGCTCCTGCATGAGGTAGCCCAGAGGAAAGCACTCAGCAGCTCACAAATACAGCAGTAGATATGCTCATCTCACACAGCCAAGGATCCACACAACCCTGTGCAGTGCCATGATCTTTATCTGGCTTACCTAGCACAGTGAAAATCATGGATTATTTGGAGACTATTTTCTGGGAGGCTAAACCAAGTAGGATCCAACATGGATAATATTGAAGTGACTCTGCCAGAAAATTACATCTTTAACATATACACTTTTCATAATATTGCATGTGTAATGAAAAATGCAGGAGGACCCCAAACATGATTTCCTGCTTTCCTTGCTCTAAAGAACGTGTTTAGGGAGGATTTACACACACACGCCATCATGACATGTTAAAGATTTTCATACAGCAGAGATGACTTCTACTAGTGAAATAACAAAGAAGAGACAGTTGAAACAATTTTATCCTCATCTACATTTAAAGTTCAAAAGCATTTCTCGTTTATAAATTTTAACTTCTTTCCTTATAAGTCCCTATGATGAAAATGCCAGGTTCCTCCAAGGACTCAGTCCTTGCTCAAGTGCCCAGAATTCCTGGCTGCATACTGGACTACTTGGCTTGTTTTCCTGAGGAAATCCCAGGTTTTACATTTCTTTTGTTTGAACAGAAGATCACAGAAAGCCAGACAAACTGCACTGTTACAGGTATTAAAACTGAAGTGCACTTGGTGACTGGCTCCCTGTGCTTCATAGTATGGAAGTGATAATTATTCCCTATTTTAGTGAGTCAGAATCCGGTATATGCAGAGTAACAGAAACACAGCTATCTCAAGCTATAGCACAATGTAGGGAAACTTGATGGTCCAGTAGTACTTTTCCATTGGCTATTTTTAAATTAAGAATCACATATATGTTGTGAAATTATAAACTAAAACACACTAACACATTGCAAAATTGTCTGTTCCACAGACTCAAAGGCGACACCATTCACACACATCCGTGCCTCACACAGCTTTTACTTAGACACACATACACCAGAACCACACAGGAAATACACAATTTCACCATCCATTCCACCACATGAGGTCTGGCTACTTGGCTAACTTGTGCAGCTTTACTTTAAACATAGACAAAGTATTTAGCTTTTACCAAAAACCAGGACAAGCCTCCAAGGCTATTATCCCAAATATCTCCATCTGTTAGCTCTGCAGGCTTTCTGACTTGGTTGATATGAAGCAAACTCCTCCTGTCATCAAGATCATTAATAAAACAGTCATGCATCAATCACCAGACATGAAGCAAAGTTTATAAGGTGAGCAACTTTAAGCCGTCCCTAACGGTAATGTACAAGATTTGTACAGTGCCAGAATAAAAATTAATAATGAGCTGCCATTAATTAACAGAGATCTTATAAGTCTGTCCAGGTAAAAAAGTTCTTGAAAGAGGAAGATGAAGAAAAAGCACTTGCAAAATAAGGAGAGAAATACAGGAGCAAAAGCATAAATGAAAAACAATTAAAAACTTTACCAAATTAGCAAAATTAAAACAAATAAAGAATCTGCAGGTCACAAGGAAGAAAATATATAAGAATCTCTCTAAGGAACAGATTAAAAGTGCAAGCTATCCAAAATGAAGAGAAAACTATGCAAGATAACTGCAGAAAGAAGGGAAGAAGTTTATTGGGAAAATTTACAAGATTGATTAAAAGACATCCTAAGCCTTGTAGAAGATGAAAAGAAAATTTTCCCATCCTGAGCCAATACAGATGGAGAGAAAAAGGAGCAGATGTGCCTTTTTTGTCTTTAATACAAAGTTAAATTGTGCAAAACACTGATGAGCATTTTACATTGCTATTTCTCCTTCTGTACTTTTACATGATGAGCTTTTGAAACTGGTCAACAATTATTTTCTTCTTCCACTTCATTATGGAAAACATGTTAACTGCAAAAATGATTAAAACATTCCTAGAGCACCAGTCTCACAAAGTGCACTAAAGACTAAGAAAAAAAAAATGTCCTACACTTTCTGAAGCACCAATGCTGCAGATATATGAAGTACCTGGTTTTACCAAAAATTGTTATTCTGCCTGAAGTTGCGCAGCAGAGTCAGGAGTTTGTGTACAAGAATGACCAGTAATAAGCTTTGCTGCCCTTTTCTCATGGACAAATAAGAAAAGAGAAGAGTTCATAAAGGTGCAGGTGTATGCCTGAGCTCCTGAAAGGCCAGTGCTGGTTCTTGCTACAAAACAGATCATTCTGCTGCTTTCACGTGACACAGAGAACAACAGGCTCTCTAAAGGGACTATTAGTAAATTAAAATATAATATAATCTACAAGGCTCAACATTTCTAATAACATAGAAAATGCTGTGTTGCATAATTCCTTAATATAACTATCATTCCTTAATACTGAAATGCTCTTAAGATGGACCAATTGATTTTAAATAGCTGGGTTTCTTGAACAGCAAGGAGTTTTAGTAGTTTGCTTGCATTAATCAAAAGGGAAAAATTGGAAACACCTCCTAAAAGTGAAAATTCCATTCCCTGTAGTATTCCATTAGAAGGAATCCTCAGACTTCAAATAAATCTCCCGCACTTACCCTGAGGCACCATGATCTGTGCTGTTTGACCTGTGAAAATGGTCGCATCCTAATTTTTTTTTATTTTTTATATCAAGCTGCAGTTTGACCAATTCTTTATGTCTGTGCCACTTGGTATCTGTTCTCCACTTTTGCCTCAGGGCTGGTAACTGCAGCAATCTCTTTTGAGACCTGTCCTTTTGGGAGAAAGACAAGTCTTGTAGCAAGCTGCAGATCAGATGTGACACTTCTGAAACTGCACAAATTGCACAGGACTGACAAATGGGGCTGTGTTTCCTCTAAGGAAGGTTTTCACCTTGCCCAGGCTGGCCTGGCCCTCATTTTTAGCCCTTCAGGTAGAGGTCACCAACAATTCTGGTTACACCTAGGATGTATTAGTGAGGAGTGAAGCACGGTGAGACACTGAGGAATCAGGTCACGAGGCGCATATTTCAGAGAATTCATGCAATTTCCACAATGCATGCTAACCTCGACACCATAGGCATGTAAGAGAGCTAAATGCTTATGATTCATGCAGATTTACTGCTGAAGGCTTTTCAAACTTTATCCTCCCTTCATTAAGTGGATTCAAAATCTGAAATATAAAATTTAAAAGTTCAATATAGAAAGGATTTTGAAAGTTTTTGCGCAGCATTAGCTAAACAATGTTGTATTCCCTCACGTCAGAAGAGGCCTAAAGCAGCCCATAGCAACCAATCCCTCAATTACAAAGAGCTTTGTCAAAGCTATGCATGTCACAAGGTACCCAAGTACTCAGAGATTATGGGGTAATGCATCTCTGTCCCCATGGTAATTAAAAAATGTGCCTGTTAGAAGGACATGTAGACTCCAGCAGCAGCAGATGAACCAGCCAATTCAAGACAAAAAAAGAGAGTGAGTGTGCATGATCTTTCTTCTCTCATTCCTGCACATTCAGCTCACAGAGCTGCTCCCTGCACACACCTGCTTCGGCAACCTTCCAGAGAGCCCATTTAAAACATCCACAAAATCCTCTTTCCTGCTCAATGCAGCGCTTCTCCCAGAAGTTCAGTGCGCTAAACATAGTTATTAGAGATTGAAAACCTGTGAAAAAGTTCAGATTTACATTTTTGAAAACTGTCCTGGAGCAGCAAGCCCGTTTTGAGGATATGAGAAATATGTAAAACTAGGGCAGACACTGGGAATTAAACAGCCTGGAGACACATTGGATAAGCACAAAGGTACCCAGAGGTGTCAGAGGGACATAAACCATTAACCCATGGATTAAGGGTAAGTCAAAGCTGGCAAATGTCACACGGGACCAACAAAGAACAGACAGAGGAGTCGATTCACCGCTCAGCAAAGCTCTGGCACTGAGTGTGCTCGGGTGTTTGTCAGGTCCCTTTCCAGAGGCAGCTGCTGTGACAAAGCAATATCCACAGCGTTATCTGCAGCAGTCTCCTCTGCCTGTCTGCTGAGCCCTCACTCTGGATAATGCGAGGAGGAGAACAGCCCAAATTAAACAGGCAGGCAGCTCCTTCTCCCTTACCAGTTTGAATAAATGACAGCTCTGCCCAGCAATATCAGAACCCAAATCTATATTAAATTTTTGCCGATATCTTTTAGAGCAGCAGTTTCATTTACTGAAAGAGAGGGAGGAAATCAAAGGAGAAAAATTAATTATACAGGCTGTAAGGTTTGTATTCACACTGCAAGGAGCGAAGTACCTTGAAGAAGCCAAAGAGTTGTCAGGCAATGAAGAAGAAACATGCAAGATGGTTTGCAGGTGAAGAATAAGGCAGAACAGCTCAGGATAACAAAATAAGAACCCAACTCCTGTAGATGAAGCCAACAGTGCTAACTGGCCAGCATAAGCAATATAAGGTCAAATTTAAAAACTTCATCACTTTGTTTTGTGTTATCTACCCGTTCAGAGACAAGATCAGTATTCCAAGAGAAAGCAGGACTTGTTTGGGGGATATGGAGACCAAAAAAGTGAAAATTTAATCTTGGCTGAAAAGTGTGTTCTCATTTTGCTCCTAGTAGTGAATGACAAGACTCACAACATGAAAATTGTAACACTAGATGCAAAATCATGGTATTTCACCTGCTTCAACTCAAGCAAATCCACTACAAGAGCACAGTCAGGCAGCTTAGGGCAGGTTTTTCATAAACCTTTAAAGATTAAATTGAGGAAAGTCTGGCCCTATAAACAGTTCCTATTTCAGTTTCTTTTCACTAACAATGTTAGCATATTAAATGCAAAAAACACTTCAAATGAAAGGTAACACAAACTTTCAACATCTTTCATGAAATAAAATTATCTGTAGTGATTTAAAAAATGTTTGTTCAGAAATTCTGAAATGTTTGCTAAAATTACAACTCTATATTGCGCTTTGAAATTAAAATTAAAATAATTTAAAGAATTTCCATGTTTATCAGTTTATATAATTCTGTTGCCCTCCACATTACAATGTAATTGTTTGAATCCTATTTATTTTAGTGAATGTCTATTATCTGTTTTTAATTTTAAGGTTAATTTTTATAAAACTTTGAGATACTTCAGCAAACATAAGATCTAAATGGAAAAATCTCCATAATGAATATGTAACAGCAGGTTTAGGCAACTTTTGCAAGACTGAAATTAGACCATGTAACATTGCATGCCAGCAGCAGTGATAGCATGTGAAAAAAAGGCTTTTATAGGCTTAAGTTCCTTCCAACAATAAAATTTACTCTTTACACAAAATAGAAGATGGAGAAAGCTTCAATATTTCTTCTTGTATTTTAAAATATTTTTATTTGGAAGTTTTTGTGAATTTCCTAGAAATTCACAAAACACTACAGGTCAGGTGCTGGAGTTTGAGTAAAATAATATAGTTGCCCAAAATCAAGCACCTTGTTACTTCATAAATAACCTGAGATCATGAAAGAACATCCATATTTCTTCAGCATTTTACTACTTCTTTGTGAAGCATGTAAAGCAAAGGCATTTGAGAGAAAAGTTCACATTATTTCTTTCCGTAAAATAGTAATTCCAAGATGTCCAGGAGAAGGGACAAGAGAGAAAATTTAATTCATTGCAAAATTACCTATCAGTAGCATTTCTGTATGAGAAAATGCATCTACAGTATAAAACAAAATCTGTCCTATCTGGAAGGTAAGGAAGCAGAGCAAACATTTATGTAAGTAGTTCTCACCTTTAATGAAATGTTATAGACAATACTGAAAGAGATGCTATTCCAGATAGACTGGTTTATCTATATGACTTAAATTTATGACTTCTGTCAACTTGAATCAATTTATCTGAGTAAAGCTGAAAATAAGGTTTGCAACCCACTTTCAGGAGAAATTAAGGGAGTGGAAAAAACTATGACCTGTATAAGTAACAGTAGGACTTCTCAAGTGACAGAATGTATCAGAATGATCAGTGAGAGAGCACAGGAAACCAGGCATCTTCTACTAACTGGAGCTATCTTTCTATTTCACCTCATGACTAAAACTGCCAGAATCTTCCTCTGTCATAGTTTCCTTCTATTCAGCCTGATATCACAAATCCACCTTTCCCTTTACTATTCTCATCCTAAGGGGAAATCATGCTTACTTAGCAGGACTTAATTTTAATTGTGTTAGGTTTAGAATTGTGTTTTTGTTAGTATCTGTTGCACCCTCATTGGTGACAAGAGTGGATTCTGTAATGTATTTTTTGCCAGATCACTATACTGAGGACAGATCATCCAATGCTCTCCCTATAATATCTTTTTTTGAGATTATTATGGTAGGTGGACTATTTTTTTAAGTTGGTCACATGAGAGAAGACATGATCTTCTGAGAGAAACCCTCAGAGAAGCTCTGTTTTTCTCCTAGGTTTTTTCTTCCTACATTAAGATTTAGGTAACAGTGAGACCATTTTTTTAGACTGACAGTTCATCTACACTTACCTATAAACTTCTATTTCAATTTTATGTGTGAAAATTTGTGGTTTCCCTTGTATCAGAAAAATTCTGCTAAAAAAAGATGGTTAAATACTTTCTCAGCTCCAGCTTGTCATTTTTATCTCCAATGACACCTTGACACTACATTTATACAGTAAGTGGATGTGTTTTATATGCAAAGCTGTAAAATAATCCTACCCATTCCAAATGAATGACAAAAATAGATTTCCTAAAATGTTTTCTTTTTTATAAATCAGACTGAGAAGTTTCCCGTTGATGAGTTCATTTTAGTTATTTTCAGTCTGAAAAAGTTTTCAAGTTAAATAAGTGATACTGGATCCTGTTAAAAAAGAAACAATTTGCTTGTCTGCTTTTTCGTCCCATCTTTCACAGAGGATGAGGTGGGTCTTCACATTAGCTTCAAGAGAGAAAAGAATTCTCCACGTGAAGGGGACCATTTTATCCAACAGAAGTACAGGAAGGAGAACCCACGGCACAGCACACGCTGCTTGCCTTGCACTGGCCCTGGGGACTCACACACTAGCCTGCACCATCAGAAGACCCTTCCCCAAAGCCTCCCACCCACCCCACATGGACCTGCTTCCTTACGCTCTTCTTCCCTTTTAAATGTTCCAAACTTCTTGCCACAGAACCTTAGAGTATGGGTTTCTGAGAAACAGGTGTATATTGGGCTTGGATCTTTTTGGGGAAGAAATTAAATGTTTATCCTAGTTTCTGAGAGAGAATCCACCCAAGCAAGATGTCAGAAGGGTGGTGACTGAACTCTCAGAGGCAGGTGCGTGTGACACTGGTCTTGTTTGTCACTTGAGACATCAGACTACAAGGCTGAAGGAAGGTCTCCTCTTTCTCCCTGAAATTTGCAGCTCCTTCCCAGCAGCAGCCTCATGCACCTTGGATCCTGGGCTCCACATCCTGCCAAGTTCATTTGGAGAAGAAAGAGGTTTGCAAATCAGGTCTCTCACCTACAGAGCTCATCCCACCTCAGCAGCCTCGCTGCAGAGCATACTGGGGAAAATGATGAATTTTCCTTCATTAGCTGAAAAGAGAGCTGGATTGCTCTCAGGAGCTGTGTGCCCTAAACTTCAGACATGTTTCCTGGGTTACAACAGAAGGGGTTTTTTTGCATTTCCTTGAAATGGCCTAACAGTCACCAATACAGACATTCCGAATGCATATCAGTAAACATGAAGACAATATATTTGCCAATATTCTCTCCAAGTGGTTTGTCTATTTTTTCCCCTACTGCAGATGCACACCCTAAGGTTGCCTCCAGAGTGGGAGTTATCAGCCAGCCCCATCAAACACCTCCAAAGTCTTGCCATTTCAATTTCCTCTCCTGTTCCTTGATGTTCCCTTGCACAACCACTCAGAGCAACTCTGTGTCTGCAGCCCATGTCAGCAGCTGCTGTGTGCAGTGGAGCTCATAAATCTCAGAGCCAGTACATCAGATTAAAAAGGAACACATGCATGCAAGGGGAATTGTTAATTGTGAGGCTGAAGCACTTTCTCTATTCCTCTTAATGTCTGAGTTGTGGGTATTACGTTCTACAGTAGCTGCCATTCAAAGACATCCCTGGACAGTGACCATAAATGTCCAAAGGCAGCTGACCGGTCAGACACAGCACTACAACAGAAACCCCCACGTGGCTGGAAAAATAAGAGTTATGCTATGTGACCGCCTAGTCAGTAGATTCTACCTGCTTCTCTTCAGAAATATTTGCTGAAGAAGAACAGAATCAAACTTGATTGGAGAGAGCAATAAGAATTGCATTAATACCTTCTATGTGAATTTACTTTGGGGAAATAAAATTATGTGCTTCTCTTGCACACCACCTTTTTGTAGTGGCTATTTAGTAAAATTTGTATTCGATCTAGTTGGCTTGTAAGAATAAATTCTTAATTTATCATTCCTTCCTTAGACAATTACAGAAGTTTTCCCTTGTGAATCAATACTGGGCAATGGATGTGTACAGCATCATTAATATGTACATGGATGCAGCTTAGAATTACCATTATTAAGTAGTCACAGAATAAATAAAAAACACAACAATGCTTCATTTCAACATAACTTTCTTTCCTTGTTTCTTGTTCATTGTTTCAAATTTGTATATTCTCTGCTTTGCATTAGAAAATTAAACAATATTGTTATTCTAATTAAGACATTCTGATCTTTTTTACTTTAAGAAATGCAGTAACTAACTATGAAAACAATTGCATCTAGAATTACATGCTATGACCATGAAAGATGTTTGGCATATTCTGATTCATTTACATTCTCAGTGGTATTCTTGAGTGCTATCCCATAGACACAGAAATTAAGCTGATTGCAAACACAGAGAGAAATACACTATATCTCATGCATAATACATGAGTGACATTGTATTGACTATAGATTTTTCAGTGTTTGTGAAACTGAAATTTAGCTGAAACTGAATTTACAAAATTATGTCATCTTATAGGCAGCTAATTGTTTTTATTGAGTCTGACATCTTCTTCCTTTCAGCATTAGCTGTGTTAATTCCAGTAAGCATACAGTACCCATGAACAAGCCAAAGCAGTTTATCTTGAACTTGAGAAGAGTACAAAATCCTAGAAGGCAGAAATGCTTTTTTTTCCTCATTTCTGGAAATCACAGCTCTCCTGACTAGCAGGCAGAGGGCCATGTTCCATGCAAATCTCTGTTTTTCTTTGGGAACACAAAGTGCTTATCGTTCTCTCTGACAGCTGCCACATCACCACACACCTCTGCAGCAGGACTCAGTGAGGGCAGTAATTGCACTGCAATGTGCAAGGAACAACAGGTCCCTGTGAAACTCACCAAAAAGATCTGGCTCCATTCCTGAAGAAATTTATTATCCCTGCTAATTTTTCGGGTGGGGTTTTTTTTTTTTGTTTGTTTGTTTGGTTGGTTGGTTGGTTTTCAATATTTGTTTGTCCTGTTAAGGTAAATAATGTCAGCAACAGAAAGTGTGTTAAAATATCAGAGCATCCTCATTGATGAAGCCTGCTTGTGTTATGAATACTAGGGGCTCTACATCTGCAAACCAGAGCAGTTAAATACTGTCTAGCTGGCACAGGATTTTTTGCTGCTGGTTATTTTCCTGATTACGCAGCTACCTGCTGTAGTCATATTCTGTATCCCCAGTGCAAATTTAAGCCAGAACTTTTGGTCTAAACACAGAAACTCTGCCAGGAAGTTTATTGTAAGCTCAATTCAAGCAGAGTTTAATGTAGCAGAAAGCTATAGTTTGCTTACTGTACCAAGAATCAACAGGGAATACAACACGAAAATCCAAAACACCTCCAAAGAGTTTTATAATTATATGTTTTTGCAAAGCTGATTCTGTTATTAAGAATAACAGATATTGTCTGGCCCTGTTTTTTCTTCACAAGTGCAAATTAGCTGTAGTTTAACTGCACTAAATTATCTGCACATGGAAGACTGATACACAGCTTTCTTTATCAGAAAAAAATGTGAGTGTGAAGATATTAGTTATAGAGTTATAAAAAAATTACAATACATTAGTCTGGTGAAAACCACAGAAACCTGACTTCTTTTCAAAATTTCTCTATTGGTATGCCAAAATGTTGAAAATCTAGCATTTATTGAATTGAGCATCTCAATAAGAACATCTCCTTCAGAGAAAAAAGACAGAGGAAAACAACATAAACGTAACCGGAAAAATGCTAATTTTGAAAAGGAAGCTGTTCATAGATATGAGACCTAGAAAATTAGGCAATACTTACATTTTTCTGAAACTCTAGGCATTAAATCTTCCAAATCCAGATTATACTAAAATAACTTATATCTTCCTGGGACTTCAGGCAATTTTGGGCAAAGTTCAGGCAAAATCTGTTTCCTACAGAGTCAATATGAAGTCTTTATTAATATCATAATTATATTTGATACTGTAACTATTAAATGCTCTTTGATACTGTAACTATTAAACTCTCTTTGATACTGTGACTATTAAACTCTGGAACTTGGGAATTCTTTAAAGCTGAATGTCTTCAAATGCTATGCATTAATATCACGAGATGTAACAATTAAGCAGTTAACTGCAATATATCAAGAACACCATTGCCTACAATAAAATTTACTGCAATTTGACCAAACCAGTACCTGCCTTATTTCAGGAATATTTCTGTGACATTAATAGTAAGACTTTGTACTTTAAATCATTATCAGGCTTCTTTCAAGGCTCATAAAACACATCAGACTACATATGTTGTAATTATGCTATCATACTATGAAGAAACTGCACACAGTTTCAATTATCACTGAACTCCATCTCACTTTTTAGAACTGGACTCTCTCTTCTCCTGTAGGCTTTTACTAAAATCAGCTTCTACTGAAGAACCCAATTTCCCATCTTATATCTTGTTCATATGTATCATCTTAGAGCTAATGTGTGCTCTGTGAGTCAGTGTAGTAACTTGCCTCATGAACAAGGTGCAGAGACAACTGAAGGCAAATATTCGGCATGGTTTATCACACAAGGTACACAGTTTGCAGTGACGGAATATACAGATCTGGACTAAGAACAACATAAAAGTGGTCCTTTGCACTGAAGACGCCAGAATCTCTACTGATCTATCTTTCTGGCAAAACTATGCTGAAAACAGCCTATTAAATTCCATGCCATGTGACATCTTATTTTATTTCCATCCTTTACCCTTGGCAATGATTAGTGCAAGGTGCTGTTGACCACACATTTCTACCAGGTACTTTGGCTCAGGCTGGTAAGAAGCAGCATGACTGATGATGACTTGGGGTGACCTGACAAAGACCATGGATCACATGCACGGGAATGAAAGTGTCTTGAAACATATTTTGAATGGTGGTTTTGAAACCCAAAAGTGCAAGATAACCAAAGTACAGAACAAAATAACAGAGCTGACATGAAGACAACTAACTTATCTCAACTCTGTAAATATTACCACAAAAAGGGACCATTTTGAGCTCTCCCTGAACTGCACATCAAGTTACTCCCTTTGAGGAAGGATATCTCTCAAGGTTAATGTTCCTTACCAGAGACTAAAAAAATATTTGTTCAAGGTAGAGAGATCACTTAGCCAGAATGGATCCTTAATAACAGACCGATAGCACACTGAACTAATACTAAAAAATATTACTATCTCAATGAACCATTCTAATTTATTTCTAACCCAGTTTTCCTTTCTATGTTTCTTCCACACAGTAAATAGTAAGATGAACCTTGCCTTCAAGCTTATAAAATATTGCCAAATCATTGTTAAAATTTCATAAACTCGATTAAATTTATTAAATTCTGTCAAATTTATGTGCTTTATTAAGCACATTGTTTTCTCTCTCTTTTGAGTGATGTATTCAACTCATCTGCAAAACCAGGAAACATGATGCGTCCTGCTTTGAACAGATTATAGTTGAGTCAAAAATATCAATAATGAGTGAAAGGTTGTCCTACTGAATTAATTGTGAATTTTGCTCCATTTTTCACTTTATTGAGTATTATAATGGCTGCATTTGTTTTGGAACATATCAAATGAATTAGCCACAATTTTTTCCCTGGAAACATGTATCTGCACTGTCTTCAGTTGTGCTTCTCCTCACACTCAAGCTAATATGCAGATTTCCTTCCTCTGGCTATGTCTTTATGACATGCAGTGTATTCTTCAGCACCCCATACCAAGTGCAACCAAATACACCTGACAAACATGTACAGTGTACACTCATCCTGCAGAATCCAAGATATAGCTGATGGCTGGCACAACACAAACTCCTTTTGAGGACAGAGACCTTACCTTGTTTGAAAATGTATGAAAGACAGAAATATTTATCAACTACCGTATCTTTTTTTAATCATAAGATATTTTTATATAATATGATCACTATAATATCATGTGTTCCATATATTCTACCAATACTGTGTGATATAAGGGTCACAGGGAAATTACTTTGTAATGTAAATTGTCTGATTGTGCCTGATTAAAGTAATTTCCACTGTCTGCAGAAAAATTTATTCTGACATTTGCTATCTATAAATATTCTTGATACAGAAAAGTGCTCACAAATACTACAAGAAGAGTGAAAAAGTCTACAATTAATTATGCAAACATGCAAAAAAGTTATTCTGGCTACAGTCAGATTCAGTGTGCAATATCTAAAACCCTAAAACCCAAGTGATCGTGTCAAGCACAAAGAGAAGTTGAGTTTTCATTTGAACTCCACCTTTCCAATTGTAGTGTTGATATTTCTGGTTTGAAATTTCAAATCCTAATTTTCAAAAATGCAGTTCCCAAGTAATAATGCCATATTTGAGCAGGGAAATGCTGCATCCCCCAAAAAACATGTGTCAAAAAATCAGAAAAACTACAGTGGAATTCCAAAACCAAGGATTTTACTTTTTCTAAATCATTAATTAAATGTTGCTAGATGTTATATTTGCTTGTAATCACACTTTCATGTTAAAATCAGGTTTTTTAAATGACTTACTTCATGTGCATTACCATGCATGTAACATACAACTAAACTTCCAAGGAAAGGTGAACTATTATAAATTTTCTTCATTTTTGGAAGCCTTACCTGAGGTTCTTTTAAAATTATTCAGACACTAACAATTCTGTTGTCAAGCCACTGGTAACTTTAAGTCTGAGATTCAGCTACCATGACAACTATGCACAATTGTTCACCCTTGCTTAGTTTTATTGAAAACAAAATTTGAGCTGTGCCAGAATATAATAAATCTAATACCAGACAAAGTATAAAGCATTAAAAATTAAGAAAAAAAAATACAGACCTTAAGTCACTTATCTTATCTCAAGGAGTAAGCAGGAATAATGGAATAGATTATGGATAAAAGAAACAATATGAAGGGGAAAAAACAAAGCTAATGTGGTAATTAAGCAAGACTAAGGATCACTGTGTTTCAGGGTTGATGAAGACTGACACATCCTCACCTGACAATTGTCCAAATAGCAAAGACCCCTTAGGTGACTGCAACTGGGAATATTTGGTGTCTTTGGTCCCAGATAGAACCAGTGTTATTTAGATATTATTTTAATCAATTTACCACATGGAGCATCCTTTTTAATTCCTGCATTTGTTCTATTATGACAAGTTTTATATATGCAGACAATAAAACCCTATTTGTAATTTGTACCTCTGCTATTTTTTCTCCAATAAAAAGACAAGTTCCAATGCTTATGAAATCAGAACAGAAGCCATCAGTAAAACATTCAGAAATCTATATAAAATCATTGTAACTCAATCCAGGAATTGTTCATGGCTCTTTCTTGTCTAGGTAGTCATGACTTTAATTACAATTTTAATATCAAAAGAGTGACAAAGAGAGAAAGATGTGGTTGGGTTATTGTGGTGCATTTTTACCATCAGTAAGGCTGTCATAATTTTTGGACTTTGTTTTTATTGGCAAAAGAAGCCCCCAGTGCTCTGATTTCACTGATTTTTTAAAAGATAATATTTTTATTTGAAAATGATTGATCACTTCATTATCTGATTTTCACTAGTGTTTATAAGTTAAACAGAAAACCACACTTAAAAGAAGAACTGTTGCTCTCATTAGGACTTGGTATTTCAACTCATTTCATGATAATCAGCACACAGCAAATAGTGGCCATGCTTTGGAGTGAATAAAAATTATTGGAGTGAATCAAAATTATAATCTGATCAAGAAAGGTTCCACAGTTATATCTCTTTTCCTACATGGAAAACCAAGCCTGTAAAATGTTTTTACTATTAGTATAACTGCCCTTTTCCCAGGAGACCACCACTATCAGCTTGGGAAGGCAAACGGTACCAGGGTGTCCAGGGATCACAGTGAGAGAAAAACTGGATTTCAGATGAAGGCAATACAAAGAGGGCAGGAAGAGCCATCAGAACACTCTTTCTCAGGCTTTCTCCATCATTTTCCATTGCCCTGGGATCTCTACTAAGAAGCAAAGGCATAGCTCCAGCAGCAATGAGATTCAAGTGTGTCCAGAGCATCCCCTCTGTTGTGATTACAGTACCAGTCATTCTCCCTGACACCTTGTTCTACTCTCTCCTGCCCCTCATTCTCCCAGACAGATGCAGCTCAAGTACCGAAGCTTTTTCCTCAGCAAGATGGTTTTCTGGCAATGCTAAAAAAACAATATCCCAAACACTTCAAATCATTAATAATTTTGTTATACATGTGTCGGAAGGGTTTTGTGAAGAAAACAAAATAATAAATTGAGACGTGCTCTAAGGTAGAACCGTTTCATTCATCTATCACTAAGTGATTTTTTTAGCAATGTCTTATAATTTCCCCAGTAAAAAAGAGATCACAGATGAAACAGTGATCTTAATTCCCAGCAGCTTCCTAAAGCTTGCTCTCAAATCTTTGTCCTCATTTTATAATCCTAGACCGTACTTCTGATGAACACAAAAATATGTAAGTTGTTTTCACTGGCATACCTCAGCTGAACACGAACTGGATCAAGTCTCAGTATCTCAATTTAGGGAGAATTTATGTAGTAGACTAACTCCTATAACTCATAATAAACAATAATAATACATAATTTTAAACACTATAATAACTTTTAAAATCAGAATCTCAATAAATTTGAGCCAATAAGGAAATATTAAAACATCAGTTTACTCTATGACATGGTTGAGTATTAACTTCCACTTGGAAGACAAGGAGACCAGCATAGTGATAACCTACATTCTTCTGATAGCATTAATCCTTCTTTCTGCCTTAAAAACAACAGAGCCAGAACATCACAAGATAGGTTGACTCAAAAAAACCTTGAAAACTACAGGTCCCCGACAAGAGCATGTTCATCTATCCCTTATCCTCAGCTTTTTCTCAAAAAAAAAACCAAAAAAAATCCAGGCTCTGTGATGCAGCCTTAAGAGTTACCATTTTAGTGCCCTGAAAATAAATGAGCTATACAGACTGGAAATTGACGTAGAGATTGCACCTTCCTCTTCTGCTCTGTGCTGTATTTACAAACAAATACCATATACTCACTGCTCATGCCATACCAGATGAAAATGAACAGTGACCATGTACCAAGACAACAGTTTAGAGGACATCAGAACCTCAGGCATTACTTGTCACAACATCAGCAGAGGTATTTTGAGTGGGTTCATTACTATTCACAGTGTCCTTTCAAGGTGTTAGCCATCATTCCAAGTGTTCTCTGGTAAAACAGGACTGGTGCTGACAGCTGAGAGCTTTAACATCAGCTATTTCAGGATTGTAATGCCTGTATATGGGGATTGAATGCAATCTTGGCACCAATATAAGTGTGGCAACATCCACACTGTCCTAATAACTGCCCATTAGCATTTCCATTAATTTAAGGTCTCCTGTGAGAATTTTAAGTGGAATTTGACATAAAATTTAGGAAAAATACTCTTCTAAAGAGCTTGATCTTTCCTAATTTCAGAGGTTATAGTCTATAGGCATGTATACCTTTAGTAGGCACAGAGAACTCCCTGCTCTCATAAACTGTTTCTGATCAATCAGACCAAAAGTGCAAATTGAAGCATGTGAGATGTACATGAATTATGTACATATGTTTGCATATGTTTATGCACAGTGATTCTTAATTCTTGAAAACAAAAACAAGTTTCTTAGATATTTGCACTGCTGAACCATGTGAAAAAACTGCAGCTCTCCAGAAAAGCAGGTGGGTTAAGCTCCCAGTGCGCTAAACACCATGCACACAAAGAATGGCACATAGTTTCTCAAACAAAGTTCTTAATCTAATAGTCTGATCCATGGTGAGATGCAATGAAGTCCTGGGGGAATGAAGAAAAGAAAAAAAGTAAGAAAAATAAAATAACAGATAAGCACTTTCTGAATAGACAGGGCAGTGTCTGTACTAAGCAATGGCATTATTATGAAATGTCATTAGATTGCACACAAACAGAGCTTTTCCTTGCCATCACATGCAGCTTTGCATACTGACCCATGCCCACGCTCTTTTGAGGACAACTTGCATTCTGAGACTCTTACAGAGTCTTTCTGGATATTTCTTCAACAAAGATATTTGTTCTGTTTCTTGAGGAATTCATTGAACATCGTGATGCCAGGAGCAGCTAGATCTTATTCAGCATTTAGGACAGAAGTTTCAAGGAAATTATCACTCTTTTTTCTAGACTTTATACTTGAACTTTCATTAAATGTTTTGGAATATAACTGCTCTTCTCCCACAGATGTTCACTGAAAGGTACAATAATAATTTATTTTAAAAGCAAACACATGGACATTCATGGAAAAGTAGAGGTTTGTTTAAAAATTACATATATTTTTATCATTTCAGATATTTTAATGAAGTTCCTTAACTCCTTCAGAAAAATTAAAAAGAGAGACAAACTATTTTCTAGAGTGCAAATTATCTTCTGGAGTGCTGAGCCCTTCAGCGCTCTACTGATCTCAGCAGCCTTTTAGCTAGCAGTACCTACTCTTCACCATGGACACAACTCACTTGTTGGCTCAGCACAGAGTACATCCCCATCCTTACCCAAATTTCTCAGGTACCAAATGCAAAATGCAGTTAAAGAAAAATTGACTCTTTTGGAAGATAAATGTTTTTTAATTATCAATAAGTTTAAAAATATATTCCCCATAATTCAGTGAGGGCATTATGCACATGCCAAGCTAGAGGCTTGGGCCTGGAGGTGAACTTCTCAGTTTATCTTTCACAGAGGCTGGACAGACCAGTGACTACCCTGCTCCATCTACACTACAAATGAGACATGTTTCCTTGGTTTGTTACCATATTATGTTCTGCAGAAAGTTTCTGATTTAGCAATCAATTTCAAATTAAAGCAAGTGGATTAAACCAAGTATAAATAAAACTACAAAACTGGAAAGAATATTACAAAGACGTGTCTTAAAATTTCTTCACTTATCTCAGCCTGGCTGTACCTGTTCCGAGCCCAGCAGTCAGATAAGATTTAATCTTCCTTACAAGTGAACCCTGGAGGGATATAATTCCATCTAATTTGTAGTAAATTATAAAAAAACCTGAACACTAATTTAATACTGAATCATGATTTTTATTCTTTAACAAGTGCTTCCCAAGAGCGTGGTTTTACAGACCTCAGAAATCAAAGTTGCTCACTTAGCCACCACAAAACTAGATATAAATATTTTCCTTGCATTATGAAAATAGCTTAAAGCTCTTCTCCAAGCATGGTGTTTCATCAGGGTCCTGGCAATCCAGGGCAATGCTGAACTGCATTTGCATGAAAGTCAGAAAGTGAGAAAAATATTAATTTATCCTACAAACTGATGAAAAAAGAGTTATTGGCAAGTTGATTAACATGGAAAACCACCTTTAAGAATATTTCCACATGTAAAAGGAAATATTTTCTTTCCCCTCAAATACAACAAAGATGTGGCAAAAAGTAATTTTTCCTCTGTAAATGCAGTCTCATGTCGCATGGCAGCCATGGTACTCAGAAGTGCAGAAAATTGAACTCTGATTCACTCAGCACCAATATAAATTTCTGGAAAAGTATTCTTATGATGCCAGGTTCATAAACCTGTTATTTAATGTGTTTTTTTTTTGTTTGTGAGGATTTTCTTTCTTGTTTGTGTTGGGCTTTGAATTTTTTTGGATAGGTTTATTGAGGTTTTTTTTTAATGGGGATAATGCCACTCCAGTCATTTTGTAGATAGATGTCCTTTAGAAAATAGTTAACCTCTATGCTCCTGCCCCAGGACCACTAACAAGACAAATTAGGGTTTAGTGACATAAGTGTAAACACCCCCAGGCTTCAAATTCTTGACTTTAAGTAGAGGAACTGTCCTTAAGCAGAGGAACAGTCTTAAGGAAAAAAAAACTGCAAAATCTGCAAAAAAAAAAAAAGGGGGAAAAAAAAGGAAGAAAAGAATGTTGTCCCCCCCCCCCCCCAACGTTTGGGGGGGTTCTAAAGTGAATTTCTTAAAAGTTTTTCTTTTTTCAGTAAAAAAAAAAAAAGTAAAATCCCCCCTTGGTTTTTTTGCAAACTTAAGGTTATAATCAACCCCTGTCCTGAACTAGTTTCTTTGGGAGCAACATATTTATCTTTTCTCCATTACGTTATGTTTATCACAAGCCATAAATTTCTCGTTAATTGGGCTTTCGCTCTCCCATCTCTCTCTCCGGTGGGGGAAGGGAGAGACGTCGTGAGTACAGTGCTGTCGGCTGGCAGCACAGTAAAACTATGACAAGAACAAATTTGGATCCTAAGGAACCAAGATGCCATTGGGCACCTACAGTCAAATTCCAAATGTTCTGTTATTGCCAGATTGATCATATGGTAATTAAAATGATCAAGATGAACCTTGGCAGTAAGTATGTCTGGTAAATAACTGTACAGAATACACTATACTGTGTGAAAGAACTACACAACACTGCATCTTAAAAATAAATCTGAAATACAGCTGTGACTCTGAAAATTACAGTTACTAACATGACAAGAATGATAATGCATACAATAAATATGCAAACTAACAATGAGCATATTTCTTCATTACTGAGTATCATTTTGGCATTAAAAGAATCCTTTATAAACAGTTCCTTCATGAGTATCAATGTTTTTACTTCATTACTGTTGCAGTACAAAAGCTGTAAGCAGGAAGCAGATGAGTGTCAAAATGGATCAGCTGTGAAGGATTCTCGTTGCTTTTCAAGACAATATGTACAATCAATAAACTTAAATTATTCAATGGTTTTATTTATTTGCTTGTTTTACTTTATGCAATGCTCTATTCTTCCTTATTCCAAGGATGGCCTCCCAGGAAAAAGAAAATTGATGTGATATAATTTTCAGTTTCTTTTAATTTGTAGTGGTTGGGCTATTACTTGGTTGGTCTCATATTCCGGATTCTGCCTAGCTGGAAGATGCATGTCTTGATGAATGCTTGAAATTATGACAATAATGAAACAAAACAAGAACAATTTGTAGGGCAAAGGACCTAGCTATTTCTGTCCAAATTAAACTGTTCCGTTCTCCCTGCTAAGAATGCCAGTAAGAAAGAAAGGGTCTTTTAAATCTTAAATTTTTTAAAAAAGGAACACTTTATAATTTAATAAAACGTTCCTTGCAAACTAATTGAAATGTCATTCTGGGAAATCTTCTGAGATTCAGAGACTTATAGAAACCAGTGGGGACATGTGCAAGTCAATCCAAGACAGGAGATGTGGGCACAAATGAAAAATGTCTTGCAACTCACTTGAACATCTAAATGTTTATTTGTGAAAAAAAAGAGATCTGTAACTAATTCTTTCCAGTTCAGAAGTAAAAACAAGAAAAATAGTATTTTTTTAATATAGTGTTATTATTTGGGGTGCAGACTCCTCAGAAAATGATGTGTAATGATTTCAAACCTTTTGGGGATTGCTTCAGATCTGACACTCACAAATGCACCTCTCAAGAAGGGACAAATTACCTCCATTCTTTCACGTCAGGAGTTCGATCCCAAGTGCAGAGGACATTTGAGTTGGTTCGTTGACTTTAAGTGAGATTATTTGCATACATAAACGTAATAAGTTTTTTAATTCTGCCAAATTGAGCACAAGCCAAAAGCACTCACTGAACAGAGCTTCAAAGGACATGCTTCATCAAAGGAAGAATATATGAAGGAGAGTTTTCAGAATTTTTGGGTGTCAGGATTCATGTCACAGAGAAAAATGAGAAGATGTCAGTGTCCTTCACACAAAGATAATGAAAAGATTATTCCACTGTATATAGAGCATTGTTTGGCTGTATTATTAAAGACCTTGGCTTGCTTGAAAAATGATCTCTGATGTTTCATTTTCTTGTGATCTATGCACTGAATAGAAATCTCTTCATGGACTAGTACTTTTAATGAAGGTCCTAAATATGTGGTGGCTGAATATATTAAAGAAGATTATCCTAATAATGGGGCGTGAAAAAAGGAACAAGAACTTTTAAAAGTTGAATTGGTACATGACCTCTTAGTGGAAAAAGCACTGTGAGAGAAGTGATCTGCCACCACTGCAGTATAACAAAGGAAAATAAAAGGAGTAAAGCTTCAATATTTCTTCAGCATGGAAGCCTGTGTGATTAAATCCTCAGAGACCTGAGCCTGTGTCCTCACTTATTTTTTGGTGCAGTGTTTTTTTTCCTTAAGACTGTTCCTCTGCTTAAGGACAGTTCCTCTACTTAAAGTCAAGAATTTGAAGCCTGGGGGTGTTTACACTTATGTCACTAAAACCCTAATTTGTCTTGTTAGTGGTCCTGGGGCAGGAGCATAGAGGTTAACTATTTTCTAAAGGACATCTATCTACAAAATGACTGGAGTGGCATTATCCCCATTAAAAAAAAACCTCAATAAACTATCCAAAAAATTCAAAGCCCAACACAACAAGAAAGAAAATCCTCACAAAAAAAAAAAAAACACATTAAATAACAGGTTTATGAACCTGGCATCATAAGAATACTTTTCCAGAAATTTATATTGGTGCTGAGTGAATCAGAGTTCAATTTTCTGCACTTCTGAGTACCATGGCTGCCATGCGACATGAGACTGCATTTACAGAGGAAAATTACTTTTTGCCACATCTTTGTTGTATTTGAGGGGAAAGAAAATATTTCCTTTTACATGTGGAAATATTCTTAAAGGTGGTTTTCCATGTTAATCAACTTGCCAATAACTCTTTTTCATCAGTTTGTAGGATAAATTAATATTTTTCTCACTTTCTGACTTTCATGCAAATGCAGTTCAGCATTGCCCTGGATTGCCAGGACCTGATGAAACACCATGCTTGGAGAAGAGCTTTAAGCTATTTTCATAATGCAAGGAAATATTTATATCTAGTTTTGTGGTGGCTAAGTGAGCAACTTTGATTTCTGAGGTCTGTAAAACCACGCTCTTGGGAAGCACTTGTTAAAGAATAAAAATCATGATTCAGTATTAAATTAGTGTTCAGGTTTTTTTATAATTTACTACAAATTAGATGGAATTATATCCCTCCAGGGTTCACTTGTAAGGAAGATTAAATCTTATCTGACTGCTGGGCTCGGAACAGGTACAGCCAGGCTGAGATAAGTGAAGAAATTTTAAGACACGTCTTTGTAATATTCTTTCCAGTTTTGTAGTTTAATTTATACTTGGTTTATCCACTTGCTTTAATTTGAAATTGATTGCTAAATCAGAAACTTTCTGCAGAACATAATATGGTAACAAACCAAGGAAACATGTCTCATTTGTAGTGTAGATGGAGCAGGGTAGTCACTGGTCTGTCCAGCCTCTGTGAAAGATAAACTGAGAAGTTCACCTCCAGGCCCAAGCCTCTAGCTTGGCATGTGCATAATGCCCTCACTGAATTATGGGGAATATATTTTTAAACTTATTGATAATTAAAAAACATTTATCTTCCAAAAGAGTCAATTTTTCTTAACTGCATTTTGCATTTGGTACCTGAGAAATTTGGGTAAGGATGGGATGTACTCTGTGCTGAGCCAACAAGTGAGTTGTGTCCATGGTGAAGAGTAGGTACTGCTAGCTAAAAGGCTGCTGAGATCAGTAGAGCGCTGAAGGCTCAGCACTCCAGAAGATAATTTGCACTCTAGAAAATAGTTTGTCTCTCTTTTTAATTTTTCTGAAGGAGTTAAGGAACTTCATTAAATATCTGAAATGATAAAAATATATGTATATTTTTAAACAAACCTCTACTTTTCCATGAATGTCCATGTGTTTGCTTTTAAAATAAATTATTATTGTACCTTTCAGTGAACATCTGTGGGAGAAGAGCAGTTATATTCCAAAACATTTAATGAAAGTTCAAGTATAAAGTCTAGAAAAAAGAGTGATAATTTCCTTGAAACTTCTGTCCTAAATGCTGAATAAGATCTAGCTGCTCCTGGCATCACGATGTTCAATGAATTCCTCAAGAAACAGAACAAATATCTTTGTTGAAGAAATATCCAGAAAGACTCTGTAAGAGTCTCAGAATGCAAGTTGTCCTCAAAAGAGCGTGGCATGGGTCAGTATGCAAGCTGCATGTGATGGCAAGGAAAAGCTCTGTTTGTGTCAATCTAATGACATTTCATAATAATGCCATTGCTTAGTACAGACACTGCCCTGTCTATTCAGAAAGTGCTTATCTGTTATTTATTTTTCTACTTTTTTCTTTTCTCATTCCCCAGGACTTCATTGCATCTCACCATGGATCAGACTATTAGATTAAGAACTTTGTTTGAGAAACTATGTGCCATTCTTTGTGTGCATGGTGTTTAGCGCACTGGGAGCTTAACCCACCTGCTTTTCTGGAGAGCTGCAGTTTTTTCACATGGTTCAGCAGTGCAAATATCTAAGAAACTTGTTTTTGTTTTCAAGAATTAAGAATCACTGTGCATAAACATATGCAAACATATGTACATAATTCATGTACATCTCACATGCTTCAATTTGCACTTTTGGTCTGATTGATCAGAAACAGTTTATGAGAGCAGGGAGTTCTCTGTGCCTACTAAAGGTATACATGCCTATAGACTATAACTCTGAAATTAGGAAAGATCAAGCTCTTTAGAAGAGTATTTTTCCTAAATTTTATGTCAAATTCCACTTAAAATTCTCACAGGAGACCTTAAATTAATGGAAATGCTAAGGGCAGTTATAGGACAGTGTGGATGTTGCCACACTTATATTGGTGCCAAGATTGCATTCAATCCCATATACAGGCATTACAATCCTGAATAGCTGATGTTAAAGCTCTCAGCTGTCAGCACCAGTCCTGTTTTACCAGAGAACACTTGGAATGATGGCTAACACCTTGAAAGGACACTGTGAATAGTAATGAACCCACTCAAAATACCTCTGCTGATGTTGTGACAAGTAATGCCTGAGGTTCTGATGTCCTCTAAACTGTTGTCTTGGTAATGTCACTGTTCATTTTCATCTGGTATGGCATGAGCAGTGAGTATATGGTATTTGTTGTAAAATACAGCACAGAGCAGAAGAGGAAGGTGCAATCTCTACGTCAATTTCCAGTCTGTATAGCTCATTTATTTCAGGGCACTAAAATGGTAACTCTTAAGGCTGCATCACAGAGCCTGGATTTTTTTGGTTTTTTTTTGAGAAAAAGCTGAGGATAAGGGATAGATGAACATGCTCTTGTCGGGGACCTGTAGTTTTCAAGGTTTTTTTGAGTCAACCTATCTTGTGATGTTCTGGCTCTGTTGTTTTAAGGCAGAAAGAAGGATTAATGCTATCAGAAGAATGTAGGTTATCACTATGCTGGTCTCCTTGTCTTCCAAGTGGAAGTTAATACTCAACCATGTCATAGAGTAAACTGATGTTTTAATATTCCTTATTGCTCAAATTTATTGAGATTCTGATTTTAAAAGTTATTATAGTGTTTAAAATTATGTATTATTATTGTTTATTAGAGTTATAGGAGTTAGTCTACTACATAAATTCTCCCTAAATTGAGATACTGAGACTTGATCCAGTTCGTGTTCAGCTGAGGTATGCCAGTGAAAACAACTTACATATTTTTGTGTTCATCAGAAGTACGGTCTAGGATTATAAAATGAGGACAAAGATTTGAGAGCAAGCTTTAGGAAGCTGCTGGGAATTAAGATCACTGTTTCATCTGTGATCTCTTTTTTACTGGGAAATTAAAGACATTGCTAAAAAAATCACTTAGTGAAGATGAATGAAACGGTTCTACCTTAGAGCACGTCTCAATTTATTATTTTGTTTTCTTCACAAAACCCTTCCGACACATGTATAACAAAATTATAATGATTTGAAGTGTTGGGATATGTTTTTTTAGCATTGCAGAAAACCATCTTGCGAGGAAAAAGCTTCGGTACTTGAGCTGCATCTGTCCTGGGAGAATGAGGGGCAGGAGAGAGTAGAACAAGGTGTCAGGGAGAATGACTGGTACGTAATCACAACAGAGGGGATGCTCTGGACACACTTGAATCTCATTGCTGTGGAGCTATGCCTTTGCTTCTTAGTAGAGATCCCAGGGCAATGGAAAATGATGGAGAAAGCCTGAGAAAGAGTGTTCTGATGGCTCTTCCTGCCCTCTTTGTATTGCCTTCATCTGAAATCCAGTTTTTCTCTCACTGTGATCCCTGGACACCCTGGTACGTTTGCCTTCCCAAGCTGATAGTGGTGGTCTCCTGGAAAAGGGCAGTTATACTATAGTAAAAAATTTTACAGGCTTGGTTTTCCATGTAGGAAAAGAGATATAACTGTGAACCTTCTTGATCAATTATAATTTTGATTCACTCCAATAATTTTTATTCACTCCAAAGCATGGCCACTATTTGCTGTGTGCTGATTATCATGAAATGAGTTGAAATACCAATCTAATGAGAGCAACAGTTCTTCTTTTAAGTGTGTTTTCTGTTTAACTATAAACACTAGTGAAAATCAGATAATGAAGTGATCAATCATTTTCAAATAAAAATATTATCTTTTAAAAAATCAGTGAAATCAGAGCACTGGGGGCTCTTTTTGCCAATAAAAACAAAGTCCAAAAAAATTATGACGCCTTACTGATGGTAAAAATGCACCAAATAACCCAACCACATCTTTCTCTCTTTGTCACTCTTTTGATATTAAAATTGTAAATTAAAGTCATGATACCTAGACAAGAAAGAGCATGAACAATTCTGGATTGAGTTACAATGATTTATATAGATTTCTGAATGTTTTACTGATGGCTTCTGTTCTGATTTCATAGCATTGGAACTTGTCTTTTTATTGGAGAAAAAATAGCAGAGGTCAAATTACAAATAGGGTTTATTGTCTGCATATATAAAACTTGTCATAATAGAACAAATGCAGGAATTAAAAAGGATGCTCCATGTGGTAAATTGATTAAAATAATATCTAAATAACACTGGTTCTATCTGGGACCAAGACACCAAATATTCCAGTTGCAGTCACCTAAGGGTCTTTTGCTATTTGGACATATTGTCAGGTGAGATGTGTCAGTTCATCAACCCTGAAACACAGTGATCCTTTCTGCTTAATTACCAATAGCTTTGTTTTTCCCCTTCATATTGTTTCTTTATCCATAATCTATTCCATTATTCCTGCTTACTCCTTGAGATAAGATAAGTGACTTAAGGTCTGTATTTTTTTTTCTTAATTTTTAATGCTTTATACTTTGTCTGGTATTAGATTTATTATATTCTGGCACAGCTCAAATTTTTGTTTTCAATAAAACTAAGCAAGGGTGAACAATTGTGCATAGTTGTCATGGTAGCTGAATCTCAGACTTAAAGTTACAGTGGCTTGACAACAGAATTGTTAGTGTCTGAATAATTTTAAAAGAACCTCAGGTAAGGCTTCCAAAAATGAAGAAAATTTATAATAGTTCACCTTTCCTTGGAAGTTTAGTTGTATGTTACATGCATGGTAATGCACATGAAGTAAGTATTTAAAAAACCTGATTTAACATGAAAGTGTGATTACAAGCAAATATAACATCTAGCACATTTAATTAATGATTTAGAAAAAGTAAAATCCTTGGTTTTGGAATTCCACTGTAGTTTTTCTGATTTTTGACACATGTTTTTTGGGGGATGCAGCATTTCCTGCTCAAATATGGCATTATTACTTGGGAACTGCATTTTTGAAAATTAGATTTGAAATTTCAAAACCAGAAATATCAAACAACAAATTGGAAAGGTGGAGTTCAAATGAAAACTCAACTTCTCTTTGTGCTTGACACGATCACTGGGGTTTTAGGGTTTTAGATATTGCACACGTGAACTGACTGTAGCCAGAATAATTTTTTGCATGTTTGCATAATTAATGTAGACTTTTCACTCTTCTTGAGTATTTGTGAGCACTTTTCTTACAAGAATATTTATAGATAGCAAATGTCAAGAATAAATTTTTCTGCAAGACAGTGGAAATTACTTTAATCAGGCACAATCAAACAATTTACATTACAAAAGTAATTTCCCTGTGACCCTAATCACACAGTATTGGTAGAATATATGGAACACATGATATTATAGGTGATCAATTTATATAAAAATATCTTATGATTAAAAAAAGATACGGTAGTTGATAAATATTTCTGTCTTTCAATACATTTTCAAACAAGGTAAAGGTCTCTGTCCGCTCAAAAGGATTTTGTGTTGTGCCAGCCATCACTATATCTTGGATTCTGCAGGAGAGTGTACACTGTATCATGTTTGTCAGGTGTATTTTGGTTGCACTTGGTATGGGGTGCTGAAGAATACACTGCATGTCCATAAAGACATAGCCAGAGGAAGGAAACTCATATTAGCTTAGTGTGAGAGAAAGCACAACTGAACGACAGTGCAGATACATGTTACAGGGAAAAAATTGTGGCTAATTCATTTGATATGTTCCAAAACAAATGCATCAGTATAATATCTCAATAAAGTGAAAAATGGAGCAAAATTCACAATTAATTCAGTAGGACAACCTTTCACCATTATTGATATTTTTGACTCAACTATAATCTGTTCAAAAAAGCAAGGACGCATCATGTTTCCTGGTTTTGCAGATGAGTTGAATACATCACTCAAAAGAGAGAAAAACAATGTGCTTAATAAAGCACATAAATTTGACAGAATTTAATAAATTAATCGAGTTTAATGAAATTTTACAATGATTTGCAATATTTATAAGGCTTAGAAGGCAAAGGTCATCTTACTATTTACTGTGTAAGAAACAGAAAGGAAACGGGTTAGAAATAATTAGAATGGTCTATTTGAGATAGTAATGATTTTTTAGTATTAGTTCAGTGTGCTATCGTCCCTGTTATTAAGGATCCATTCTGGTAAGTGATCTCTCTACTTGAACAAATTATTTTAAGTCTCTGGTAGGAACATTAAACCTGAGAGATATCCTTCCTCAAAGGGAGTAACTTGATGTGCAGTTCAGGGAGAGCTCAAAATGGTCCCTTTTATGTGGTAATATTTACAGAGTTGGAGATAAGTTAGTTGTCTTCATGTCACTCTGTTATTTTGTTCTGTACTTTGGTTATCTTGCACTTTTGGGTTCAAAACCACCATTCAAATATGTTTCAAGACACTTTCAATTCCCGTGCATGTATCCATGGTCTTTGTCAGGTCACCCCAAGTCATCACAGTCATGCTTGCTTCTTACCACCTGAGCCAAATGTACCTGGTAGAAATGTGTGGTCAACCAGCACCTGCACTAATCATGCCAAGGGTAAAGGATGGAAATAAAATAAGATTCCATGGCAATGGAATATAATAGCTGTTTTTCAGCAATAAGTTTTGCCAGAAAGATAGATCAGTAGAGATTCTGGCGCTCTTCAGTGCAAAGAGACCACTTTGTATGTTGTTCTTAGTCCAATCTGTATATCCGTCAGCAAACTGTGTACCTTGTGTGATAAACCATGCCGAATATGCCTTCAGTTGTCTCTGCACCTTGTTCATGGAGGCAAGTTACTACACTGACTCACAGAGCAGCACATTAGCCTAAGATGATACATATGAACAAGATATAAGATGGGAAATTGGGTTCTTCAGTAGAAGCTGATTTTAGTAAAGCCTCACAGGAGAAGAGAAGAGTCCAGTTCTAAAAAGTGAGATGGAGTTCAGATGATAAATTGAAACTGTGTGCAGTTTCTCATAGTAATGATAACATAATTACAACATATGTATCTGATGTGTTTTATGAGCCTTGAAAGAAGCCTGATATGATTTAAAGTACAAAGTCGTTACTATTAATGTCACAGAATATTCCTGAAATAAGGGCAGGTACTGGTTGGTCAAATTGCAGTAAATTTTATTTGTAGGCAATGGTGTTCTGATATATTCGCAGTTAACTGCTTATATTGTTACATCTCGTGATATTAGCTATAGCATTTGATAGACATTTCAGCCTTTAAAGAATTCCCAAGTTCCAGAGTTTAATAGTCACAGTATCAAAGAGAGTTAAATAGTTACAGTATCAAAGAGCATTTAATAGTTACAGTATCAAATAATTTAAGATATTAAAAAGACTTCAATTTGAAAAAGAAAATACCTGGAAAATCAGAGTTTGCCTGAATCTTGTTGCCCAAAATTGCCTGAAGTCCCAGGAAGATATAAGTTAGTTTAGTTATAGATCTGGATTTGGAAGAATTAATATGCCTAGAGTTTCAGAAAAAATTAAAGTTATTGCCTAATGTTCTAGGTCCTGATATCTATGAACAGCTTCCTTTTCAAAATTAGCATTGTTCCGTTACGTTTTGTTGTTTCCTCTGTCTTTTTTCTCTGAAGGAGATGTTCTTATGAGATGCTTCAGATTCAATAAATGCTAGATTTCAACATTTTGGCATACCAATAGAGAAATTTGAAAAGAAATGTCAGGTCGTGGTTTCACAACTAGACTATAGTATTGTAATTTTTTTATAGACTCTATAACTAATATCTCACACTCACATTTTTTTCCTGATAAATGAAAGCTTGTAGTCAGTCTTCCATGTGCAGATAAGTTAGTGCAGTTTAAACTGACAGCTAATTTTGCACTTGTGAAGAAAATGAACAGGGCCAACAATATCTGTTATTCTTAGAACAGAATCTAGTCTGTTGCAAAAACATATAATTAGACTACTGTTCTATAAAACTGCTTGGAGGTGTTTGGATTTTCGTGTTGTATTCCCTGTTGATTTCTTGTGTACAGTAAGCAATTCGTAATGCTTTCTGCTAATTAAATCTGCTTGAATGAAGCTTACAATAACTTCTGGCAGAGTTCCTGTGTTAGACCAAAAGTTCTGGCTAAATTTGCATCTGGGGATATCAGAATGATGACTACATGCAGTGTAGGCTGTCGTTAATCAGGAAATATAACCAGTCATGTCAAGAAAATGCCTTGCCAGCTATGACAGTATTTTAACTGCTTCTGTGTTTGCAGATGTGAGCCCCTAGTATTCCATAACACAAGCAGGGCTTCATCAATGAGGATGCTCTGATATTTTAATCACACTTCTGTGCCTTTGACATATTAATCCTAATAACAAGATAAACAAATATTGAATACCAACCAACCAAAAAAACAATAAAACTAAAAAAAAAAAAAAAAAAAAAAAAAAAAAAAAAAACACCCACCCAAAAAATTAGCAGGAAAATAAATTTCTGCAAGGAAGAGGCAGATTTTTGGTGGAGTTTCAAGGACCTGTTTTCTTGCACATTGAGTGCAATTAGCCCTC
>CM019236.1:1143809-1158669 GCA_009741485.1 Malurus cyaneus samueli | reverse complement strand
AAAGCTTCTAGAACTTCCTCACAGCAGCTATCTTTGTGGTTTTCTTGGTCCCATTCCCCCACCACCAAAAATCAGACCAAGTAAAACCATGACGGTTCTCTAACTTAGAGATGTTTAGTTTGAAAAAAAATGATACACAACATAAGTTTCAATTTTCCACTGAAAATCACTTGAGGTTTTCCAAACCCCCAGTATATTACTACATTGCCAATTTTGAACTAATTATCCACAAAAGTTGAGATTTGTGCATTGATGAGAATATGATTTAAAACATTCTCCCACAGTGTAATACACAGATGAAAAGCAAACCAAATCAAAAGCCTGGAGAGAAAAAAGAAGGGGAACATTGAAAAAGCCCCAGCCACAGAAGATCTATTTTTTTTGATAGAAATACTATGATAAGAGTTCATTCCTTGTGACAGAAAGCCAGTGAGACCAGTGAGAGTTTTTACTGTCACATGTAAATTAAAGGAATTAGTCAGCCATAATACTCTCTGGGAAAGAAACATCTCTGGCCTCAATTTAGGTGGAGTTTACTATTGGGGAGTAGATTACATCCTTGTAGGAGTTTCTTCTGAACGTCCCTGGAGGGGGATTTCACCATCCTGAGCCAAAGCAGATTTCTCAGGTGTTTCCCTCACCTGCTCTATTTCCACTGCAGACCAGCACGGTCTAAAGACAACATCCAACAACTTGGTGCCACTGGAGGAAGGGAACAAATACTGATTCAACTGTCTATGAATATATTCCCATCTGTGAGTCCTACCCAAGGCTTTTTATACCCTAGGCTTTTACTTTTCCATTAGTGGGAAACATATTAAAAAAGTATTTTGACTCCTTTTTAGAGATTTAAAAACTATAACCACATCATTCTCTTTCTGAAAGATAGGGTAGCAGGTTTCTTGAGAAATTATTTTGAAAATCTCCTAGGCAAAGCAAAATCTAAATGTGTAATTTTAGGGTTTTTTTTTTAAAAAAAAATATCACTGGCCACATCTACAGAGTAGGCATAACCTGATTTCTTTAGGCTTCCATTAAAAAAATCACATGAAAGACAGTCAAAATTCCATACCTGTTGCACAAAAGCAAATGTTTTAAAAACAGCTTGAAGAGGTTTTTTTTCCTGTGTGTTGTCATACTTCTGAGCATGTGAGAGCCCAGAACTGTGGTCATGATGTATTTAATAGAAATTTATCAATAATAAATATGGACTGATAGCCGACTTGGCCATAGCATGACTCATACTCAGCTTTTTAAACAAATCCTTCATTCAAGGAAATTTATTACATTTACATTAAGCAAAGGTGTAAAGATTGTTGTATACCAGCATGAGGAGCATATGAACTAACAAAAAAGAAAGTTCTACTGAATGCATGCTGCCTTCATTAAGTCAAACCAGGCACATGATGTAGACCGTGGCAGCAATATTTTACATTTTATTCCAGAGGAAGCCAGAGGCTCATGCAACTGAAAAGCTGCTGAAGAGAAGCTGTGGAGAAGTAACATGATTTCAAGCCTGTGACATGCTTCCTAGTTTCAAAATTCTTTTCAGCAGCTTATTCTTATATGCCAAAGGTTAATCCAAAAGACTTGAGCTCTGACTAGCTCAGAACATATCAATGTGGCAGTACCACTTGCTATAAAATGTCTCAAAGCTTGCTGTGGACCTTTGCCAGAGTACACTTTTTGAAAATACTGTGAACTGCATTAGAAGGCCTGCTGCTCAAACAAAATATTAACATTTTGTTTATTTCCCTTTGGGATAAATAGCTTTCATCTCCTAAACACACCGACTCTTTACACAATTTACATAAATGGGAGATGAGCAGTCTGGATTATAGTCACTGCAGTAGTTTTGCCATCTGGCTCAGTTCCAGGCAGGCTTAGATATCAGTATTGAATGTAATTGCACACTCAGATAAAGTCAGTTTTACTGAGCATGACACAAAGTCAGGCCGCAAGGAAGTTAAGAGTATCATTCCACACAACATTGCTACTAAAACATCCATTCTGGGAGGGTGAAATGGGATTTAGACCCTATACAGGTACTATCTTGTTCCTCCGGTTATGTCTTTATGGTAAATGTCTTTATGGTGCTGCTGGCAGGAAAAATCTCACCACAAACAGCTTCAGTGGCATTGCCACAGACCAAAAACCACAGTCAGATGTGAAAAGTGGAGCGTTACATCTTCCCTCTTGCACAACTCGAGCAATGACATAAACCCCAGACTTTCTCTAATATTTTCAGTAAAGAGCTGCCAAGATACATGCCAGGGCATAAGGCATGAATTTGTGCTTATGTTGACAGACCTGCTTACTCAAGTAAGTCATCTTACACTGCTCCTCTGAAAGCAAATATACAGGAAAGCTGATGTTTGCCACGTGCTCCAGTTACAAGACACCACAATAAGCTTTATTACCCATCACCAAACATTGTTTCCTCATTAAAACATGTTGTTTAGTAATTTAAATGTCATGCTTTTATTGTCAGAATCCTAAGCACTCACTGGTCATTATTGGAGAGCCAAATATCTCAGAAAATTTCTCCATTATCTCCATGATAATCCATTGGTTTAGGTACCCAGCTAAATATCAGCACCTTGTTTCTAAATATAAGGTTTCTTAACTGAAGTGGAAATGTATGTTTCTGAACAAAACAATATTCCCATAGGAAAAAAGAAAAACATACTTGCTATTTTTATCTTATCAAATAACTAATGATTTGTTGTAACTTTTTTTTTGTGATAAATTTAATTCAAAGGTGGAATAAGACAGTTATTCTAAATTAATGAAAAAAAATCTTTGAAAACACAAACAAATGTTGTGCATATCGTAATCCGGTACAGTTGAAGATAACATAATGGAACAAGACTTTTACTTTCCACTAATGAAAAGCAACAAGGCTCAAGATGGGACCTACTTCAGTGTAAACTTCCATTCATTAATTTAGAGCATTTACAGTTTGAGATTTAAACAAGGATGAAAACATTTCAGCTTAAACTGAGTACCACAACATTGGCATAATTTAGTAATCCTGAATGCTAGTATTACTTAGTGTTCCTTTCTAACTTCCAATTGTTTATTTCAGTTCCTCAGGACTGTAAGTTTTTTTACTTTCTCTGCTTTTTTCTTTAAATTCAGAGGGGTCAAATATCTATAGAAATATCTCTGTGAAAAGGCATCTATATTTCTGGCAAAGCAAAAAAACAGAAGCAATAAAGCTTTTCCTTTGTTCACAATCTCAACAGCCATCAATCTCTGATTACTATTTAAACACCTCTGCAGGTCTATACTCCTTATGAACAGTCCCTGCTGAGACCAAGCCTTTAGAAGCCTTTATAAATAGTGCAGCTCTGTAATTTTATTTCATTTCCAATAAAAATCCAGCCACCTTCAGCTGACTCCCTGGACATACAGTATAGACATCAGTTATAAAAATTATTTGCCCCACTACAATGACTGTAATGGATAGCTCGATGCTGGGAATAAATGGCTAAGTGGGAATAAATTATTTAGCAGCCAGTATACAAAATCAAATAGCTGTGATTCATTCCTGTCCTGGGAACGTGAAGAATATCTTTGAACAAGAACACATTGGGGCAATAGCAAATGGAAATTATATATCAAATCTGCATGCTTCTTTCTGGTGACGGCTTTTGAGCCCAGGGACTTGGTCTTTGCATTAGCATTAAAGAAAAAAGATATATTTAGCCTTAAGAATAAGCAACCATAATCCCCCATATTACCCAGAGTTGTAGGCTAAAGTACTGAATCAAATACGCAAAAACAGCTAATTCCCCCTGTAACTTTCTAGTTACTTTCTAGTTCCCACAAGACTATAAATTCAATGTAATCCTTTATTTGTCTTACATAAGGTATACATAAGGAAAAGAGAATTATTTATAAAACTTACACAAGTCTTTAGGCCTGAGGAAACCGGGAGTAGGAAATTAGGTTTTCATAACATAGAAACCAAAACAAAACAGGAGGGAGCAGCAGCTGAAATCATCCAGGGTGCCAGCAATGCAAAAGCAAAGGGCAGTCAGGAAAGGCACCTTTGAAAAGATTGTTCTTGTATTTAAAATTATATATGTGGGTTTTTTCTAACTACACAGTGACTTTCCCACTGAAAACACACCTCCTTTGTGCTGTTCCATTTTCAATAGCTGAACATCTAAAATCTCCAAAGTCAAAAATATCTCTGTTACATTAAGAAAGTAACCCACTGGTGTAAGATGATTGATTATAAGTCATAACTCTAACCCTTGTTTTCCCTTGCTTTTTTCTGTTGCTTTGGGGTGGATTTTTTTTTGGTTTGGTTGGGTTGGGTTGGGTTTTTTGTTTGTTTTGGGAGGGTCTTGGTTCATTGGTTGGTTGGTTGGTTGTTGGTTTGGCTTGGTTATGTGGTGATGGTTTTTTTGTTGGTGTTATTAGTGGTGGTGGGGGGTTATCTTCCTTTTGATTTTCTGTGGTTCTGGGGTTTTTTAATAATCTAACTTGCTACCTGAAATCTGTAATAACACTTTGAATAAGAATTCTCTAGTTGTCAGTTTTCCCTTCAATCTTCTTTCCCCTTGTAAAGCACCTCATCTCAGTATTTCAGGGATAACCCAGATACAGGCTTCCTTCTGCTAAAAGCTGCCTTTGGAGTGCCTCGGTCAGCTGCACTTTGCAGTTGTCCTTCCAGCTCCTGATACTCACTCATCTGGGCCCACTTGCATGCAGAAACAACTTTTCAGCAGAATATAAACACTAATATAAAGCTATGAGGTGGACAAAAAGAAAATTTGAAAATGTTTCTTAAAAAGAAATGTCAGAGGATTCCTGGAAAACCATTAGTAACTTATGACATCTCAGGGGCAAACTTTATTATGAAAGATAGCATATTCTGAAAATACAGGCCTGTGGGGATTACTCCTGTTTATACCACTGCTGAGCAGCAGCTAGAGGATTGCAAGGTCAAAATTACTGGATATAGTGACACAAGAACAATTTGATCTAAATTTACTATCATAACATTTCCAGTAAGGTCTTAAACAAGGAAGCAAACTCCAAGATGCAGCTTTCCCTACACAAATGTATATCTCAAAACTAAAAAGTGAGTCTCTTGTACATTATAGAAGTAACTCCAGGTCTTAAAAACAAACCCAAATACCAATCTGGAGTGGTTTAAAATTAAAAACAACTAATCCACAAGAAGCCAAGCTAAAAAGGTTTGCAAAGCTTTGCTGTTCCTCAGGAAGAGTGAGGGATACGTACAACTGAGGAATGTTGTCATTTTAAAGATGATTTCTGATATACCTATCCCTTAAAACACCTGAACTTAAAACAGTATGGGAGTATTTTCTTAGAAGCTAATGTTCCTTAAGTTGGTCTCCTCCTATATTCCTCTAGTCTCCAAAAGTCTAGAAGTTTCACCTTTTGAAAATTTTATATCATCTCTGATTTCTAATTCTTACAGGTTAATTAGAAAATACTAGCACTTTGAGAGTATGTTCCAGTCTGATTTTTAATCTTCCACAGGTGTGCACATGAAGACAGAAAAATAGCTTTCTCCTTTGAATTGCTTTGAAGCATGTTAAGAAAAGGTTCTTCACCCAGAGGGTGTTTGGGCACCGGAACAGCTCCCCAGGGAAGAGGTCACAGCACCAGCCTGACAGAGTTTCAGAGGTCTGGACAATGCTCTGTGTGTGTGTGTGTTCTGGCACCTGGTGTGATTTTTATGGTATTCTGAGCAGATCCAGGAGCTGTTCTTAATGAATCTTGTACTTAATGAGTTTCCTTCCAACTCAGAACATTCTGTGATTCTGTGAGGTGGTCAAGACTGTCAAACTGCTGCTTCCTGAATTACTTAAAGCACTAATTCTCCTTCAACATAGGTGTTTCACCTCTAAGTCCTACTCTGATTTTTTTAGAAATGTTCCTACATTTTCTTTAGATGTTCAGTCAACTTAGGTCTCTAACTGGGAATAGTAATGTCATAAATCTACATGTATGTACATACTCTTTAAAACTTATTATTTAAAAAAATACCAATAGTTGAAAGATACACCCACAATGAAATCAAAATTTTTCTTTCTAACTCTTCAGAGTTCCAGCCTTTGGACCACTGCTCAGAAGGACCAAGCTGGCCAACAGGTAGACACAGCAAGCACACAGACAGTGAATGATTTAACATCACCCCTTCTTAACCAATCATTACATAAGTGAAGGTGAACATCACCTCTATCCACATCTGACTTACTCTTTTCAGCATTCAAACAAAATTTATAATGCATATTGGCAGAGTTGGTCACTTGACCAAGCCTAATTTCTTAGTACAGAAAAGCATTTAGCTGAAGATATTCACAAAAAGACAGATGGTCTTACAAACTCTGCCAAACCAATGGGTTTTACCCTCAATCAATCAAGTACAGAAGTGAAGAAAAACAGTTTACCTACTGATAATTTTATCTCTTTTTAAGGTGAACTCTAGGCAACTGCTAATAAATCTACTTATACCAGAGACTGTGTTTTTGATGGGAAGTTCCAAAGAGTGAAGGAAAGTACATTTACTCCCTACGTAATGAAGGTCCAGAGTGATTCACAAGAACATCAAGTTAAATACACGAAGCAATGGCATTTTTAACCAGTGTCCATATGGCACGATTTTGAAGTGTGATCTATATTAAAAGAATATGCAATGACAATATCTGTACAGAGCAAATCAAGACAAATTTATGTATAAAACTCTTTGGTGTTTATCCCATGCACAGTCACTACAAGCACAATCATTTTGACCCCCAGGGCAGGTCACCCATGGCAAGGACTGACTTCAGCTGTTGTGCCTCACGAATTCTGCTGTGCTGACGGCCACTGGTGACTCTGGCAGCTGCTGGAGAGAAGACAAGACCTGTGCTGGCTGTACATGGGGAGAAGTCAAGCTCAGCTTCTCACCCAACTCTTCTCAGCCCCAGCTTTATGATCTACAATTAACAAGGTGTCAATAAGAGAGGAATGTAATATGTAGGTGTTGCACAACAAAAGGTGTATGAACAAATAGGCTTTTAAGAGGAACGATCAATCTGCAGTTCCCTCAGTGGCTGCAGAAGAAAATTGGGGGAATGAAAGCTGGCACTTTAAAAATCAGAAGACTGACAGACCAAATTTTCTTTAGATACTTCCCATCTGGAAGCATTATTTTTTAGATTTTGTATTTTTTTTTTATTGTAAGTCAGATATTTTTTCTTGAATTTCCTTCAGTTGAAATGCTGATATTTCCAAGCATTACTTCTACATCTTTAAGTTTAAAAAGACTATAAATAGGAGGAAGGGGATAAAGAAAAAAAGACAGCTGACTTCCCTTATCAACAGTTAGAGCAGATGCAATTTGCAAATGATGAAAAAATAAGGGTTTCAAAACCTAAGAAGCTAACACCATGAAAGATTTTTCAGTTCATATATCTTCAGAGCTTGTTTTATGTATCTCTAAAGAATGGTGTCGAAAATGGGGTTAATGTCTTGCAGCTGAATAACTCCTGGTTGTGCCCTATTAGATGTTAGATATTTGGACTTTCTTCTCTTCCTCAGATAAGCTTGTTCAATTCACAGACATCACAGACTTTGGACAGAAAATCTCAAAGGAAAACATTTATATTTTGGTAATACTGAGGATTTAAGTGTAGGATATGTTATTATTCATTTGAGATAGATTTGAGGGGGAAGTGTAAAAAGCTTACTTTCCCTGAGGGTTTTATAAAGATGTGTGTATGTGTCATTTAGGGACACGGTTTAGAGGGGAATATTGTGATTCTGTGTTAAAAATTGGATTGGTGATCTTAGAAATCCTTTCCAAATGATTCTATTCTATTCTATGATTCAAGAACAGCAGAAACCAACATCGCCTCCTTATTTTTCATTCCTCTTTCCCAACAGAGCAAAGCCTTCCTTAAAGCAGGAAACCAACAGTGTTGGATCAACCCTTGGAGAAAACTCTCCAAGCGTAACTGGATCATCATGAAACTTTGCCACTAAATCCCAAAAATATGACAGTAATGTTAACCAACAGTTTCAGTAAATGGTGAGAGAACTTTTGAATACCCTTTTCTTCATCACAGCTGAAATACTGCTGGTGGCTGTCAAGACAGATTTATTTCCTTAGATCTGCATTATGGACTTACTTTCAGCTCCCTCACCTATTTTCTTAAGACACAAGCTTTTCCCATGTGAGCAAAATTGATTCTATAGCTAAAAATAATTATTTTTAAAAAAAAATTCTAAACTAAAATACGTTTCTCTAATACTCTACCATAACATCCACTCAGCCTAATTAATCACTTTAGTTCACTTGCATCAAGTGTGATTTGTATTTGTGTTTTACAGTGTTAAACATTTAGTCAATCCTGCTAAAGCAAATGAACTTATGCCAATAAGTGGCACATATCTCAGTCTTAACATGCACAACACATGGTAGGATGGCCTGGGATAATGAGCTCCTCACCACAAAGGCAGGGACCCAGCAGGGCTGCTCAGGGCTGCACAGGGTCAACTCTGAATTTAAGAGCACTATTAAAAGCACAGACTGAGAAGTTGGCTTTTTACACTTCAAGTTTGTTAATGGAGAGAAAGCCATCATGTCAAGGCAGTGGAGTTGTGACACTTTTGCAGCTGATGAACTCATTGAAACAAAACCCTGATTATTGTGGACAATTCTTACTGTCCAAACTAACCCCAAGCCACCCTTTCACAACCATGAAGTCATTTCCTTCTGCCACAGACATTTCCATGTGCCTGCAGTACACCTCTGCGTCTTTCCAAGGGCAGCTTCAGGGCCAGCAGGAATGCAGAAGCCCTGTGGCAAACACTGGAGGCCTCCTGGGTGACATTTACTTCACAAGTCCTAACATCACATTTCCATTGCTACAGCGGAACACAAGCTGATGCCAGGGCCTCCTCTTGCACTCTTGGGATTGGTGGTGTTACAATCACACCAAGGATGCACCTGGAGGAGGGCAAGCTGTGCATTTGCCCCCTCAGATGGTTAAAACTGCTTCTCCCTCTCTGTGCAGGTCAAAGAACGGGCTGCAGGTGAGAGCAATAGAAATTCTACCTTCTATAGTGAATCCATCCTTGCTCGACACTGAAATGAAAATAACTCCACAGTGAAGGCTGGATATCACTGAGCATTGTGATATGCAGAAAAGAATAGCCTAGAGCTAAAATAGGAGAAACCATAAGAACAAGGTGTAACAACAAAACTGACCACTGATAATATCCATATGAATTTTTTCAGTTTGGTGTTCTTAGATGTTGGCTGGGGTTAAACTACAACACTCCTAATTTTTTTCTTTATCTACAAGTTAAGAAAATATCTGCCCAAATGGCAAGATTCAAAACTGTTGACAGAGATATTTAAGGCCACTAAGCAATGAAAATAAACCACAGAATCTCACATCTTTACTTGACTTTTCCAGAGAAAAGAACATTAGGCACACATGCCATAAAAGTTATATCCATTATGGATCACAGAATCACAGAATCACAGAATCACAGAATCACAAAATATTTAGGGTTGAAAGGGATCTCTGGAGATCATTTCATCCCATCCACTGTGCTAGGGTCACCTAAAGCAAGTGACAAAGAAAAATATCCAGCTTAGTTTTGAATATCTCAAGAGAGGGAGACTGCACAACCTCCCTGGGCAGCCTTTTCCAGTTCTCTGCTACCCTCAACACAAAGAAGCTCTTCCCCATGTAGAGGTGGAATGTCCTGTGTTTTAGTTTATGCTCCTTGTCCAGTATCTGGACACCACTGAAAAGAGTCTGGCACCATCCACTTGGCACCAGCCCCTGAGGTGTTTATGTGCATTGGTGACGTCCCCTCTCAGTCTTCTCTCCCCCAGACTAAACAGGCCCAGCTCCCGCAGTCTCTCCTGATCAGGAGATGCTCCAGACCCCTCATCATCTTTGTGCCCCTTCCCTGGGCACTCTCCAGCTGCTCCTTGTCTCTCTTGTCCTGAGGAGCCCAGAACTGGACACAGCACTCCAGATGTGGCCTCACCAGGGCCGAGCAGAGGGGAGGATCAGCTCCCTTGACCCGCTGGCCACATCTTCCCAATGCAGCCCAGGATCCCACTGGCCCTCCCGGCCACAAGGACACACTGCTGGCTCATTGTCACCTTTGTCACCAAGACTCCCAGAGCTGCTCTTTAGTGGGGCAGCCCCAGCCTGTGCTGGTCCTTGGGGTTATTCCTGCCCAGCTGCAGGACCCTGCACTTGCCCTTGTTGAACCACGTGAGGGTTCTCTCCACCCAACTCTCCAGCCCACCAAGGGCCAGCCCAAAGGCAGCAGAGCCTTCAGGTGTATCAGCCCCTGCCCCAGTTTCTTACCGTCAGGCTGAAATCAACCTTGGTTAGAAGTGAAAAAGTCAATGAAATCTGAGAAACCTGTATGTGCACACATGGACACAAATAACATTGTAAAGGTATTTATCTTGCCAGTAAAAGATGATCAAGTGATAAGTTGATTCCAGTCAGCACTTGCAAGAAATTAGATGTTAGTGTGGCTAGTCATGTTTAACTAAACACAAAATGCATTTTATAGTTCTCACAATTGAAAACAGATCATCACAAAGTAAAATATATACTCATCAGCATATCTGAAAAATGGGTACGCAAATTTAAGATTTGATGCTGACAGCTGGATAAAAAGCATATATTACTGCAGACATATCTTTCAATCATATTGGTTTTCCAAGCATGGTCCAGATTACCACTAAAGGGTAATCTAATCACAATGCTTGTAGTCAGCAATTTAATAGACCCTTACTCATCCTGCTGAGGCAGATGAGCAAAGAACACGTTTGTGAGCAGCGAAGACTCAAGAAATGCCACATCTGTGAACCAATATCTCATCCAGAATCTGGTAGCAAAGCAACAGCTGCCAAAACTCCACAATTACAGAGATTAGAGCTATAGTGTCCTATTCACTCATTCCAGCTAATTCCACTGAAAACTCAATACCCTTGCCAGTACTTTGCACCATTATTTCTCACTAATGTTATTGTTCAGGTTTTTTTCTTCACTTTTGAGGTCAGGAGCACACTAAGGAGAAATTACTTAGAACAGTGAAAACTATTTGTACTTCACCTGTAGAGAACAATCTGCTCTCCCTTACAACCATAATCTCAGTTTATCAGTGCAATGGTAAGGAAAGCACAGGTGATTGACTGAGAACACTTTTCTTCTTTAAAATAACTACTATTGTTTATATTTCTGAGGTGAACAAAAAAAGATCAAAATTCTTTTGAGTTGGCTTCTCTGCTGATTCTTTCTCACCTTTAAGCTAGTCATTTGAAAATCAGATAAGGTATATCTGCTCCAGGAACTTATTTTTGTAAGTTATTCAGACCTATGGTTTATATATTTAATTTTATTTTTACTTATAAACAACTTACCCTGCATATAAATTATAGGAAAAATAAGATGGCAAGTTACCAGATTGCCAGAGAAAATGTACCTTCAAAGTGCGGGAGCCTAGCGACCTAAAATATGTAACAAATTTGTTATTCAGACAGAACAGATACATTAAAATTATAGAAAACTAAACTGAATGTAGAGACAGTTAAGGCAGGTATCACAATATAGAGAACTCCCTGGTGGGAAATTTCTAGCTTTGATCTGAGCCAATCCTCATAGGAACATGATACAATTCTTGGACAAACAAATGACACAATTCTAAGCCTAATTTTGCATTTCAAAAGAGTCTTCTGTAAAGAAGACTTTACAGAAGTAAAGTAACTTGAAATGCTTAATGAATGCAGATGCTTAGTTTCTGAGACAAAGTTAGAATTGGTACCCAGGGGTACAATGAAGAAACACCACTCCAGGAGCTGAAATCTAGGTTCCATAAGCCCACATACAAATGGCTGAATACATGTTACTCATTGCTTCTGAAACATGTTAAATTTCACATTGACAACAACAAAAAATATTCATCTCTCTCAAGAGCTGCTGATTACCTTTTACCAATAGCAATGATATGAAGGAACGAACGCTGGTGCTCTTTAGGTTTTTTTTTTTTTTTTTTTTTTTTTTTTTTTTTTGTGGAAAACAAGTCAAGTTTGTTGCACCTACATTTTTCAAGCACAACATGAATTCAGATGTTTCAGTAGTCAATGTGTGGAAGAAGAAGCAATCTTTGCAACAGACAACTTTCAGACTGTATTGAAGCAAACAGCAGGGACAGGCAGAGTGGATCGACTTTCCTGGACATGGAGCAGATACAGTTTCAGTCCTAAAAGAGAAATCACCTTTAGAAGCACGGAAATGAACAGGAATACTAAGTGTAAGCAGTACTCTTCTCTCCCTACGTCCCCAGCACAGTGGCCTCCCAACTACCTCATGGTGATTGCAAATTCTGCAATAAGGCAGAAAAGTCGTGTTCAGTCTGTATTTTTGGAAAGTACTGCCTCCCAGATGTGGTTTTAGCAGCGGGCAAAGCTGGGATAACAGCTATTTCAGCAGGAGCAGGAAAATCACCACAGCTTGGGAGTGCTTCTTAAACCATGCCAATACAGAGAGGAAAATTTGGAAGACATATTAAAAGCACAGGGACAAACTCACAGCTGGGGTCTGTCCTACCCCACCCCTTCCTGCTCCATCCCTTCTACCAGCAGCACTGCAAGAAAAAAACAAAATCACACAACAATTCAGGGAGCTTTCAGCTGAACCAGGGTGACAGTATGGAGGCACAGATAGTGTGACATGATCAGCCTGACACTTTTTCCCTGTTCTTTCCAGCTTTACAACCTGTTTCCTAGACAACTGTATTGTCGCCTTCACACTTTGTACCTCCATGCACAGCCCCCTCTTCAACATAAAGGAGCCAAAATGTTTATAAGAGGGTGCACCATCTGCAGTGCTAGTTTCTCTAACATCTAGATTTAGTTTGGCAGTCTCACGCCTACCCATTCCTTGCCAGCTGCAAACCAAAGTGGGTTTGACAAAATACGATCAGAACTCAGCAGCACTAATGAGCACAGGGGAGCACAGAGAACTCACCACTGGCTTGTTCAATTCTTGTTCCTAACGTTCCTACTATATCACATTGTGTCATAAAATAAACCAGATAGCAGAAAAGCATTTGATCTCTGAAATTACTTTTTTATGTACCTTTGACTCATATAACATTGCTTTCAAAATCCAGACAATTTGAGAGAGAGAGAGAGAGAGAGAAATATATATGTTTCTCTATATATAACCCGAACAACTGAAATACTTCTTTCTCTGGCTCTAGGGAGCATAACAACAATTTCTTCTGCTCTAACCTTCAAGGCATTATTTGGTATTGCAAAGCATTGTAAGAAAATAAAATTTTATCCAGGCAAAAGCATTATGGAGTGAAGAAGTAACGGTGAATTAAAGTTACCACACGCTATAAGAGGCTGCAAGAGTAATTTCTATTTTAGAAAAAAAAGAGGAGAAACAGCACGTATTTTGTGGCTTCCCTGGAAAGTTTTAGTGCTAAGTCCTGACTACTGCTGATCTCAACTGGTCTGTCACAGAGAAAAATGTTCATCGCTGAGCTTCCATACTTCAAAAAACCACAAGGTTTTATTTAATGAGTTTTAAATAGTTTAGGAAATGAACACAGACACAGATCACAAAGTTTGGATGACTTCTTAAAATTCAATGCAACCACAAGAGGGGGGGGCGGGGGTGAAAACTGCAACCATACTATCTGGAAAACAGAGACTCAAATGCCAATACAATTGCTGTAATGGAATGTGGTTTTTTTTCTGTCTTGGCTCAGACACAGAAAATTTCTGCTTTCTCCTATCACATACCTACACCAAGAGGGTACATATAATTTTTATCTCCATTTTAATATCCCTTTCTCACTTCAGAAACCCTACCCTACAGAGAGAGTACAGAATTGCTCATCAACTCTTTTACCAGCATTCATCTTTTACTATTTATTCAGCCAAGATCAATTTTACTCAATGTGAACATTAAGTTCAACACAAAACAACAAAGCTCATTCTCTTTACTTCAGACCTTGTATTGCCTTTGTGAATTTAGTGATCCCTGAAATCCTTTAGCCAAAATGAGGCCATTTTAAAACAGCATCATCAGCACTAACTAAATTAATCTAGATGATATAACTATACAGTCATTAATGCCATTCCCAGACACTGCAGATGATGAATAGGACTTTCTTGAGGTTTGATCACACAAAATAGGACCAGACTCAATTTATTAAGGCCTGTGCTCCTGTTCTTACCTGTATAACATAAAAACATTCAGAACAAGCAAAGGCAAGAAATGTTTTGAAAATTGCGGAACTACCTCCAGCAATAAATGCAGTACTATAAAAATAGGAGTGTTTATAATAGGTAATTGAGGAACAGCTATAACCCCCCACTAACATATGCACAGACACTGTATATATATAAGAAAAGCTGCAAGAGGTAAGAAGATCAAAGTGTTTACAAAGTTTTAGACTGAGACCACACTTGCAGAACAGATCGTACAGGACACAAGAGTAGAGAGTAACTCCAATTGTACAAAAGCCAGTTCATCCTTTTTAAGAATTATATTAAGTACTGACCCAAATAAATAACTGGTGGTGAATTCCCCTTCTCAAGTGCAATTTTCATTTTGTTTCTATCAATTTTTTGCTTAAAAAGGACATTTTATTCTGTCTTGACTTTGCTCACAAGCACACTCAACTCCAGCATCCCCAACAAAATCATCTTTGTATTTGTGAATACTTGATTAAGCTTTGTCATTGTTACAGGCTTCTGATATACTATCGTATTCTCACTAAAAGCCACAAAAAAACCTACTACATGAAGATCAGCTTTGCTCACTGAAATTTA